>JAQPZY010001017.1:0-600000 GCA_029931535.1 Margaritifera margaritifera | reverse complement strand
AAGTCACAAGCACTTTTCACCTGGTGAGCTTGTGTCCTGCGCTGTTGTTCGTAACAAGAGGGACTGACAAAGGTTCTCTGACACGTCGAGCAATGAATATGTTTTTCAGGAAGGCATGGTGTGGAAGCTAAACAGCCCCGACATCTCTCTCCGCAATGAATGTGTTGCTCCCGACTGTTAAATCCTTGGTCACATTTCTCGCAGTAGTAAGAGTATCCAAGAAATTCTGTGATACTAGTGATGGCATCGATATGTTCTTGATGATGATACACGTGAATGTATTTTCCCTCGATGAAATTGGGACCTCGAAACACCAGAGCTCCACGAACCTCTTGAGGGTGTACTTTCAAGGTATACCGAGGTGCCAAGACGTCTTTAAGTTGTTGCATTTCAGAAATGCCACACAAGGTCTCTTTCGATATCCCTGCTTGTTGTAACAGGAGTTCTGCTTTTTTTCGTTGTTGGGGTCTCTCCGATTGTCGAATGTTCTTCCATGCTCTTTTCGATTCTGCGGTCTCGTTCTTGTCGGCATACGTTCGCCCCACCACGATGGCGCGGGCTAAGCACATCTGGTTTTGGGAATTGTCGATTTGGACGATACTGCGTTTGGAACTGCGAATTTCGTCCAGCAATAACACTTTCCTACTTCGTCCGCTACCTCTAGGAGGTGAACAGTGGGTCATGTGAAGTGTGGCTTTTCCATCGGTGATTGTAAACTCGTCATTCGATTGTTGAACGTGTTCAATTTTGTCCATGACTTTAGAAGGTGTTAATTCTGCCGGGGTACTGAACTCGATCCTGACAGGGGACTTCAAACTGTCGTGATGGATGGAAAGTGTCAACCGATCGTCCTCTTTGGCTCCGCATTGCCGTTTCAATGTCTCTAACAAAGAATCCCACAAATCGGTAATGAAGCCTGCGGCTTTCTCTGGAGGCACTTCAGACTTGAAGTCTTTAAAGCGAACCGTGTAAGTGTAATCCGTGGTTTAAAATTTCTGGATGTCATTTTTTGCGTCTCTCGAATATGATCATAATTTTCGGGAGCAACGGAACGACTTTCTTTATTAGGGGTTCTAGACTCTCTTGGTCTTGTGGAAGGTGTGGTTTAAGGTTCACTCATCTCCTCTTCGAACTCGCTGGCATGGACTTGGGCTAGCACTTCAGCTAGCGGCGTATGAGGCTGCACGGAAAGTCGTCGTCGTGGCTTCTAAGTTTCTTCTTCTGGTTTCTCACTGAAATGGCGTGATCGTTTCATCTTGATGTCCAACTTGGATCTGATTGAGTTTTACACAGGCTCTCCCCCTATATATAGAGAGAGCTTCCTACTCTCGGAGTCACTATTCGTTATTCAACTTTCAAACTGTGAAGATGGAAGAGTCGAGACAGATCGCCTTTCTGGTCAGAGATTTACAGAGAGTCATTCGAAAGTATATCACTTTCAGTAAGACTAAGGACTACTCCTCCTCCTCTGGAGATAAAAGTCAAGATACTTGCTACATCTGCCAGGAGAAAGGACATTGGGCTCCAGAATGTCCACAACGTCAAAACCAAAACAGAGACAAAGGGAAAGATACCTGTTATCATTGTCAAGAAAAGGACATTGGTCTTCAGAGTGCCCTAAGAAACAAGATAACAACCAAGAGAGGGAGAAGGCAGAAGGATCTTCAGAAACAGAAGAAGAACCCATTCCTGTCGTCACGAAATGTAAGAAGGAAAAGAATCCTTGATACGTGTGAAGAAATTAAAGAAAAGAGGCAGACAGTGAAAGAAGAAAAAAATGAACTTGAGTGATATGTTATGAAATGTTCATTGTGATTTTTTAAAAAGAGAATATACCAAAAAGGAAAAAAAGTAAGTGTCTTTTGGTTCTGATTTTGTTTTAGAGTACACAATCCAATGAATGGTTTTAAGTTTTACTTGATTTGGCAATTTGATTTCTTTTCTAGAGATCTGGGTGGCCCTGAAAAGGACCGTTGGGGTGTTTGTTTTTAAAATAAACTCGTCGACTGGACATGATGAATTTTAACTGCCTCAATCCCTTTCCACGGCCAAGTCCTACTCCTACGCCTCATGCTGCTACTGTTTTGGTAGTAGTGTTAGTAGTAGTAATCTTCGCATGACTGGTTGCATGAATTAACCTGATACATGACGTGTAATGTACATGCATAGCTCCGTTTCCGTGACGTAGGAATTACCTGCAATTTTATCTGATAAAGCTACACATATTGCCTTTTCACACCAAAGGACAAATGGGCTTTACTATTTGTGATATTATCTGCTTAAGATGTTCAGAAAGCAAAGCAAAGAACATAATACTTAATACCAGTTTAGAGTTTTTCCCTGGTACTAGAAGTACACAGAAATATACATCCCCTTCTCAACCTTACATATACTTATGTCGTAACAATGGACCTTCCAAGCACTTAACGCCTTACTTTACAGTACATGATGTGTACACCATAATGCGTCGTTATTTTTTATTTACAAAGATTATACAAGTATCTTTCCAGTTTTCTGTTATAATTCAGTTTAACTTTGTGTGCTAGGTATAATTAAAAAATGCGATCAAAGTTAAATCTTTGAGTTAATGGATAATGTTGATCTATAAACCGCTTTGGTATATGTAATAGAGGAATAAAACTTAGTGATATAATCAAGAGGAATTAAAATGTCTTTTGGTTTTGTTTTGTGGGTTTTAACGGCACTTTTAGCAAATTATTGGCTATATCCTGCCGAGGAAATGAGAGCTAAGTGCCTTTCACAAGGACACAGAGAGTCAGTCGACCCGGGCTGGCCTGGGCGGTCATTAAACCCTCGATCCTTGGATCACGAATCACACACTCTACCAACTGAACTACCACGGCTCTCCTCATTACAATGTAATGATTGTTAATTTTATTTCAATAACTATTTTCCTCTTATCTATTGGTTCCGTTTTAAAACGAAATAGCAGCTCAGATTTTAGGATAGTTTTGATACCATTTAATTTCAAGTTGTAGTAAATTCATTTTTAAGCACAAAGTTAAAAATATATTCTCAGATGCACAGAATGTGTCTGATTTCTAATGATGCAATATAAAGTAACTTTAAAACTTTATTTGCGAATAAGAATGATAAACAAAAAAGTATTTCCTCTGTCACAACACCTCTTTCATAGAAAATAAAAGCCAAGTAAATATCCCCAGATATTTTTTGATGGTCCTTTACCCACTAGTGCTAAAGCAATGACTCGAGGCCTCATTTGCCTGTCAACAGGAAGGCAGACATAGATTCAGAAAAGCTTAGATAACAAACCCTGCGTAATTATAGTCCCAGATTTGTATAAGAAGAAAACCTTAATAATGACAGGTTAAAATATAAAGCATCTCCATGACATTCGAACTAGATGCCTCTTACGCATAGTCCATTCACTCTATTGGCATTGCTAATTTGAAAGCAAAGTAATAACTAAACAAAAGTGTACATTTTCTTCGTAAATGAAGTGCATGATAGCCAAACCTAGAAACCTAACCATCAACCAATCAAGTTAAAATAAAAGTACAATCGCACCTTCTAATTTATTTATTTATTAATTGTTTGAAAATTCAGAAAAAAACGCAAACGATCCCAAAGGATTTTGTCTTCTTATTATTAATATTTTTGTTGCCAAACCCGGTCTATTTTGGGAACGGTATTTAATGCTTAGCCTTGACATTTTGTTGGAATACTAATATATTACGGAATAGACAGAAGACAGACACATTTAACTGTGGATACTAACAACACTACAAAGAACTAATGGTAGATACTTGTAAATGAAGAGGGAAGGTATCATATGGTATCAATTAGAACTATATAAACGTTGGGCTGTATAGGTAAATATTGAGGATGAAGAAAAGCAGAAGAAATAAAAGGAAGTGACGGGAGAAAGACGAAGAAGAACAGGAAGATGGCGGCCACGTTTATAACGACAACGATGGCGACGACGACAATTGATGGGAAAGGGAATATACATATGAGACAAAATGGGAAAAATAGAATGGGCTACTTTTTTGAGGATCTATCACCTTAAAGATAGCCATTTAGAACATATTTTGTTACTAAATGAGTGAAAGTTCAAATTGCAATAGTTATTGTGATCTGAGAGATATCTGATTAATTACGTCCTGAATCTAGACAGAAAATACTTGATTTGCAATTGGACATAATAAATATGTTGATTATATATATATATATATATATATATATATATATATATATATATATATATATATATATATATATATATACATATATATATATATATAAAATATGACTACCCTTTCCAAAGAGACAAGCAAATACAAACCTGTACACGGTGAGATGTGATCAGTCCTCCTTATTACCTCTCTTTTTCTTCCGTTGCGTTCAAACAATTTGTATATGCATATTATTTCCTTTACAAATCCTTTCGTATTGGAATTCGAAGACTACTAATACATCGCACACTACAATATTTTTTTTACCATAGCATACATATCATAAGATATATATATATATATATATATATATATATATATATATATATATATATGTATATATATAATTAGATCATTGTAGGGAATGCAAAAGCGTTTGGCTGAAGTAGATCATACCAAATCGCAGAAAACGAAAGGAAAAAAACAAACTTTTCCGTGATACTATAAGTTTATTGAAATTTAAAACGTAATTAGTACAAGTGTCATGCTGACCATTTTTGTCATCAGGGAAATATTTGGTTTATATAGATCAATGATTTCATATACATGTATATCGAAATGCCACAATCTTTAAATACGAGAGAGTGAGAGGGAGAGAGAGAGAGAGAGAGAGAGAGAGAGAGAGAGAGAGAGAGAGAGAGAGAGAGAGAGAGAGAGAGAGGGAGAGAGATGGGGCGCGGCGAATCTCTGGAGGAAGTGTTGAACTTATACAAATAGACTTCTATATTTTCAAATCCCTTACACCTACATTGACGTTTTAGAAAGAGAATTAGAAAACCTGAGATGTAGAAATGCTGAAAATGCCGACGAATGGCAAAGATGAAAATATTGCTTCTCACATTCCTTCATGTGTATCATCGTGTTTTTCAGTATAGAACACCGGTGGAGGATGGCTCTATAATACCTCACATATGACCTTTATCCTGACTCGTGGATTATTTTGACGTTCTTCTGCGAGCATAATGCACACAAAGTAGCAAAACTGAACATTCTTCTACAATCATCAAGATAAATATTAACTGCAACACATATACGTACTAAAACGAGCAGTTGTTGAAATTAAGTGCCCCGCAAACAAGTCGTTTCGCACTGATCGCTCAAGCTACATGAAACGGCTTTTTAGTCTAAATTTTTGAGTTGCAAAAGCAGTTTTTGTAATTGTTTCTTTTTCTTTTTTTAATGTATATTCATTATTATTTCTGAACGGTAAATTAACTCTAGATCAAAATAGAATCGAAGACGATTTCATCAACTTTTGCCTGTCTCGATAAATCTTATGGGTAAAAAAGGAGTTTATTTGTTGGCCTATTTACATTTGTATCATTTTGCAAGCTATCTGTGTGTACAGTTTGGACGCTTTGTGTTTCTGTTACGATAGTCGATGTTCTTTGAAAGCTAAAATGTGTTCTTTGAAAGCTAAAATGTGTTTGAACGTCATTTAAAGTTTACACATTCAGTATAAATCTAACTTTCGTACACTCTATCTTACGGTACGGGATTTTCAATGTGTATTTTGCTGCTTGACCGTTACATCAGTATTCACAATACTCCATTTTGACTTCGACTCTCAAATTTCGTTCAGAAATGTAAGAAAAAAGATCCTTCATTTTGCTTCAGTGTAGGATAGGAAAACTCCACCCTCGAAATCTAATGTTTCGTAAATGACACAAAATTCTGACCCTCGGGTGGAATTTTCCTATTTTACTCCAATGCATATTCTTCTCCAGCAGAGGATGTTTCAATTAAAAATAAAAAATAAACAAAAATAATTTAAGAAAATATTGTAACATTCTATGGAGAGGAAACACAGCCATAATATGCTTATGTTTTGTTTATTGCTATACGATGTATTTACTAATAAGCACTCTTCTGTTTGTACTTTCGATTTATATTGGATGTATATTCTGTGGTGCATACTTACCACTGCAAATAATTATTATGTGTGATACTGGAATACTGCAACATCATTCTTTTCACATTCCATGTGCGTGATCTCATATATAATTTTTAATATTACACACGTCAACATTCTGAATTGCGTTTTTACACCTCTAAAATTGCGTTTTTACACCTCTAAAATTGCATTTTTGCACCTGACTGATTTCATTTCATGGCATTCTGATGAGTATCCTGGTATATATAATGTCGCACAATAAATGTTATAGGTAAGCTACTAGAATAATGCAAGTTGTAATAACATAATGTCCCATTATGGCATGTGCGTGATTCCATATATGATTCTGTATATAAGTTTGTAATATTACACACGTGAACGTTCTAAATTGTGTCTTTCCACCTCTAAAATTGCTGTTTTGCTGGATGTCTTGTTTTTTGGTTGTTTTTTTTTTAATTTTTTTCTTATTTTTTGTTCTTTCTTTGCTAAATCGTTATTCGTGTAAATTTTCCATAAATTATAAGTTCGTTATCATGATCCCAGATCCGGAATATAGCAGATTCTAATCACGAAACACTGATCTACGGATCCAAAAGAACCCGATGACGGTAGTTTTGCTGCGTCCTGTTAACAACGTCGAATTTGAGATTATGAACCTCACTAGATAATACTAATGCTTCCTTAGTGTGAATATTCATTTTTAACGAATGCTTCCCTACTGACAGTATTCGTTTTTAATGAATGCTTCCTTATTGTGACTATTCATTTTTAATGAATGCTTCCTTATTGTGAGTATTCATTTTTAATGAATGCTTCCTTATTGTGAGTATTCATTTTTAATGAATGCTTCCTTATTGTGAGTATTCATTTTTAATGAATGCTTCCTTATTGTGACTATTCATTTTTAATGAATGCTTCCTTATTGTGAGTATTCATTGTTAATGAATGCTTCTTTATTGTGAGTATTCATTGTTAATGAATGCTTCCTTATTGTGAGTATTCATTTTTAATAAATGCTTCCTTATTGTGAGTATTTATTTTTAATGAATGCTTCCTTATTATGAGTATTCATTTTTAATGAATGCTTCCTTATTGTGAGTATTCATTTTTAATGAATGCTTCATTATTGTGAGTATTCATTGCTAATTAATGCTTCCTTATTGTGATTATTCATTTTTAACGGATGCTTCCTTATTGTGAATATTCATTGTTAATGAATGCTTCCTTATTGTGAGTATTCATTTTTAACGAATGCTTCCTCTACAGGTAAAATTAAAGTTTTCTCCGTCACCATACCTCAGTAATTCCAATATAGCTTGATCCCAAGTTTTCTATTCGTTTATTTTCATTTTTGTTTTCGAACCTCAATAATATAATTTAATTTCAAGTTCAAATACAGAAATAGTTATCAGCACAATGTAAAACATTGAAGGCTTTTTCTTAAAAGGTCACCCCATCCACGTGACAACCTCCCACCCCCACCCCATCTCTCTCTCTCTCTCTCTCTCGTTACATATTATGACATATCGATATAGATGTAAATGAAATCATGGTCCTGTATACGTAAGAATAAATGAACGATCACCATGACAGCAGCGCTGCTTACATGGGTAGCTTCACAAGACTCGGAATATCACAATAGAGATTTTCGGAATATTGCAAAACATTTATGACACAGGGGTATCGCACTAGTTTGCTAGAATAAATGAAAACCATATATTTTTCATTCTTTACTTAAAGCTATGACTCCAAAAAGTAAAAGTACAGTAAAAATAAAAAATAAAATATTACTTCTTACTCAGTAATGCGACCATGATACACATTTGTTTATTAAATATTATCTTAAATTTATTTCTTTTATTAAATGTAAGTTTTGGTACATTTCATATTAAGTATAATATTATTTTGAAAAACTAAGTTTAAGAAACACCATTGATTTGTTAAAGAAGCTTTCAAGTGACAAATTTAGCCCTTCCCAAAACAGTTTGCAAAAGGAAAGTACTAAAGAAATTCTCTTCTCTGTTTCAGTGAGGCACGTGTCTATCATAAAATGCCCACACTAGGGCGATTCATAAATATTTAATGAAATTCGTGCATTGTTAAGTAATCATTATGTAAATCAGATTGGGTTTTTTCGTTTCCTGTGGCCTGTGGCGCTAAGCTAAGCAATAAAGTTCATAGACTGCATTGTTTTGAATGTTTGTATCACTATAATTTCTGATTTTACACAAGCATGGATGGGTTCATTCCCATTGTTATGTATTTCTCAATAACACGTGCTAGAAAAAAGATAGAAGATATATTTGACAAACTCCTAGGTATTAAAATTTCAAAACTACTTGCACATCACAAAGTCTGTATTATTTACGTTTACATAGGCAAGATACATAGATAAATAGATTTGCCAGTCGAAGAGACGTACTAGACGTGTGTGTAAGAAGAAAAGCTAGGGCAAATCATTATCAAGTCACGTACTGGACGTTACAACCATAATTAGTCTTGATTCTGGAATAAATTCCTGAATTAAATTAAATAAGTCTTTAAAAAATATCACTGGAAACATCTTAAAAGAACTAAAGAACAGTACGGTACTCATATAAATAAATCCAAAAACTATAGTATATGTTAAAAAAAATGCACTGCGACAATTTAAGACAAAGCAATACCATTGTCGATGTGATGGGAAGGAGTCGAACTCTGACCGTTCTCTATGAAGTTCCTTAAGCTGTCCACTGTGCTGCCTGCATATATTACTCTGAGTAACCACAATTACTGCCATAGCCTCAATGTGACACCACTTAATTAGTATAGTTTGTTTTTGAAAAGGATGATTTACCTCGAAGCTATATTTGCATAGTTGGCAATGCAAGCTACTTTACTGCTGGGTACTTTGAATACGTTTTACGTCTTTATGGAGATGTATTATAATAGGGCCGACCAAAACACTTCATTTGAGAAATTTGTAAGTCACTTGCATATAAGTCTTTTACTTTTGCAGTGTACTTTTGAGTTTGTCGCCAAGATATTGAGGTCATTCTGAGATCGGTGGTGGGGTTCCGAAAGTAGTTGATGTAGCTCAGTGGTGTGCATGGCTCGCAACCGAAAGTGTGAGGATTCGAATCCTACTATTAAATCAACTCCTGTCCACCACTTTGGTGTATCCTTGGGCGAGACAATTTACTCCAGTACCCTCAGAACTAAATAATCCACCTGTGCTTGATGTTCCGTCCAACGGCAACCCAAACCATATGCGGAATGGTCTGACTGAAGTAGAACATGCCTACCCACCGAAAACGAAAGAAAACGATCAATAATGGATAAAAATTCACTTAAAACAAATTTAAATGAACTTAGAAGTGATCGACTTGGAATAAATAATGAACGTAAAGTAACCGAAAAAAAGTCGTAGGGACATAAGAAGTAGTAATATGGGAAATATGTACATCGCAGTACTTTGGCAATACTTGCTTTTTTTTCTATGTGGTATTGTGAAATATCAAAGCTGAGTAAATTAAGGTAATTTATTTAACTATAAATGTAATGTACTTAAATATAATATATGTTTCTTACACACATCTTTTGGCGAAAAAGTTTATAATCTGATAGAAAAGGACGACTACCGCCAACGCTTTAAGAAGGTTCCTTCTTTATACACGCGTAGAAGATAAACTTAAATCGCAGATCAAAACACTATTTTGTACATTTTTGAAAAGTGCGTAAAACATAAGAATAACGATTTTGATCGAGAAATATTAGAAAGCACAAACAACATTTCTTTTCAAATAGCAATCTTTACAAATTGTGAACTGTGTATTAATTTAAGAATGCGAGAAGGAATTCAGTCGTATGTCACTGAGAAAGACGAGTTACTGTGCCAAAAAAGGACAGTTAAAACTGAATGAGTTTCTGAGATAGCACGAATGGATTAACCGTGACTAAATAATATAGTCTTACGGACGGATGTAAAGGAGAATTATGTGTAATTTCTATCAATTCATTCAAAACTACGTAAGGCTGGTGCCTGGTTACTGAATTTTTGCATAATTTATTTTCTGATTTACGTTTATCTTAGTTTCGCCGGGTTAAGATATGCGTTCGTGTCATTTTCTCAGATACTATTAAAAGTAAAGTCACAAAAGTATGTATTTGGAAGTGTCATGTGGCTACACATTTCAGCGAGAATTAGGTTACTACAACCTATATTTCACGGTCCGGTTATTTGGTTAACCTTTCCATTTAAGGTTTGTTTCTCTAGGCTAGGATTTTCAGTAAGTTCATTTTTTGGAATGTTATTACTCATAGTTTCATGTCTTGGTATTTAGATGCGTCAGTTTGTATTATTACACTTGTCAGTGAAAATGTGGTTACTGTGACCGATATTTCGTATTCCAGTGATTTCCATGAGCCTTTGTGTTTAGCATATTTTCTCAGGCACGATTGCCTTTGCAGTCACATAAAATGGTATGTAACCGTGTTATGAGGAATTCTACAGACATACATGAAAACTAAGTCCATCTGAACTTTATTTCGCGGTCTAATCATTTTTTGTACCCTTCGTCTTTAGCTTAATTTCTATATGTTATGGTTTGCGTTTAAGTCATTTGCTCAGAACTATTACTTGTACAGTCACATACGTTGATATCTCGATGTGTGACGTGAAGTGCTTCACCTTTCAATAAAAAATAGGTCATTATGACTTACACTTCAGGGTTCTGTAATCTTTGCAACATTTTACGTTTTAGCTTAGTTTCTTGGATATCACTACTTGTGGAGTCAAATATCTTGGTATGTAGTTGTGTCCTGATGAGTACTACATCCATCAGTGAAAAGTAGAAAACTTTGATCTATATTTCATAGAACGGTGGTTTTAGTTAACTTTTGCATTTAGCTCAGTTTCTCTAGAATAGGGTTTGCATTTAAGTCATTTTCTCAGACACTTATATCTTGAATGACATAAGTTGGTATTTAGATGCGTCAAGTCGATTACTCCATAATTTAATGAAACTTTGCTCGCGATGACCTATATTTTACGGTCCAGTGATTGTGGCAATCCTTTGCCTTTAGCTCATTTTTTTCAGCCACTAGTGGCCATGAGGCCACATAACTTGGCATATATCTGCATCATAAGGAGTACTAGGGCCAATCATGAAAGTTACGTCACTGTAACCTAAGTTTCATGGTACAGGGATTTGAGTTATTCTTTGCGTTTAGCTCAGTTTCTCTAGGTTAGGGATTGTATTTGTCAAAGGACTATATTGAATAAAGACTGTTTTCTGCCCCCGTTTTTATGAAAAAGTAAATATTGTTAAATTCCATGACTCTTTGTCTAATTATATTATTCAAGATACAAATGAAACTCTCCTACATTCATTATGTTTATAAATTTATATTTCATGCTAATAAACGACCTTTGAATATAGGCTGGTGTTGGAAATTGCAGAATAATTGCTACATTTGGCAACTTCATAATCCAAATTAGATATGAGCGCAGTCTTGCTCCAGGAAGAATTTTCAGCAGACTGTGTATCTTCTAAGAGCAAACTTGTTTTCAAAATATCATCGTAGAGCAAGATTGCGCTGATACCTAAAAACTAAAAAGTCACGAGATTTACGGTCTACGTAGCGTTAGCATGTTCTTGCTGTCGCACTGTTGGTACCTCATTCTCCACTACGCGTATATAAATAGAACTGCAGTTTCCACCGCACTGTATTCTATTCCTAACAGTATTGCACTCAAACTATTCAGAAAAAACAACAAAAAAGAGAATTTAAACAATCGTATTCATTTATTTCTCACATTTTTTAAAACATTTTAGCTTGCCTTGCACATGGCTCTGTTATTGGGACTGGCACCAGCCGATTCGGAAAAAGTAGACAGAAACTGAGCGGTGTCTATAATACGTAACATTTTATTGTTTAACGTGCCTGAACATTGATAGTTTATGACATAATTGATGCCATAACTAATAGGAACATATGTAGATTATCGTTGCTTACAAAATAAAGTATAACAAAAGGATTTAGTCTTGTATATTCTGGTATGGTATGAGACAATGCATCATGTGGTGAAATTAAATAACACATGGTTGACTTGACTGTAGTGCATTTCTTCACACACACACACACACACACACACACACACACACACACAAACACACACACACACACACACACACACACATACACACACACACACACACATGCATACATACATACATCAGGTTTTTATTATCCATAGAGTAAGGTAAAAGACAAAGTACATTAAACAAAATTTCATTCAGTAGATGAATCTTCAAGTTTTAACAGCATTAACGTTTAAAAAATGGGCCTGCACTTTACTGTACTGCCGTAGAGTACACTAGAAAATGATTTTTTAATTGTAATATAAAGTACACACTGTGTTTGACGCATAGGAAATGTGTATACACTACTTCATTTTCTCCAAAACTATGAAAACAAAATTTAGAATTTAGAGACAAATATTACATTGGTCAGTTTTAAAAAAGGGATTGTTGAACAGTAATGCACGTCAACTTCAAGCTAGACAGTGTAAGCCAATATAAAGCGTTCGGTTCGATTTTCGGAAAAGGTATTGTTTGTTTGTATCTTACTAACCTTTAAAATGTAACACATACTAGATAAAAGTAATAAAGAACTTTTTAACAACACTATTACTACATTATTGGCTATATCTAACCTGCGATACTCGCCGAGACCAGCCTCGGCGTGTCCTTGGAAAAGGCATTTAGCTACATTTCCCGGGCATGATATAGTCAATAATGCGTTGAAACCGCCATTAAAAGCAACTGCAGCATAAACAATTCCGTTCTTTTTACAACGCTAATCTTTTACATAGCATGACGCCCCTGTATCTAATAGGGAATATATATCTTCGACAAACGTTAAATTTAACCCACATTATATGCCGTAATATTTAAGTGTAGGTGCATGAATAAAATGCATGTACCTCTGTTTCGATAAATTATGTATCTTTAAAAAATATCGGTATTACAGTTTTCCATCAGTTCTGAAAAAAACTACAATATTTGTTACAGTACATAATCATAAGTGAATTTCACGCCCCACTAATCATAGAAGCACAATTTTTTTTATGTCCTATCTCTCTCTCCTCTTTCTCTTTCTCTCTCTCTCTCTCTCCTCTCTCTTTCTCTCTCTCTCATTAGTAATAAAGTATGTGGTATTTAAAATTTCATTTTGCAAGGGTTTTAAGTTTAAAGTTGTAATCCTGCTGCGGAAAATGAAGACTAAGATTTTTTCCTAGACACATTCTAAACCTCCGTCCACACAATTCAGAAGTTTTTAGTAGCGTCCACACCATGAAATGGGTGTGGGGTTGAATGTCGGTAATGTTTTGCAATCTACACATTTAAATGGACGTTTAGACCTGTTTAGATATGATCAGACCGCAAGTGCTCCTTCTTCCTGAAAACCAACACTACTTGCAGGTGCTTGATTACACCTGAATCCTTAATGTACCGTATTTATCTTTCAAGAGATATAGATTACGTATTTCGGTTATCAAATCAAATATTTATATATTATTTCTCACATGGCAAGTATGACAACCAGGGGTTGATAAACTTACATGTACTGGGATACTAGTACTTGTTTCATTTTATTTCATTGATCCCACTTAGAGCCCTTGTAATGTTCCACATTAAACCTAAATCAAAATGCCTTCTTTTTCTGATAAGCTACAGACTACAGAGAAGCAAAGAAGACTAGTCCCCATATTTTTGAAACTTTTTAAGCAAGAAACACAAGAATAAGCTAAAAACACCA
Source organism: Margaritifera margaritifera (assembly GCA_029931535.1). NCBI lineage: Eukaryota > Metazoa > Mollusca > Bivalvia > Unionida > Margaritiferidae > Margaritifera > Margaritifera margaritifera. The sequence goes on along the minus strand of JAQPZY010001017.1, from coordinate 586,086 downwards.
AAACTCAGATATTATACGTGGAGGAAATCATCGTAATCGAAATTTAGCAGGCTAACAGAGGAATCGAAGTTTAGAAGATCCTGAAAGTTCTATTAATCTAAGTTCATCTTAATCAAAGTTATAAATGCACCTAAGTTTTCTAATTTTGACCTTGAGTTTGAGTTTCGTTTAAAACCTTTCAAGTATGCGGGGCCAGGAATTTAAATACGCAATACTTGCAATAATCTTCCAGCAAGGTAGTATCCAAAAGTAATCTCTAATATTTCCGGTTCAAAGGGCTACAAAATTGAATTACATCTTGTTGATCACTGCCATCAAATTATTATTACGATACAAATCCTTTAACTACATTTGACATGTTCCTCCAATCCCACCAAATTTGCAGTTTTTAGTAAAAGTACAAACAAAAGAATTAATTTCAACGCTATATTTGAAACTATTATATAAATCACGGTTAAGCTATATAACATGTGCTATTTCCTCTTCTAATTCCATAGATTAATATGTGAAATGTGTTCGCCTATTGCAAAAAATAAAGTATTTTGAGATACAATTTATAACATTATTAATTACTGTAACCATATGTATCAAAAATTAAATATACAAATAATACTTAAGGTAAAGCTAGTGGTTTTTTTTTCTTTTCATATCTTCTTGTGCGGGTACCTTTATAAGGGTAGAATCGATCTGCATAGATCTTCAGTACGCGATGACATTCCTTCGTAAACGAGGAAACGCGACGTATGAAATCAATAAATACATGTTCTCACGATACCCGCTTTAAAACAAGACAGGTATAGATAAGTTTTGGACAAGGAAGAGAAAATAAATCCACATGAATCAACCCCGTTTTAAATTGATCAAAAGGTTAGGTCTTATGTTAGACAGTGTGTGTGTGTGTGTGTGTCTGTGTGTGTGTCTGTGTGTGTGTGTGTGTGTGTTGCCACAAAATTATTGAAAAATATTGTAAAATAACATCTTTCATTTCCACGAACAAGGGGACGAACACCAGGAGTCTCAAGAAAGGCCTCATAATAAATCATATCAGCCAACAATACTAAACAATGTTTACAACGCACACAGTTTTTGATGTTATCAGTGATAGTCTTATTTTTACAACGGAACTTAAAACAGTTTAAGTACGTTATATTTATTGTTACTCGGGTTTATTTCTGTTCATTTTTTTAACAAACTTAAATCTTATTTTATGCAACTTTATACCAGAAAAATAATCAAAATACATAACGTCATTTTAAATTTAGTGAATAATTTATGGATAGACTGTATCAATGAGAAATACATGGAAAAGATTAAAAATGGGCATATCTTCTTTTATATTTTCTAAACACACGGTTTCCATGGCAACCAGCACGTGAACACAAAACTTATGTTATAAATTAAATCAAACCATCTCATACTTGCAATATACATCATACGATGAAATTTGTAAAGGGGGCAGAAAACGGCCCATATTCAATATAGTCCTTTCAGCCTCTATTCCTCGCAGTGTCAGATAAGTTGATATACAGATGTGACAATCTGTGGTTGTATGGACCAAATAATCAAAAAAAATTCAGTATCTCACGATCACGAATAAAAATATATTTAAATTATTCATGGCTTAGAATCCATCTATACCGTCATTGGCGATTTTCATGTGTAGGTAAGTTATACATATCTCTGACTTGGCCTAAACAGTATCTATTTATAACATACATCTATTGTCAGAATGTTTGCATATTGTATCAATGATGGTTTGTAGGAATACATGAAAGGAGAAAGGAGGGTAGTAAGAAACAATGTATACAATAGTTAGCTGAGAGAGAGGGGGTAATATATATATATATATATATATATATATATATATATATATATATATATATATATATATATAGAGAGAGAGAGAGAGAGAGAGAGAGAGAGAGAGAGAGAGAGAGAGAGAGAGAGAGAGAGAGAGAGAGAGAGAGAGGGAGTACATTAGGCAATTGCAAAGTTGCAGATGGTAAATCGACAAATCAAAAATAGTTAGTAACACAAATATTTTTTTCTTCTTCTACTATCAACTTTTATGAAATACTTTCTAAACTTTAACAAAAAACAGGTAACATTTATTTAAAAAAATATGCTTTCAGTTTCATGGAATCAGGGTGCGTGCATAAGTAGAGAAATCACAACAAGAACAACTTCGTTAGCTCCCTGATGCAAATCCATATCCGTTTTATTCAATATTGCCTGATTCGAAACATTAGCATTTCAGAACCACTACTTCACGTCCTTCCCTTACACCGAAGCATAGGTTGAAACCTAAGTTTCTAGTATATACAGGCAAGCTTCGCTACAACGACCAAGTTCATTTTTTAGCCATTTTGGCATAGTAACAAATTTGTCGTTATAAGTACCATACTCCATATCACAATATCTAGTCTTGTTACTTTAACATGGGATATACATATTTACATATATATATATATATATATATATATATATATATATATATATATATATATATATATATATATATATGTGTGTGTGTGTGTGTGTGTGTGTGTGTGTGTGTGTGTGTTTCCTAAGCATGTTTTGCTCTCACTTTCTGGAAGGCAATTACAGAACAGAAGCAAACAAGACAAACCATAAACACAAAAGAAAGCATTGAACTGACACAATTTTTAATGATTTTCTGTCTAATAAAAACATTGTTGGTGAATTGTATTTTTCTGTCTGCTTTAAACTCCGATGATACGATTTTCTTTTTCTTATCAATCGCCTATGATTTACCGAGAAACTATATAAGCATATTTGTATATGAAAACTACTTAAGTGAGTGGCAGTTTAAACTCTTGTAATATTTATGGAGACATTTTAAAACAAGGTCGACGAAAAAGACTTTATGTAGAAAATATAAAGTCAATTTCATGAAAGTACCTTGCTTCTAAACGTACTTTCGATTTTGTCGACTGGATAATAACGCCCTAGCGGGGAATCCTAAAGCGTATGGTCGAAGTAAATCATACCAAATCGCCAAAAAGAAAAGCAAAAGAACAAAAATAAAAATCTACTCCGTGATACTATAAATTTTATGAAGTTAAATAAGTAATAAACACAATTGTCATGCTGATCATTTATTTCAGCAGGGAAATAGTATGCTTATATAGGTCCATGATTTCATATTCATGTATATCGAAATGCCACAATGTTTAAACACGACATAGAGAGAGATGAGGCGGTGATTATGGCTTTAAGGAGTGTTGAACTTATGAAAATAGACTTTTATGTGCTAAATTCTCTAATAATGTATTTGGAATCTGATCATTAGTTTAAAACATTGATGTTTAAAAAATATAATTAGAAAACTTGAAGAATGGCGAAGATGAAGAATTGTTTCTTCACCTGCAGAGGAAGTTTTCTTGAAAATAAAATGAATAGTATGGAGTGGAAACACCGCCATAATATGCGCATGTTTAATTTATTACTATGCAAAGTAAGTACTAATTTGCACTATATTATGTTTGTACTTTCAATATATGCTGGATATATAATCTGTGTTACATCTTAAATCTGCAAATAGTATTTGTTATATTTGTTATGTGTGATACTGGAATAATGCGACTGTATTCTTTTCACATTCCATCTGCGTGATTCCATATATAACTTTTTAACATTGCACACGTTAGCATTCAACACTGCATCTTTCAAACTCTAAAGTTGCATTTTTGCACCTTACTGATTTAATCTGTTGACATTCTGCTGAGTATTCTGGAATTATATGTTGCACAAAAAAAATGATAAGTGAGCTGTTAATGCAAGTTGTAATAAATTAATGTCCCATTATGACAAGCGATAATTTAGTCTTACTGAATACCTCTACAGACAACGAAATGTTTGTGAGAGATATAAAGAGAGTGAGTGAGACTTTTTAAGTGAGTAAATTTGTCGTTTCGTCTTTGCACGCTTAAAACAACAGGGTCTTTTTATAAAAAGCAAATGAGGATTGAAGATTTGACATTATATCTGTAATAAATAAAATCCTGTATTTTATGTTCAGTCTACCTCAGTCTTTAACAGTAAACGAATGTACATACAACAATGCAATAACAATCAGAAAAACATAAAACGGGTCAATGTCAACTTATTTGTTTATAATAGCGCAGAGCTCAATAATACGTTCAGTCATTAAGTTTTGTGACTCTAACATGAGAAGCACTAGAAAGGTTCAAGTTAAAACAGAAATTAATTAATTGCCAAAGTGTGAAATATAGGTCAGATTGACCTGTTGTCAAAATGGTGTAGGATTTACAGATATGTATTCGATAACCATGTTCATGACCTGACCATAAAGAGTGCCAGAAAAATGATCTTAAACACAAAATTAACCAAAGACTGTGAAGCATGAAATAAACTAATATCTGATATCGACATACTGCTGTAAGCATAACTGAAGTTTTCACATAGATATATTTCTGAAAAGATTTCATTATCTCAACCTATTATCGAATGCTCTTCAAAGGGTTCCCATAATTATTATCTTTTATTTGTACAACTATAGATCATACAGTTATTAACAAATCTTTCACTCTACAAAATTTCGGACATAGAAAAAGTATGTCCTAACAAGTTTCAAGATTCCAGCATGAATGGTGCCAGGAGAATGACATTGAACATAAATAAGACAAAAATCTGTAACATATGAAATATAGGTCACAGTAACCTGTAATAATTGTTGTAAATAACGACGTGAAGATTGCTTAAAATCAAACTCATTCAAAGCCTAATGAATATAAAGGTGCAAACCAATTTTACTGGAAACAAAAAGAATCTTTCATAAATATATGCTGCTGAACCTAACGATAGGTGGATGAACAGTCAGGAAATATTAATCCTATAAATGAGGACATAGAATACTGGAAAGCAAACTCATTAAACGTCTCACCAATATGAAGCTACATGCCCAATTTAGTTAACACTCCGTTGTCGTTTGCAAATAATTCTTTAACAATCAAAGGCAATCAGAGACTATAAACTTCAGCAAATGATAATGTTGAATGCTGGAAATCAAACTCATTTAAAGTATTACCAAGGTAAAGCTCATGTTACATTTAGCTGAGATCTACTAATTATTGAAAAAGCATATTCAAGAGACCATAAGAAGGGAGACGGGTAATCAACTTCCATAAGTCCTGTAAGAAATGACATAGAATGCTGAAAATCTGAATCTTCACAGGACTCATCCATATAAAGATGCAACCCAAATTTGGTTGAGATCCAATTATTTATACTAAATCTAACTTGCAGAAATGAAACAAATTGTTGACACATGGACGAATGGACGGAAAACCGAAAATGTGATTATGTCGTCGAAGGGGTTCCTTATGAGACAACATAGAAAGATGAAATCCAAGTACTTGTCGCAATGAAGTTATACATAAAATTTGGCAGCAATCATAACACACACACATACACACACACATATATATATATATATATATATATATATATATATATATATATATATATATATATATATATATATATATATATATATATATATATCCTAAGCAGGAACATGGGTAGTTAGCTAAAGTGAAAGTGGGACGGACCGACAGAGGGACTAATTGTGTGTCCCGTGTAACCTAAATTTCGTTCGAAGAACATCATGAAGGATCATTGGAACATTATTCCTGTAAAGGTGTGGCGCGTGGTCAGTGAGTATTAATGGTTCTTTTGAAAGGTGATATGAATGCCACGTAGGCTTGGATCACTTGTTTAATGATTGTTTTTTTATTTCAAATTTATCTGATAATAAATATATCATAAATATGCAATCTCTGAGTCATGAATATATCCTAAATATACAATCTGTGAGTCAATACAATCTTTAGTACCTCCTCTGTCCCCCACCCTCTTCGTGGGAATTAAAACAGTTGATAGTTAATGCCATTGACATACTTACGAGAAAGAAACGGATCGAGAAAAAGGCATGAAAATGCGATTACGATAAAATCTCTATTTTGCAATTAAGATTATGTTAATCCTTGCAACCTGAAACTTTTAGAGATTTACGGATGCTTCATTTGCGTTAATTAGCACAAATACATCATGTAGTGACTCCATTGGTGACTGGGAATGGTTCAGATGACTCGCCGTCGTCCACGACACAAGCGAGCATGCCAACATGTAATTGCCGAATCATTACGGTGAATTTCTATGGGCAACCACATTTTGCCATGATCTTCCAGAGGCCGCATGAACGACTGTGTCAAAGGCTTTTGTCAGGTCGATGAATGTCGTGTACAGGTCGGAGTTCTGTTCCTGGCATTTCTCTTGGAGTTGATCCCTCGTCCTTTCTTGAAGCCACACTGATTCTCGGACCAGAGATAAATGTGATGCAGACATCGACTCATCAAAAATTCTGGCAAAGATTTTGCCGGCTATTGACAGCAAGAAGATGCTCCGATGGTTGTTGCAGTAATGTATGTTGCCTTTCCGCTTGTACAAGTAGACAATGGATGCATCCTTGAACTCCTGGGGTATAGTCCCTTGTGACCACACTGACTGGAAGAGTTCAGTCAGTTTCTGTGCAATGAGCGAGCCTCCGACTTGTAGAATTCTGCTGGTATAGCATCATCTCCAGGAGCTTTGCCATTTGACAGCTGGTCGATTGCTTTCACAGTTTCAGTCAGCTCTTGAGGATCAGCCAGTGCTGTGTTGAGTTCCACATGGCGCAGTCGATCAATTGCCTCTACACTGATCGATGATTCCAGAGAATGTTGTCGAAGTGTTTTGCCCATCTTTGTGGTATCATTTCTTTGTCAGTAAGCAGTGTGGTGTAGCACTCAGTATTGGAGATGTTCCTGGTGACTGTGACCCGTAGATTGTCTTCAAAGCATCATAGAAGTTCTTCATATTATTCTTGTCTGCGTAGGACCGAATCTCATCTGCCTTGTTGCTCAGCCATGAGTCTTGAACTCTCTGAGTTTGCATTGGACAGTTCTCTTGATGTTGTTGAAAGCTTCCTTATTATATGATGAGGTGCTGTTTTCTAACCAGGCCGGTTGTAGCTGATATTTCTCATTCAGTAGTCTCTGTATGGTAGCATTCTCATCAAAACAATCTTGATGTTTACGTGTGGCGGGACCGATGGTTTTGGATGCAACTGAGTACACAGAGTCTCTGAAGGATGCCTAGTTTTCCTCGACATTCTCGGAATTCGCATCAATTGTATCTAATTCACTGCACAGTTCTTCGACAAATGGCATACATACATACATACATACATACATACATACATACATACATACATACATACATACATACATACATACATACATACATACATACATACATACATACATACATACATACATACATACATACATACATACATACATACATACATACATACATCAAAGTATGAACACCTAAAACATTGTTTATTTTTTTTAATTTAGCTTCCAAAATAGCAAAAGTACCTTACCTATTCGCTAAAAAATTTAGACGTATATTCTTCATTATGCGCAATATATTATTCACAACCAAATTCTAAGAGAACTTAGCTAATAGGCATTACTTAGATTCAGTCTGAGATTTAATTTACCTTAACACTCTTTAAATATCACGATATCAACGTTCAGTGCATGATGCAAATAACCACATAAATTGAACAAATAACTGATTAATTAAATAATTAATTATCGTTAAATCAATATCATGCTACCTTTGACTTTGTATGCCGAATAAGGAGAAGAAAAAAAACTCATACAACTGCATCAAATAAAAATATATTTTGGAACCAAATGCAAAACAAAAAGTCTTCAAATTTAAACCTTTCACCTTTTTAATCAAATTATAGCAAAACAAAAACAAAAATGTGGTTTTCCAACGAACCAATGATATAAAGACAACTGCATCATTTTATTTTTACATGCACAAATATTTGAAGGCAACATAAAGCTTCTCAACTTGATTCAGGATACAGAATCACTGGGTTATATTCGCCTGAACCGAGATTCTTCAAGCTTCTCGCTCCGAATGAGTAATTTCTCGCCTCCTCTTTCAAGTACCACATTGTCTAAGTTCCAAGCATATAGGTTTGAATGGTAGATGTGACAACAGCACTTAAAAATCTTCAAAATTAGTGACGTTCACATGTGATTGGCAGAGTCAGCGACCATTCAAACTCTAGAAGTTGTGCACGTGACGATTAACAGAACCCACATGAAAAAGTCGAAGATGCTATTAACTGAGTCGACCAGATCAGAAGCAAGAGGGGATGAATTCAACAATGGACATGCTCCACGTTAGGCTTCTGCTATTGATTATTCACATATCCTTTCGTGTGCGAGATCAGGTCATCAAAAAGGAAAATTTTCTTCATTTGTACATGTCTACTAGGAACAGACAACTTAACATTGCATATTTTAAATGTAATTTGCTTTAATCTGATTGCATTTGTATTCTTTTAGTTAATATCCACACATCTCACACTATCGGAACCTGTACGACTTAGTCTTAAACTTGCATCGTTCATTTTAAGAACAGGCAGTATAACATTGTTTTGACTTTTTGAAATCATATTCAAAAGCAAGACTCTCAGAGGAAATAAGATAACTCAGGCGCGTATTGCTGATTAGTGTATTGTATTTTGTTTATAAATTATTCAGCTGGTCTTATTCTTGTAGCCATTCATGTGACAAATAACTCCTTGTTCTAGATTGACCCAAACCTATGATTTCTGACTTTGGCCAGTTTATCTTAAAATTGTATTTTCATGCAGTGATGCTTGTTTATTTGTTCAAAAATCAGTACTAAAAATGCACAGATTGTTTCAAGGCTGAAAAATACATGCAGTACAGATTCTTTGATAAAAAAATTGCAGCATAGTTTCATTACACGCAATTCCTCAATCCAAATGGCCGATGACCGCAGTTTAAACATCTCCAACAAAATTACAGCATTTGGTGCTTGAATTCTAAAGGATATCAGTTATATTGATAGCACATTTGTACAAAGCTCTTAGTATGTGCTTCATTCACACGCGACCTTGACATTTGCACTGAGAAAATCAATCTAATACAAGAAAAATAAGCATCAGAAAAACAGTTTGTATCTGTCACATTAGCGATTAACTCCAATTTGATTGCTTTGAATGACAAAGTGATTCGAGCAGTTGTATTTTCAGAACTGGGTGTATATTTTAGTGGAACTCCAGAGAGCTGCCATATATAACCCGTTTAGTGTTATTTACAATCGTGGTTTCCAAAGATCAGTTGAGGAGAAAGATCAAAGACACAACATAAGGTTTGGCAAAGATATGAAAAATCACATTTTGTCATCTTGGCTGTTTAACACAATGAAACAATGGCTACTTTCAAATGCATGAAAAATCTTACCGTCAGGTGTTTTAGTGTCAGACACAATGATAAGTTAACTTTGTATATTGACTTTGTATATTCAGTCTTTCAAATTCTGCTACACCTTGCGATAATATTACTTAAGGAAATAAAAAACCATTAGTTTTTATATCACTCTTAGCTTTTTGACTCTATGACAATTAATCTGTTATCGATATATATTGTTTCAATGAATGTCAATACAATTAATTTTCAGGAGTTTGGAGCTGAAAACATCATTCAGTTCTTCTTATAGCTTCATACATTTCTCCATCCATTTCCAGCATAGAAAATATGAACTGACAAGACTCGGGTTTTTGAAAGTCCAGCATGTGCAATTTGGCATGCAAACAGATAACTTTGTGGAGAATCCCTTTGTATTTTGGGCACAGTTTAATGTTATTTTTATGCAAGTGCTCATTACAACGGGTTTCGTTGCATTTAATTTCTCTTCTTGGGTAAACTAGCAGCTAATTATTTTACAATACCATAAGGTACAATACAATCCAATAATGTAATTTATATTCGGTAAGAATGTTTTAAAACAAAATTTAACACGAGCTCTTAAGAGATTTTCAACTGACTACAAACTTTCAAATATCAGAACACTTGACAACAAAAAGCTACACATATCATACACAAAAAACGTACGCAAAACCAGTAGTGTAAAGACAAAAGTTAGGCTGAGAGTACTATTGATTTACCATAATTTACTTGTATGTGATATCCCGTGTCAAAGCATCGAGTTCAAAACAATATAGTATCTGATATGTAGCCTAAAAACCTCGGCACAACAAAAAAGTCGAATGATTTATATTAGATTTTGTTTGTCTCATTCTTCAGTTCAAACAGCCTGGTTCTACATGTCATGATAATCAGAGAAGCAATAATGACATGTAGAACGTCAAGACCAAATATTGTAATCGCGACGTAATGGAGCGGATTGATATCGCATGACAGCTTTGGACTCTGCGCAAAGGCGATTTGTGTTCGGTTCGAGTTACATGTTTTCACCTCCAATTCAGGTACAGTGTTGATCAATCCGAGAAATGAAACTGAAATGAGACAAAGGTTGGGCTTAAACCTAAACGTTTGTTCCTTAATTACTGCGTTTAATTCAGAAGTGAGAAAATGAAAAAGAAACTGGGAACCTGTCTGTTAACCCCCTTCCCAGATGGCGTTCTAGTTTCAAACATACTCTCACTCTCTCTCTCTTTCTCTCTCTCTCTCTCTCTCTCTCTCTCTCTCTCTCTCTCTCTCTCTCTCTCTCTCTCTCTCTCTCTCTCTCTCTCTCTCTCTCTCTCCACGAGTGCATCTTGTAGACATCTTCTCTCTTATGTTATGTTTTAAGTAATGTTTAAAAAATATAACAAATTATACATTTTTCTGAACAATTTAACAAAATGCGATACTGTCCAGAGTTCAAATTTGACTGACCAGTGATCGAACAGCCTGAGAAGGCACTATTTATTCTTTAACAGCGCCTTCTGGTGAGAAGTTCAGAATTGTTGTATTTTAAGCATTAGAATCACTAAAGAAATAAAAATGAATCACTGCGTATATCAGGCCCTCTATTACGCATAATAAATTATTTCGCAAGTACATTTTGGTACTGAAGCTTGAGGATTAAAACACAATACATGAACTTGCCTGAATCCAGTTATCTTTGCAGGTAGATACTTCTTGTCATTTAAATTTACTCTAACATGTAAACGCACTTAAAATATTCACCAATTGAATGTGTTGATCTTTCTTCTGTGTTTAATCGAACATTGAAATATACATTTTCCTTTTTGAAGACATTATTAATTTCAATATATATCAGGCATATATTTGACAGTTGGGCTAATAGATCTCTGTAGGATTTTGGAAAATTAAGTCTAGAGTCAAGTTTCTCCAAATAATAAGCTTCGAAACTAAAGTGTCGGACTAGACACTGGATGCGCTAGATGTAGGGATTCTAACTATCGAGAGACATGCACCTATATTTGTGCTAGTATAGTATAAATTATCCTGCAAACTTGATGTTCCTTTCCTGCTTTAGAATACTCCCCCCCCCCTTACCCATTTGCACATGTCTTTACGCTTGGTGAGTTACCAATAACTCCAAAATATGAGGATCTGCCCCAGACAGGAATATTTACGCCAGGTTAAGAAAATAATAGGAAAAAGCCTAAACATTTCCAGTCTGTATTAATAGTTGCATTATTTCATTATATGTTTAAAAAATAATTCTACTAAAGAAAATCGATATTCACTCAAGCGAATGGTTTTAATTCTGTAGAGATATGTTGTCAAATAAAAATTAATATTGGATCGAATCCATCTCGTTCCAATAAATCCATGAATAAATTGCAGAAACATAAAGTGAATAATGTCAGTAACTTCATTAAACACATGTATCTCAGGAATACATCCATAATAAGTGCTCTGAACTATGTGTACAAAGTTTCTTAAAACATGGGAAGAATTGCTTCTTTCACAATCTGTGTACTGTTCTGATCATAAAAGGTATTTGCACTGATTAGTTTTTATCCCCAATACAAATATAATCAGGATAGATAAAAGCTTTGATAATTTTTAGCTTTCTTTATTCTTAAAAGCCAACTGTGCAAACGACTATATCATTTTCTTTTGCGATGACAAAATGAATGCATGTATGTGATGACATTTTGATGGTTGTTTAACCTTCAACGTCTTGGCAGGCAGAAGTCAGACACCTCTGTTCCATGGTGGGGATCCTACCAATTAAAAGCCGTTTGATTCTTAACAAATATTTTATGAATGTATATAATTGTAATGATAAGACTGGCAATTTACTTAAACTTCATTGGCCTCAGTTCCCTTTCCTCATGAGACAGTTAAGTATGTTATAGACTCATAATTAAAGATAAATATATTTTTACCAAATAGTGTATATATGTATATGTGTGTATGTATGTACATAACGTCATGCAAGAACTCATCATATTGTCTGTTCCAGCAAAAAATAATCCCAACAACAGTCCGTAAATGGCATGTGCACAGAGAACAGTCAACAAATTACTTTTAAATGTTACTGTAAGTATATGATCCGTAAACTTCCATGCAGCAAACGTTAAAAATAACTCACCTATGATAGTGGTAATTATTGGGAACAATAGTACTACAACTAGTCGTTTTGATCGAGCACATGCTTTTTGTGCAAAAGCAACAAGAACTGAAATCCAAACCAGTATCTGACCAACGCTCCATACTAGCAGTAGCGAGTCTGGACAGTACGACCCTGTGCAATTCTTCGTGTAAAGAATGCCTGTGAATAATAATAATAATAATAATAATTATATATATATATATATATATATATATATATATAGAGAGAGAGAGAGAGAGAGAGAGAGAGAGAGAGAGAGAGAGAGGACAGAGACAGAGAGAGAGACAGAAAAACAGATATATAGAGAGACAGAGATGCATTCTTGCATTGTCTTGTGCAGCGGGGTATGAAATTGCGAGTCTTTATTTTCCTTCCATTGCATACTTTTCTGATGTAGATGTGGACTTTTTTTCTCAACAGGGCAAACCCAGGTTAAGGACCACACGCGTTCAATCTCATCTCGTTTAGAAAATAATGTTACAGTTGATACAGAAGATATATAAAGAAGAGTATGTGTCTCGTCTTGAAATCAAACATGCAAGCCTTCACACAATCTGATGGAATATCACGATTCCTCATACTTCTAATCATTCATATAATGCTAAACCTTAAGTAATATTTGTTGCTGTAAAGTACTTGATTATTTTGCAGGAGAAAATTTGATTATACATGCTCACATCCGTTTCAGCCGCTTCGACGCGTGCGAATGATTAATGTCGGCAGGTTCAAACAAACTGGAATTTAAAAACCGTTTAACATAAGCATTGTTTCCGAATAACATTTTTTCTGACTTAGAAAATGAAAAAATATAATTTCATTAATTATTATGTAAGTGGGCCTGAAATTTTCCACCTAACTGCCATCTAAGAGCCAAATGCAAAGGCAGTTGGCAACGAAATCTGGGTTAGTAGGATACTTTCTGACATTGAAAGGTTTTCTACTTTTTCGTTATGGTAACCACATTGGATGGCAAATTGGCATAGTTTGTAAAAACTTTAAAGGATTTATGTCATGGTACTTTCTTTGGTAACTGATGTTGTTGAGAAGGGATTTAGGGGATTTACATTTTTAGTTGCTATGGCCATATTCAATACTCAAGCAGAGTCATTCAGCAAAAATATAAGACCTTCATGCCAGAATGTTTTTGTCAATTTTGGTTCAATTCTGTTGGTCGTGTTTGAGCAGAATGTGTACAAACAAATTTCTATTGTTATTAATGGTGGCCATATATAATTGCGGATCTACAGCATTTGTACTAATTTAAAAGCATTCATGTTATGATATGTTCTGTCAAACTTGGTTAAATTCTGTTCAGAAGTTTTTGAAAAGACTTTGTTTAAAGTTTTTTTTTACTCCACTTTAAGTAACGGTGGCCATATTTTATGATAGATCTTCATCTGTTAAAAATCTGTAAGTCTTTCATGCCAGAATGCTATCTATCAAATTTAGTCAAATTCTAATCAGTGATCTTTTAGAAAAAAGTTTTTGAAGTTATTATTTTACTAACAACTGCCCTTATAGATGATGGATTGGTATCATTTATATAAACATGAAATGCCTTTATGCAAGGATGCTTTCTGTCAAAGTTTGGTAAAATTCTGTTCTATGGTTTTTGATAAGTCGCTGTCTAAATGCTTTTCCTTTCCTAGTAACAATAGCCATATTTGAGAGGAGATAAGCTTCATTTGTACCAATTTTAAAGACTTTAATGTGAAAACACTTGCTATCAAATTATGTCATATCTGATGGCGGTTCGGCGCCATTGTATAAATTTAACGGGGGTCCACATCGGAATGGCTAATCTCATTTTTAAAACTTTTGTTGAGCGAGTTTTGAGAAGGAGTCCAATGTGGTCATATTTGATGGCAGATTGGCATCATTGCTACAAATTTGAAAAACCTTTGTGCGAGGATGGTTTCTGTCCAACTAGGTTAAATTCTCTTTAGCAGTTTTTCAGGATAAATCATTTTAAGAATTTTATTTATGGTAATATTTCAATATTTATGCATCATTTGTAAACATTCAATATGTCTCTATGGCAGGATTCTGTCTTTGAAATTTTTGTCAAATTATGTTCAGGGATGATTTCGAAGATGTCGATTCAAGTTTTTCCTCCATTTATTAATATTTAATAGCAACTCTTCATCATTTGCGCGTGTTGAAGAAGATGGTATGCCCTGGATGTTCTCTGTCAAGTTTGGTTTAAATTGGTCTAGTGGTTTAGGAGAAGAAGTTGAAAAAGCACATGCTGACTGACACCTGATACAGGACGCGCGATGTACGTAGAACCATACCATGAGCTCATTTTGCCTTACATGAGCTACAAATGACGACTATACACAGTCTTATAAGTTTAAACATTGGCTGGAAAACGGGTACAGAAATTGAACGCTTCTGTCTTTTGTTTAGGAAAACGTTTGAACTCTGCAAGGGTCTATGACTAGTATGATGTAGAGCAAACTTTTAATTACAACTAATGCATGAATAAAACGAAGGGGAATATTCATCATTATTCAAATAACTTTTTAGATGTAATTTTAAAGCATACTTTTTTTCTGGGACCTAAAAAGAAAAAGAAAACTCGAACCGATATAAGTTGGAACATCTAGTTCTCGACGCTAAACTGTATGTAGTTCATCAGCTAATACACACCCGTTACAAATTTCATGGCTAGGATCACCACCATGTAGGCAATGTTCGACGTACAAACTGTAAAGAAATTGGCAAAGGGCAAATGTTGACTTACAAAGAACTTAGAATGCAAATATAAACAAAAATATAGATCCCTTATATGAGTTTATTGTATAGGTTTTCTAGATTTGGGTGAATAATTCATATTTCACCCGTGTTTGTTCTTTTTTATTCAATTTTCGTAGTCATCTCTCCATTTTCGCTATTCTTTATTTTTCTTCTTCTTTTTAATTTATATCTTTTATTCGTTCGTTCCTTTTTTCTTCTTCTTCTTTCGAATTCTTATTTCTTATTATTGCTAGTAGTAGTAGTAATAGTGGTAGTAATAGTAGTAGTAGTGTTGTTGTTTCACGACAACCTTTGCAATATCGACTTCACGAAAACAGCGCTGAATAGCAACAACAAGGACTTACTCACGGTAAGGTATAGGCTTAAAATCTTTGTCATAGTTCATCTTCTTGTTCAGATTTCTTGCTTTTTTTAATGTTTTTTTATTACTGCTATTGTCTTTATTATTAATCCTCTTTTATATGTCAATATCAATCATGAGGTTGTGAATTTATACTTACAACATACTGGATTCACTCCCATTATAACTGAAATCTTCGAGCGTAAAATCTTGTATTACCTAGATGAAAATTTTTTTTAAATATGAAGATATATTTCAAATTACAACATTAGATTATTATTTTGTCCATCATATCCAATTCATGGTTCGTGTTCCTTGCATACAAATTTGAATGAAAATATAACTTGAAAGCAACGCATTTTATTTTATTGAAACGATGAATATCAAGTAATCATGAAACCTTTTCTTATAAATATAAGTAAGAAAATCTTATTGTGATTTATATATGTAAATACTTCTAAATAGTAATAGTTTATATCAGAGGCAGTGGGTCTTTTATCTTTAATTTACTATCTGAAAAGAAAATTAAAAAATGTTTGCTTTTTAGTTGGTGATATTAAAGGAGGAAACATTTATGGTTTTAAGATTCTATAATTTATTGTTTCGTTCAAATGATGCCATTTTTTGTCTACATATATATTTTAAAGATAACTTATCAATATATATGAAAAATATTGGCATTTCCACAAAACAAGTACGAGAACATGCATATATAGGCATCCACATTTACAAAAATCAGCGCCAAGGTATCAAGATAATCGGTGCACATACACATATCATATATCATATCATATATATGTGTGTGTGTGTGTGTGTGTGTGTGTGTGTGTGTGTGTGTGTGTGTGTGTGTTCACATATGTACATCACCCCAATATATACATATACGCACATATGTTTCCTATAGCATTCTTTCTTACTAATAACTCTTTGTACAATAACCATCTAATGTCAAACATTTACTATTTACTTCAAGTTAAAAGCAACAATTGTTTTTAACTGAGACAAACTTGACCTGTCGCTATTAAATCATCATTTATAAATATTTTGCTTGGCATATAGAATTATTAGACTGATTGTATCATTAGCCTAAGATTTGTCTTTAATTCCAAAGATAATATTTATGTTTGTGATTTCTAAACTATTTGTATGACTACACTTACCTTTAATATATTGCAAAAGATCATTTAACAAAAATCTTAGTTATGTGACCATCCCAGAGAATATGAGAAATAGTCTCTGCATGTAATATACAAAAAGAGCACAGCTCTTTTGATATAATTCTGATTCTGAGAAATACATTCGTATGCAAAGTCTGTATTATATTTTCAGCAGCAACCATCTAAGATTTTGACATTATGAAGTATTATATGGTAACACAAACATTTCTGGCAGTCGTCATCTTCTAAATTTTCAAATTCAAGATTACATTTTCTTTTAGAAGTTGGCACTTCATTGTTTCCAATCAGAATTTCATATATACCTCTACATTCATTTTTAATTTTTATAATGGTATATACATCAGTGGTTATAAACGTCTATTGCAGATTTGAATCGTAATTGATACTAAATTTATTTTGACATGACTTTATGGGTGTAAGTATGCCATGAAAATCAATGTAATTATTGTTAACAGAAAATCTATTTTTAAATCTATCAAAACTTATTAAGGAAACATCCTCATTAATATAATCATTCTCAAATCTAATGTCTTTCTGAAACCATGTGAAACACACTTTTTTCACCAGTTGTAATATAAGGATTAAACCACATTTATGTTTTTAAATAATGTTCAGCTGTGATAATGTCGAATGATCTAGTTAGTTCTAAATATGCCCCAAAGACGTCTATCAAAATGGATTAAGATCCTTTTTCACTTAGTCAAAAAAAATCGGTTCCAAATAAAAGGAATTTTATACTGAAAATTGTAACAAACTTTTCCATTTAAATTCATCAGACAGCATTCTTTTAAACTATGTTATTTTGAACGCATTCACAAACTTAGATTTATCAATCATATTTAATCCCTCCTTATGATAATCCTTCACGGCAATATTTCTTTTGATTTTGTCTTTTGACCCATACCATACAAATTTGGAAAAGGAAAAGGAGTCTATGTAGATCACGAAGCGTCTGTTTTAGATGTATTTGGTAATGACAATACAAGATGATTCGTTTTAGAGATAACTAAACGTTTTATCACAGTTATGAACTTGCAGGTTCTTAACCAAGATTTGAACTCACGCGAACATAGGTGAAATATGTTAGTATTCTGTAACGGCGAGCGCCTTATGCCACTCGACCACCCGGGGCCCTATCCAATTAGATCATATCCACAGGTTCATATAAAAGAACACTAAGCCTCATTAGACACGGGAGAAAATCTAATCAGGTCGTATCCAGACGTGCATATGCAAGCAGACTAAGCCTCACTAGCCACAGGAGAAAATATAATCAGGTCATATTCACATGTACAGCTACAAGAAATCTAAACCTCATTAGACACAACGGAAAATATAATCAGGTCATATCCACATGTACATGTACAAGAACCATAAGCCACATTCGCTATGGGAGAAATTCTAACAGGTCATATCCACATGTACATATACAAGAACCATAGGCCGCATTCGCTATGGGAGAAATTCTAACAGGTCATATCCACATGTACATGTACAAGAACCATAGCCCGCATTCGCTATGGGAGAAATTCTAACAGGTCATATCAACATGTACAAGCACAATAAGCCTCATTAACCACGATAGGAAATATCATTAGGTCATTTCGACGTGTACATATACAACAACACTAAGTCTTATTAAATACGGAAAAAAATCTAATCAGGTCATATCCAGATGTACATATAAAAGAACACTAAGTCTTATTACATACGGGAAAAAATCTAATTAGGTCATATCCAGATGTACATATACAGACACACCAAACCTTATTAGACAAGGAAGAAAAGCTAATCAGGTCATGTTCACATGTACATATGCAGGCACAATAAGTCTCATTAGCCACATAGAAAATCTAATTAGTTTTTGGGGCTGTAGTTTTTGGGGTTTAACGCCATTTTTCAGCACATGATAGGATGTACATGGCGGGCAGTATATTTGGCAGAGGAAAAATCCAGGAAGAACCCGGGAAAAACCACCGATCCACGGGAAGCTACTGACAAGCTTTCACACATAGCCACGTTGTCCCGAGCCGAGACTCGAACTCACGCGTTCAGAGGTCAGATGTGTGAGTGATCTGTAAAGGCGGGTGCCTTAGACCACCCGGACACCCGAGGTCCCATCTAATTAGGTCATATCCACAGCTACATATACAAGAACACTAAGCCTCATTAGACATGGGAGTAAATGAAATTAGGTCATATCCACATGTACATATACAAGAACACCAAGTCTTATTAGACACGGGATAAAATCTAATCTAGTCATATCTACATGTACATAGACAAGCACACTAAGTCTCGTTAGCCAGGGTAGAAAGTCTAATTAGGTCATATCCACAGGTACATATACAATAACACTAAGCCTCATTATCCACGGTAGAAAATCTAATTAGGTCATATCCACATGTACATATACAAGCATATGTACATATACAAGCACAGCCTCAATAACTATGGGAGAAAATCTAATCAGGTCACATACAGATGTACACGTACATGCACAACCTCATTAGATACAAGAGAAAATCTAATCAGGTCATATCCAGATGTACATATTAAAGTACACTAAGCCTCATTTGACACGAATTAAAATACAACCAGGTCATATCCAGATGTAGATATATAGGCACACTAAGCCTCATTAGCCACGTTTAGTGGATTCTGTCTTATCGTGCCAAGCAGGTTGGGGATTTTTATTATTTTTCTAGCAAAGTTTTCACTTGAAAAGTCTAAGTTAGAAAAGTGCAGATTTAAAATATTTTTAAAAAATATTCCACTACAGTTAAAATATGAGCAGGTTATCTAAATAGAATTAAACAGTACCATCACTACGACATTTTTATTTGCCTATGTCACGTGGTTTTTTAGTATCCTGCTAAGTTGCAAAAATTACAAATAGCCTTATTAAAAATGAAAAATAGTTTCAGATAGCATGCAAACCTAAATAAGTCATCCCAATATAGATAAAAATGTGTCTACCATTTTCTTATGTCAAGTGGTTTTTGTGTACTCGTTCTCGAATGCATTCCAAGAGTGACGGACGGGCGGGAGAACAAAGACCAACTAGAGATGATCCCGATGCAAGCATGGTGGGATACATAGCATAATATTGGTCATAACGTGAGTTTATAAAAAGCAAGTAAAAACTATTAGGTATCACAATTTAATTTCCTTACTATTTTTAAGCCATAGCTCTACTGTGGTGATAGTGATTATTGAGGGGTAAACTTTTGTATCTAGGGATGACGTAAAATTTTAGAATTAACACCTGATACAAACATTTAAGGAACAAGATGATTTATAGTGTGCGGAAGGGGGTTTGGTGGAGTGTTAGGGCGTAGTTGAGCATTCATCTGAGAGTTAGTCTG
The DNA here is from genome assembly GCA_029931535.1 of Margaritifera margaritifera. Lineage (NCBI taxonomy): Eukaryota > Metazoa > Mollusca > Bivalvia > Unionida > Margaritiferidae > Margaritifera > Margaritifera margaritifera. The sequence goes on along the minus strand of JAQPZY010001017.1, from coordinate 565,921 downwards.
TTACACTGGATCAATGTTGTATTGTCACCACTAGTAAAGGTGAAGTGATCACGGGATACCATCAATCCCATATTTAAATGGGGCTGTTATTTTGAGTGGATGTGGGCCAGTAGCTCCACCAAATGACAAAATTAAAAGATGACACTCGGACCAATCCAAGATCTTGTCACTATAATGTATTATGCCAGATTTGATGAGATATTATCCTAGATGAACCAACCTGATACATGATGTGAACTGCATATTTATAGCTACATTTCCGTGACTTTGGAATCACCTGCACGTGATGCAACTACATATATCGCCTTTTCATACATAAGGACAAAGGGGCCGAGGACAAAGGGGTCACTATACTATATGTGGTAGTATCTGCTTAACTTTTTCAGATAACAAAGAACGTAATACTAAAATACCAATTTCAACTTTTTATCTGGTACTAGAAATACACTGGGTTATACCCCTCCATTTCAGACTTACATAGATCTCTGAGGGGCCAACGGATCTTCCAGGTACATAAAACCTTACATTACAGTCCTTGATATGTGCACCACGACGAGTCTTTATTTCCTTATTTACAAAGATTATACAAATATCTTCACGCTTCTAAGCGATACAGCAATGTGCTGATCGCAGTTAGTTTGACTTTGTGTGCAAGGTATAACCAAAAATTGCGACCAAAGTGAAATCTTCGAGTTAATGGACAATGTGGATCATACCTGTTTGTAAACCGCATTGGTATCTGTAAAAGAGGAATGAAACTTACAGTGATATAATCTACATGCTTTAAACTGATTTTTATTTTCGTTTTGTGGGTTTTAATGGCACTTTGAACACATTATTGGCTATACCATGCCGAGGAAATAGGAGCGAAGTGTCTTTCCCAACGGAACACAGAATCGGTCGACCCGGGCTAGCCTAGCCTAAGCGGATATCAAACCCGCGACCCTTGGATTACGAATCTCACGCTCTCATGCTCTGCCAACTGAGCTACCGCGGCTTGATTAAAAAGTAGTGATGCTACTTTTATTTGAATACTATTTTTATTTTATCTGTTGGTTGTCTTTTAAAACACAATATCAGCTTAGATTTGGGGATAATTTTAATACCATTTAATCTCAAGTTGCAGAAGATTTATTTTTAAGTACAAATAGTTAAAAAATATATTTCTCAATGCACAGACGGGGTCTGATTCTTAATGATGCAATATACAGATACTTACAAATTTAATTTGGGAATAAGAATGATAAGCAAAAAAATTATTCCCTCTGTCACAACACCAAACTCCACCGTCGGGAACCTCTTCCATAGGTAATAAAAGCCAAGTAAATGTCCCCAGCTATTGTTTGTATGGTCCTTTCCCAAGAAGTTCTAAAGCAATGACCGGGGGCTTCATTTGCATGTCAACAGGAGGGCAGGCATATGTTCAGAAAAGCTTCGACACCAATCCCTGCGTAATTTAGTGTCAGATTTGTATAAGAAACATAAAAACTAATAATGACAGGTTAAAATAGAAAGCGTCTCCATGAGTCTTGAACTTAATACCTCTGACACATCGTCAATTCACTCTATCCACAGTACAAATTTGAAAGCAACGTTAAAAGTAAATAAAATGGTACATTTGCTTTGTTGTTAAAGTGCATGATATAGCCAACAAAGTGCTGAAAGTGCCATTAAAAACTTACCACTCAACCAGTTAGGTTAAATTAAAGCACAATCACACTTTCTTATTTATTTGTTTATTACTTTATTATTTATTTAAATTTTCAGAAATAACGCAAACAATCCCAAATGATTTTGTCTATTCATGATTAATCTTTTTGGTTATAAACCCAGTCTATTTTGGGAAGTATATTCATTGTTCAGCCTTGACATTTGGTTCGGATACTAATATATTACGGAATAGACAGGGAGCAGACATATTTAACTCGGAATAAGAACAATACTACAGAGAATTTATAGTAGATGCTAGTAAATGAAGCGATAGGGGGTATCATATGGCATCAAGTAGAACTACATAAACTTTTCCGGGATTGGTATATAGTATATATTGAGGAGTAAGAAAATCAGAAGCAAGAGAGGGAAGTGAAGGGGAGGAAAACAAAGAAGAACAGGAGGATGACAATCACGTTTATAACGACAACAATGAATGCGACGACAACTGATGAGAAGATAATATACATATGAGGCAAAATTGGAAATATACAAGGGGTTACTTTTGGAGGATCTATCAGAAAGAGAGGATAACCATATTATGTTACTAAATGAGCAAAAAGAGCAAAATACAATAGTTATTGTGATCTGAGAGATTTCTGAATAATCAGATCCTGAATCGTGACAGAAAATGCTTGTTTTGAAATTGAACGTAATAAATATGTTCATAAAATATTTGTATAAAAGAATATAAGTACCCTTTCTAACGATGCAAGCACATACAAACCTGTACATGGGAGATGTGAACAATCCTTCTTATTAACTCCTTTTTTCCACTGTGTTCATACTTTTTATAGAGACATATGATTTGTTTAAAAAATATCTGCGTATGGGAATTCCAAAACTACTAATACATCACACATCACAATATTGATTTTTGTTACCCAAGCATCAGAGATATGTGTGTGTGTGTATATATATATATATATATATATATATATATATATATATATATATATATATATATATATATATATATATATATATATATATATATATATATATATATATATAGACACATCATAGTGGGGAATCCAAAAACGTATGCCTGAAGTAGATCATGCCAAATCGCCAAAAACGAAAGAGAAAATTTGTATATTTGTATGTATTTCATTTCGTGGAATTACTCTAAATATACTCCAAATAAAGAATGCAAAAGACCAAACGCATGCCGACAACAAACGGCGATCGCTTGAATGGTTTAAACAATACTGCCACCTGTATAAGCACAAATCAATCGCTCGTCAAGATCTATCGCCTACACTCAAGATCATAAGGAGCCCACGCTCCCCGCCCACTCACCCCCAAATAACTTTCCACAATGAATATTGTGCATTAATATGAATAAAAATTCTGCATCTGTTTTCTCTTTCTATTTTTAGAGGCCTATCATCTTCTATTTTACGCTATTTCTCTTTATTTAATCATTCAGTTTTTTGCCGCCGCCCCTCTCCCCCCACCCCCCACCCCCACCCCCACCCCCAATTTGCCGCCCTAGGCGACCGACTAGTTTACCTAGTGGTTAAACCGGCTCTGATATCGAAATGCCACAATCTTTAAACATGAGAGCCAGATGGGGCGGGGCTTATCACAGTAAGGAGGGTTGAACTTATAAAAATAGACTTCTATATTTGCTAGTCCCTGATAACTAATATGGGGATTTAAAAACCTCAGTTCAAAATATTGATGTTTAAAATAATAGAATTAGAAAACCTGAGATGTAGAAATGCTGAAACTACTGATGAATGACGAAGATGAAAAATAGTTTCTGCAAATGCAGAGGAAAGTTTCATTAAAATCGAATGAATTGCGTGAAAACACCGCCATAATGTGCGTATGTTTTATTTATTACTATATGAAATATATACTAGCTTGCTGTATCTAATGTTTGTACTTTCGATTTATATTGGGCTTACATTCTGTGTCGCATCTTTACCTCTGTTTAGTTTTGTATTTGTTATGTGTGATGCTGGAAAACTGCGAATTCATTTTTTATCGTTCCATGTCCGTGATTCCATATATAACTTTTCAATATTACACACGTACACATTCTAAATTGCGTATTTTCACCTCTAAAGTTGCATTTTTGCACTCGACTGATTCCATTTTATAGCATTCTGTTGAGTATCCTGGAAGTTATAATGTTGCAAAATCAAATTTATTCGGAAGCTGTTAGCATAATACAAGTTGTTATAAAATAATGTCCCATTATGACAAGGGATGGAGATGTGACATCAGACAGAAAACAATAACATCAAATCCGCGATATTTCTTATTCTAATCACAATCGACTGATTCGATACGATCCAGAAGAACCTGAAGACGTTAAGCCTGTCATGTCTTACTAGCAAGGAGGCATATCTTCGGAGAATTCATTCTTAATGAAGAAACGTGTTCCTTCTTTCTTTCTTTTTTCACCTTTACGATTCTTTAGTAGTTCCAGCATAGCTGTATCTCAGGTTGTTTTGTATTTTTCTTTGTTCTTTGTTGAATTGTTATTAATTTAAATTCACGACCAAATTCTACGTTAGTTATCGTGATCCCGGATCCGGAATATGACAGATTAAAATCACCAAACACTGGTTCACGGATCCAAAAGTCTCCGAGGACGGTAGTCAAGCTGTGTCTCGTTGGGAACGTACAATTTGAGAAATGATTATAAAACTCACTAAATAATGCTAATGCTTCGTTATTCTGAGTATTAATGTTTTCATGAATACTTCCTCTAGAGGTAAAAAGAGACGGGATTTTTCCACTCAGCAGTTCGAGCATAGTTGATCCCAAGTTTTCTTATTCATATTCTTCTTTGCTTTCTAAAACTCAATAGTTAAATTTTACGATCAAATGCAGAATCATTAATCAGGAGAATGAAACATATAGAAGACGTTTTCTTTATATTTAAATCCCCCCCCTCTCTCTCTCTCTCTCTCTCTCTCTCTTTCTCTCTCTCTCTCTCTGTCATTTCGATATAGACGTAAATGAAACCATAGACTTATATAAGCAAGATAGGGTCCTGATTAAATAAACGGTGAGCATGACAGCAGTGCTGCTTAAATGGATAGCTTCACAAGACTCAGAGTATGACCAATAAATTTTTTAAAAATTGCAAAACATTTATGACACAAGGGTGTTTAATTAGTTTCCTATAATAAATGAAGACCTTCAAATATATTTATTTCTTTATTTATAGCTATGACTAAAAATGTAAAAGGATATGTTTGCATATATTTCTCTTAGAAAACACAGTTATTGCCGTGGCCCCAATGGGACCTAGCTCTACTATTAGAGTTTGTTTTTAATTTCCAAATGAATGACTACATAGCTAGAGTGGCATAGAAGGCAGTGCAAGCTACTTTACATTGTACATCTTTATGGAAACATATTAAAATAAAGCCGACCAAATAACTTTATTTTAGAAATTTCTAGGTCACTTACATATATGTATATTATTTTCATAATGTACTTTTGAGTTTCTCGCCAAGATATTTAAGTCTCAGTGTTTTTTTTTTTTTTTGGAGAATTTTCATTGGACAAAGACAGATTGTAGAAAATGAGAATCATTCTAAATTAAAGATACAAATAAGAACTAACCAGTGATTTTTGCGGAAAGCATATTTGTCAGATTTTAATTAAGGTTTTCATGTTAATTCCTTGTAGAATTGATAGGTTTTACGAGTAACCAACACTACCACAACCCCTCTTTTATAGTGTTCATTTCTGACATTCAAGAGTCATATTGAATTTTTCCTATGACAAGGTGGCTCAAACAAACAATATGGGCCCTATGCATGATTGAAGTTTACTGTCATTATAATAAATTGGTACTCTTCTCGTTACTCCTCAACCATCTCGATTTTGAGATATTTACATCTGTAGCAGACATACATAAACGCGTAAACCAAGCTGGACGCTCATTTGAAGCCCAAGTTAACCACTTTGATATCCTGTCCTAGTCTAAATGACAAAGGAAGTCACCAAAGAAACCATTTCATTTTCAAGCCTAACAAAAAGTAAATATAAGCAAAATTGAAGTTTGGTTTCTGTGTGAATTTATAAACAAAATTCTCATACTCCTTAAGCTCACGCCCTCTACCTTAAATGGGAGGGGTGTACAAATACGAAACTATTCAGTGGGACCTTAGGTCATACCGTGGTGGGGCTACGAATAGAGTCGCAGTAACTCAGTGGTTAGTGTGCCAGACTAACGACAGAAAGGGTGCGGATTCAATTTCTTACCATCTGATCAACACTGTCGACACTGTGGTGTGTCCGTCGGAAAGGCACTTTACTCCAGTTACCTCGGAACTAAATAATATACCTATTGTTGCTGTTCTGTCCAACACCAAACCAAACCATATACAAAAGGGTCTAACTGAAGAAGTTGCAAATCATTTTGCATATACATTATACCGCTCCCGAACGCCCCTAACGGCCTCTGACGGCTGCATACCACCAGATGTCCAACTAATTTCTGTCCAGATACTTTTTTGCACATATATTTCGGCGAAAACTTATTTCTTTTTGTAATCTGATAGTAAGGAGCATTCATTTTCAGAACGACCACCGCCAACGCTTTAAGAAGGTTCCTTCTTTATAAACGCGTAGGACTTAAACTTCCGTTCCAAGTCAAACAACTATTGTGCACATTTTGACAAGTCCGTAAAACAACTCAAAATCCTACGTCATCTGGAATAAATTAATATAACGTGTCCCTTTGTACTGAATTACATTACTCCTGATAAGACTGCATGTGATAATACTATAATGACAATTAAAGCACAAGGCGAGATCGTAATAGCTTGAATACCACATGTTGTTTTGTGTTCCTTGACGATTTATAATGAGTCGGGTCCTGTTCGCTGACAATTTCAAATATTAGAGGAATAACTCTTTGGTCGAGAAATATTAGAAAGCACACACAAGTTTTCTTCTCATAGCAATCTATGCCAAAAAGGACAGTTAAAACTGCATTATTTTCTGAGATAGCCCGAATGGATGAAAGGTGACTAAATAACAAAGTCATGCAGACGGATGTAAAGGAGAATTATGGGTAATTTCTGTCAATTCGTTCAAAATTACATAAGTTCGGGGCGTGGTTACTGAAATTGTGCCAAATTTAATTTTTCATCAGCGGCCTAAGTTTTCTCTCTATTAAGATGGAATTTTGTTGAGAAGTTGTAATAATTGACGATAGTTATCACGAGCTCAGTTTGTAAAAGGCACTTTTACATGAGATAACAAATATAAATTTAATCGGCCAAAACAAGTGACAAAATGTATTTGGACAGAGTTTAGGGTCACTTGAAACATAATTGCATGATTGTATATTTAATCGAAGCAGTGACAAAAAACAACGAAAGAAGAAAAATAAATCTATGAGAACAGGTATAGTATGTTTTCAATATCCTTATTTAAATTACACTCGCAAATTAATTGTAATTTTCAACAATTAAAAGTACTTTTTTAAGTTAGTAATTCTAAAAGTTATTTGCAATACTCTTTTTTGCTCATTTTCATTTCTTTTCGTTCATTTTTGTTTTCTTCTCGTTATCGTTCATGTTTTGGAATGCAGGTTCGGCGTCTAAAGCATTGGCACCTGTTGTTCCTAGTTACTAGTATTAAATTATATGTCTAAAAATGAGAATTTATAACTAATGCAAACAAAGTAAGCAAAGTTATTTACTGACAAGAAAATGCTTTAGTATACCGTTTGCTGAAGCACGTAGTGGAGGAACTAACTGGAAATGTTATTAACAATATGAATAATACGCTAATTTTTGCTCCTTTCAACGTATTGAATTTTGCAAGCTACATAGATCTTGTCGGCGATTGTTGGAAAGTGTACCAATAATGATACTGTATCAGCATTATTTGGTTACTTAAAGATATGATATCTACCGTTATTAACAATGTCACCTCTCAGTTTCAAAATTGCGGATCTGAGATCTTACATTATGATAGGTGGAAGTATTTCAAATAGGTATGGGAGTTACCAAACTTTCTTGTGCTTTTTGGCAATAGCACCCAATTGCCAAAGAAACCACCGATAAATACTCAACACCATAGTCTTATCCGGGAATCGTGTTTTGTAATCGCAAAAATGTATAAGATTCAGCTTACCTGTACCATATTTATCAACCAGACAACGGACAAGAAAACAATAAATTCTCCGTCCAGTAATTAGAAATATCATTACAGTGTATTACAAAAATAATCTCGTATAAAATGTTCCCACCTAAATCAGCTATCATTCACACCACAGGACAGTGCTTTAAACATTCTTGATTGCTAGACGATCGCACAATTTCTATCCTCGCACGACACCATTAACAAATATGATCTTCAAAACGATTACTAACAATAATTATAAGGTAGTGAGCGCTGAACAAGTACGTAGAAATAGATGGTACGGATTTTCCAGATTGCACTTCAAAAAGAATGTTTCTGGGATTTTCAGCAGTTTATATTTTCCTTTAGCAACACCATGTCCGTAATTATATATTATTATTACACTTATGGAAACATGTGGGAGTTTGATATAACCCAACATTCCCATGATGTATATTGGACTTCGCCAGTTGGTGATTTTGTTTCCGATATGCCCAGGAGAGTGAGATAACAATTTTTGGTCGGATTGAAAATCACTTCCAGCTGACGTTAGTTGGTCCATAATTATGGCGTCAATGCACAGGTTAAGGTTAGCGTTTAGGCAATTTTGTGAAAAAATATTGCATGCAGAGTCACATAAGTGTGTGCACTTTAAAAACAAATTAGGTCAATGCGATCCATATTTTCCAGTCCAGTAATATCGGTTAACCTTTGCATTTAGTTCATTTTCTCAGGCACTATTGCCATTGGAGTGAAATAATTTGAAATGTAATTGTATCATGAGAAGTACTACAACCATAAGTTAAAATTAGATCATTGTCAGCTATATTTCAGTCTCCATCTACTTTTGTTATCCTTTAATTTTAACTTAGCTAAAGGTTTGCGTCTAGGCCACTTTCTCAGACACTGTTAAATGTAAAGTATTTGGATACTTCATGTGAAGCACTAAACGTTGCAGTGGAAATTGGATTACTGCAACCTACATTGTATGACCAAGCGATTTTGGTTAACATCTGCTTTTCGCTCATTTACTCAGACACTACTGCCTATGGCGTCACATAACTTGGTATGAACTGCATCATGAGGACACTGAAACTATGTAACTGTGACCTACATTTTACAATCTCGTGATTTTGCTTAACCTTTTCACCTAAGGTTACATCATATCGTTAGGATTTGCATTTAGCTCATTTTTTCAAACGCATGACTGGTTGCATCAACCAACCTGATACATGCTTTGTATTCCAAATTTATAGCTCAGTATTCGAAACTTTGTAATGACCTGCAAGTACATGTGATAAATCTACACATATTGCCTGTTCATACACAAGGACAAAGGTGACATTATACTGTTTTAAATATTATCTGCAATTGTTGCTCATATAACAAAAGAACATAATACTGAAATACCAATTCCGATTTGTTATCTGGTACTAGAATTATACAGGGTGATACCCCTCCTTTTCAGACTTACACATATCTCTGTCGTGCCAATGGACCTTCCATGCACTTAACACCTTATATTTCAGTCCCTGATCTGTGCAACACGATGAGTCTTTATTTCCCTATTTACAAAGATTATAAAAAATAGCTGTACATTTCAAACATATACAACAATGTGCTGATCGAAAATTTAGTTTGACTTTGTGTGCAAGGTATAACTAAAAATTGCGACCAAAGTGAAATCTTTGAGTTAATGTGGATCATAGCCTCTTGTAAACCGCCTTGGTATCGGTAAACGAGGAATGAAAATTACAGTGATATAATCTACGGATATTAAAATGTCTTTTGTTTTTCTTTTTTCATTGTAGGTTTCAACGGCATTGTGAACACACTATTTGCTATGCCATGCCGAGGAAATGGGAGTGCAGTGCCTTTCCCAAGAGTACACAGGGTCGGCCGACCCGGGCTAGCCTGGGCGGTTATCAAACCCGCAATCCTTGGATTACGAATCCCACGCTCTGCCTACTGAGCTACTGCAGCCTCATTAAAATGTAGTCATGCTACTTCTATTTGAATGCCTTTTACATTGTATCTATTGTTTGTATTTTCAATCAAAATAGCAACTCAGATTTGCGGATAATTTTGATACCATTTAATTTCAAGCTGTAATAAATCTACTTTCAGCACAAATAGTTAAAAAATATATTATCAGAAACAAAGAAGGGATCTGATTTCTAATGTTGCATTATAAAACTACTTTAAAATTTTATTTGGGAATAAGATTGATAAACAAAGAAATTATTCCCTCTGTCACAACTCCAAATTTCATCTTCGGGAACCTCTTCCATAGGTAATGAAAAACCAAGTAAATTCCGTTGATGGCCCTTTGCCCACAAGTGCTAAAGCAGTGACCGGAGGCCTCATTTCCATGTCAACAGGAAGGCAAACATATGGTCAGAAAGGCTTAGATAACAAACCCTAGGTAAATCTAGTCCCAGATTTTTATAAGAAGAAAAACAAAACTTAATAATGACAGGTTAAAATAGAAAGCATCTCCTTGAGATTCAAACTAGATTCCTCTGATACAATATTCCTTTTCTCTGTCCGGATTATTAATTTGAAAGCAACGTAAAAATAGAACAAAAGGGTACATTTGCTTTGTTATTAAAGTGCATGATATAGCCAACAAAGTGCTGAAAGTGCCGTTAAAAACGTACAAATCAATCAATTAAGTTAAATTAAAGCACAATCACACTTTCTTATTTATTTCTTTATTGCTTTATTATTTATTTGAAATTTCAGAAATAACGCAATAATTCCCAAAAGATTTTGTCTTTTCATAATTAATCTTCTTGGTTCCGAACCCGGTCTTTTTTGGGACGTGGGGAGGAAGAATAACAGAAGCAATCTAAGGAAGGGAGCGGGAGGAAGACAAAGGAGAACAGGAGGATGACGACTACGTTTATAACGACAACGATGAAGACGACGACAATTGATGGGAAAGAGAATATATAGATGAGACCAAATGGGAAAAATGCAAAAGGCTACTTTTGGATGATTTATCATCAAGTGAGGATAGTCATGTACACCATATTATGTTACTAAATGATCAAATCACATCCTGAATCTAGACCAAAAATACTTGATTTGCAACTAAACGTAATAAATATATTTAAAACTATTTGTATAAAAGAATATAATTACGCTTTGTAAAAGCACAAGCACATGAAACCTGTATGCGGGGAAATGTGAGCAGTCCTTCTTATTAACTCTTTTTTTCTATGATGGTCATACTGTTTATATATATATATATATATATATATATATATATATATATATATATATATACATGTAAGATTTGCTTTAAAAATCCCTGCGCATGGGAATTCCAAAACTGTATATACACCATACATCACAATATTTATTTATGTTACCCAGGCAAATCACTCAAAACAAAATGAAAAAAACACAAACAAACCAAAACAAAACAAAGTACTGTATTATCATTTATTTTCAGGGGTTCAATTTTCGTGGTCTTCTTAAAAAAGATAAAATCTGGGTTACTTAAATTCTTAGTTTTGCCTGTCAAACTTAGGATAGTTGTAGGTATTTCATTTCGTGGATTAACCTCTCCATACACCCGAAACAAAGAGTACAAAAAACTATGCTGACAACAAACGGCGATTGATTCAATGGTTTAAAAACAATAGTGTCACCTGTATGAGCACAAAGCAAATGCTTGTCAAGATCTATCACCTACACTCAACATCAAAAGGAGCCGACGCAGTCAACAACACTAAGCTAATCGGTTATTCAAGTGCACATGTATGATCTCTTCCTTAACACACTGTCCATAAAGTTGCACCACTAATTACTTTCTGACGACCATGGCGTTAACACGGTGGTTTCAGAGTGGTAACATTCAAGTTAGATCTCCGATGGTTGTGATGTCATCATTCCATATGTGAACCAAACACGCGACCAGTTGTTGCTTGCTCGATGTAATTAACAAGCAGCATCAACATTTTAAGTGTTCACAGCCCATCAAAGTGTAAAGATGCAAACTAAATTAAAAAACAATGCAATCACTCCTTTGTTTGAACCTGCCTCATGTACGAACCAACTTCAACTACTAGACTTTACTTAAAACTTACTCAATCAAGTCGATTCATGCTGAATGAATAATTGCAACTCACGAGAAACTGTGTGAAAGATCGCACCTAATTATTCATGGCTTTGAGAATGCTGGACTTGTTTAATTCAACAGTTTCAGTAATATTTGTGTATACGGGCAGACATGATTGACACGAATATTTTTTTCAGTGGTATTGTCCACAAGTCAGTGATGTGTGAGCTTCAGTACTATGCAGTAATTAGTGTATATACCTAGTGTTTCATTAGAAATTCTTCTTCAAGCAATATTTCTAGTATTTAAATTCATGTTGTTCATTGGTATTAAGCATGCCTGGCTAAAATGAAACGTGCTGTCACGAAGATTCATTTATTTTATTCTTTCTTTGATTTTCAGTAATACTAGTATTTTCTTATTTTGTTATATCCTTACTTATGTCACAACATATCGATTTAAGGCAGTGAGTGGAAATCACAGCTACCGGATACCGTATCGATATGTTTGCACTGAAACAATATAATATGCATTATAATTCTTTTAGTAAAGGCTTAAAACAAAACAACCACACAATCATGTTTATTTATCAAATTGCTTTGTTAAGGTTAATTCTTTCTACACTTGATAGCTTTTACACTGAACCAACACTACCCACAACCCCTCTTTTATATAGGGCTTTTTTGAATGTTTCCTCTGACAAGGTGGCTCAAACAAACAATATGGGCCCTATGCATGTTTGAAGTTTACTGTCATAATAATAAACTGGTATGCTTCTTGTTACTCCTCAACCATCTCGATTTTGAGATATTTACATCTGTAGCAGACATACATAAACGTGTAAACCAAGCTGGACACTCATTTGAAGCCCAAGTTACCAATTGTAATTTCCTGTCCTATTCTAACTTACTAAAGTGGTCACCAAACAAACTATTCCATTTTCGAGCCTAACTCGAAGCAAATGTAAGCCAAATTGCAGATTTAGTGTGAATGTACAAACAAAAGTCTCATGTTTATTAGGTTCACACCCTTTACCTTGAAGGTTAGGGGTGTCCAAATACGAACCTATTCAGTGAGAGGAGGACGGAGAAGTTGCAAATCATTTTGCATATAAAATCGACCGCTCCCGAACGCCCCTGACGGTTGCATACCATCAGATGTCAAACTGAACTCTGTCCATACACTATTTTGCACATATTAATGGGAGAAAACTTTGTCTGTTGTAATCTGATAGAAAAGGAGCATTTTTGTTTTTAGGAAGACCACCGCCAACGCTTTAAGAAGGTTCCCTCTTTACAAACGAGTAGAACATAAACTTCCGTCGATGCTCAAGAAACCATTTTGCACATTTTGACAAGTCCATAAAACACCTCCAAATCCTACGGCATGTGGAATAAATTAATATCACGTGTCATTTTTTATTGAATTACTTACTGCTGATAAGGCTGCACGTGAAAACACTATAATGACAAATAAAGCACAAGGCGAGGTCGTATTAGCTTGAATATCGCATGTTGTTTTGTGTTCCATGACGATTTATAATGAGTGGTAGTCCTGTTAGCCTACGATATCTAATGTTAGAGGAATAAATCTGTAGGCAATTTTGTAAAACAAATATTGCATGCAGAGTCACATAAGTTTGTACACTTTTTTAAAATTAGGTCAATGTGATCCATATTTCACAGTCCAGTAATATTGGTTAACCTTTGCGTTTAGTTTATTTTCTCAGGTACTATTGCCGTTGGAGTCAAATAATTTGGTATGTAATTGTGTCATGAGAAGTACTACAACTATAAGTGAAAGGTTGGTCAGTGTCACCCATATTTCAGTCTCTAGGTACTTTTGTGATCCTTTGATTTTAGCTTAGTTTATCTGGCTAAGAGTTTGCATCTAGATCACTTTACCAACCATTATTATACATAAAGTCATACAAGTTGGAATTTTGATGCTTTATTTGGAACGCTACACTTTTCAGTGGAAATTGGATTACTGCGGCCTATATTGTATGGCCACGTTATTTTGGTTAACTGAAAACTATGTAACTGTGATCTATATTTCACGGTCTGGTGATTGTTCTTAACCTTTTCACTTAAGGTTAATTTTACTTGTTAGGATTTGCATTTAGCTCATTTTTGCAATCGCTATTACTCGTAGGGTCCTCGTGCACTTTTTAGATGCGACGTTTTGGATTACTACACCTTTCAGTCCATATTAGGTTGATGTGTCATATATATCATGATCCAGTGATTTATATTAACCTTTGTCTTTAGATAATTTTCTCGTGCAATATTTTTATCAAAGCACATAATTTGATATGCAACATTAACATTTTAGACCCTCTTACCCTTCTCTCACCTTTATGTTGACTGATAGGTCCAAATTTAAATTCGTGTTATATACCGACATAACTAGTTACAACGACCAAGCTCGTTTCCATCCATTTTGTTCTAATAAATATCTCGCTTTCAATTTAGATGAGTTATCGTCTTTGTCGTGGACAACCCAGCATGCATATAACAGAAGAGCGAGTCAGGTATCTAAATCCTTACTGCATATCTAACATAATCGCAGTTATTTTATTAAATTTATTTACCACAAACACTTAGGTCGTAGATTTATTAATATCTGCTATAAAATACTCACATTTCCAGCATTATATGTTTTGAATCAGTCGCTGTTGAGTCAGACTGTAGCAAAATTTCCTTGTCCACTAAGATAACCCTATCCATTTGATATTTATAGAAAGAGAAGGAATGCGACTTGCCGCCTTTAATGTTACTATATTTAGTACCTACCAAATTTCCATGTATCTGTATAATACTGGACAGACGTCCAAATCGAGTATTGCATGCGGCGGGGGTAATGGGGTCGTCATGCACTATTTAATCGCACAGTCTAATTTTATATTACTCTGATGTGCTGGCTTAAACACAGTTTTGGGACATCTGTTCCAATATTTGTTGGTCCTTGCGGAGAAAGATTGTTTTTAAACATCAGTGTTACAGTGGAGAGTATTTAGTTTCCGAGCGTTGATGCGACGGGTAAATACGTGATTATACACACTATATTTCTGGGTGGACACTGCTATCAGACTCTGTGCTATTTTGTACACAACGATTAGTCTCAGTTCTCTTCTACGGCATTCTAGTATCCCACCCCAATGGCCTCATCGTGTTTACCACACTACTTCCCCTGCTGTGGAACTGTATCAAAATCCTTGCTGAAATCCGCTATTGCCACATTTCTGGTTAGTATTTGCAACTCGCATTAATATCCAGATCTAAAGTAGTATCGCAATTGCTACTATCTTGCACTTTGCCAGATGTTTCAGTACGTATTTGCAGATGGTATATTCCAGAAGTTTACAGCACCCATTCGTAACGTAAACTGGTTGAAAGTTAACTACAAAATGTTTTTTCTCTTTCTACAAATTGGAGTGAAGTTAATATTTCTCCAGTTTTTCGGCAGAGTGACTACGTACAATGACTTCCTAAATAAAAGAGGGAGTACTGGTACCATTTCTTTTGAACATTGTTAAGACTCTTTTAAGAATTCCATAAGACCCTCTAGCTTTATGCACCTGAATACCAAATCACTATTTGTCTGTGGAGTCTACAGTGGTTTGTAGTTCATCTATATCTTGTAACTGATGACCTGGCATAGGAGGTGTTTCACAGGCAAGATCAGTACATGCAACTGTGGGCTACAAATAGAAAGTGCGTATCATTATATTTTCATCTGCACTCGATACAAAGTTCAAAGGCAAAACCTAATACTTAGTCTTAACGAAATGTTAGTTCATCTCTACAAACATTCTTCTATTTGGTTCACCTTAACTCCAAACTGAATAAATGGTCAGTATCTTTATTTTTTTTTTAATTTTTTTTTTTTAAAAATGTACATTAAGCAAACAAGGCGTTTTAACTAATGCTTCTTCTTTACATTCTAAATGTAAAGGGATTTTGTTTCTCAGACAGTACAATGACTAATTGATAGTTGATGTAGCTGCATTACATACTAAATGTTATCCTTTCTGAAGTTTGGCAACACAGTTGTTTACTTGCCTTGGATATCTTTTTTTTTTCGAACGGTTATTCTTTAATTCTCAGCACATCTTATTTGTTTTGGAATTTTGTTTCCTTTTCTGCCGCTTGTCATGTTTGATTAAATTGTACCACCATATTTGTATGGGCAAGGGCTTATCTAATGTTGTGAGAACTTGTAGCCTGAATCATTTTGCTTAATTTAGCAAATAAAATATGCCTAAACGAAAGAATTACTTGATTTTTTTATTGAAGCTATCTCTATATTATCTTGTTTTTTTAATAATAATGTTACGTATTTTCAAAATGGTCTAGTGCTCGTTTGGTCCCAATTATTATTCAGGGTGTCTCAAATGAAAATTCCATTTCTGCCTTCCTGAGTTCTTTCAATACTGCTTTCTTACTTTCCCGGCATTTGTAGCAATCTTCATGAGTTTTGCTTTTATTTACTTTGTTATACAGGCCTTGAGTCTTTTTCTATTTTTTTCTTAGATTTGTATCCATTTATGGCATTGAATCATACATATATTACAACAGAGAGTACCATTCTATTCAAGATGTTAATTATGCCATCATAACAAATTTTCGCATGATTCTATATAATTTAAGTCTGAAAACTTATGCACAGTTGAGTTGTTTTGTTCTTTATGTTTTCCCGGTCAAAAGTTTTAAAAACGAAAACGTTTATGAATTTGGTCTTGTTATAAAATGGGCGACTGCCGGTATCTACACTTATCTTGTCATGGTTTGTGATTCCTGCGATGTTCTGACAATGTTTAAGCAGTAATGGGTTATTTGTGAAGTAGAGATCTAATGTGTTGTTAACTCATGTTGTTTTGTCTATATATGAGTTAGAAAATGTTGATTAGTGATACGTACTGTCTGATGTTCTTTGGTTTCTGAGGATCTTAATCTTATGCAACTTTTGTTTCCTGTAAAAACCGCCTAAATTGAAGTCTAATTGATAGGATAACATGCTTTTCCACGGAGTTCTTTGGGAGTTTTGACAGTAAATTTTATAGTTCCTCACTCTCGTGCAGTCCAGAGTCTAGTGGTCGGTTATGTGATCATTTGTACATAGATTTTGCCCCTTTGAACCCTAACTCGACCCAGATAATCTCACAATTAGCACCCATCTCTGGGTTTTGGGAGACAATGCATTTGTCTCGAGTTGCTATAAAGACGTCACCACCAACTCTCCGTCTGTCATTTATATCGCGCTTTGGATATTGTCATTTAACCAAGATCTCATCCTACGATGACATTTGGTTTCACGTAGTTCACGGCATGATCTTGGGCAGCCGTTCTATTTTGCTTTTCTTTTTTTAATTTTCAGTTAACAATGAGGGTTCTTATATTTTGCTACTTGGGTGGAAGGTTATGGAATGGTTGGGAACATCATTTTGTGTAGAGGTTTTCTCTGAGGAATCTCTGTGTTATATGTGCTTAAGTTTGCTACAGGATGACGAATGATGATGTGTCATATTTTCGGGGCTACTGAACAGGGATGAATGATGAATTCGGAGACAGCACTGAAGATAATATGCTGGTAGACAACGCACTGAACATGTTACTAAGTTCTAATTCGAACGAATTAAAAGTGAAACTGTCTACGTTTTGTGTGTCACACTTGCAGCGTATCCATGACACATTTGGTTTCTACAGTATACTTAATTCGGCTTTACTGTAGTCTAGGCATAGTGCACGGTTCCATATGTCATATCCGTCGCAATACATGTCATTATCATGGCACCACGCTACAGGGTGCTAGGAAAACGCACAATTGATTGAAAAACTGGATTTGTGTGAATTTCACCGTTCAGTAAACGGAATCAGGGTAACGTTGTCTTGAATCTTTTCCAGTCGCTTGTTGGGCATGTAGAAACGACATATGCTAACTGTTTCTTCATGTTTTCAGAACTAATACGTGAACCCAAAATGCAAGGTCGCGTTGTACAATCAACATCACTTGCAAACAGTATATCTGTTAATTTCACCAATGTTTTGTTTAAGGGATGTCCATTTCTATCATTGTGAGGAATGGAATGAGTAATGAGACAAACACAACTTTTTTTGGTAGGAAAATGTGAACGGTACCGCCATTTTGTTCCTAATTCTCGCTAAAAAGTCACCTTCAGGCCATAAAAATTGTGTCGTCCATGTTCTGCGGTACCTAAGTCCTTGATTCATATCAATAGGTTTTGTCTAGTTTGTCTTTACTTGGAAAGTAATATTTCTCTGATTCATCTCTCCATCCCCGGACGTGGACGTTACTTTTCTGAGTTGGTCACTGTGACACATCCCAGGTAAGTTCCTATTGCGGTGGTTCTCACGATATTACAGGAATTTACAAAGATAATAATAGAATAATACCTGAAATTCATGAACATAGCAAGGGAATTGCAATCAACATTTGTTTTGATATAAACGCGTGGCAAACTTTCCCCCAGATGGCGCTCTCACTAATCTAGAAGCTTAGTTGCCTATTTCAGGTATATCAAAAATGAGCATGGGTGCTTACGTGTGACAAACCCGAAAAAGTAACGTCAACTTACGAGCACGAAGATATGAAGGAAGTATACAAAAATTTCGAGTGACAGACAACAGAGACAAATATAAATATTAATTACGAATTAAAGTTCTACACAAAAGGAACCGGAAGTTGACTATTTAGCGTTAACTATAATGGAATCCTTCGTATGTCACTGAAGTAGATCACGTGTCCGTCATCTGTTGATCTCTCTCCGAATTGGGCTAAAATCCTTAAGTATTTGAGGTATACATTAAAAACCCAAATATAAATATGATCTAGGCATAAATCTGTGACCTAAGCATAAGTAGCGATTACTATAGTATGCCACTCTCTGGTCTATGGGAATTAATATTATGCCGCTTTTTAAAAAAATGTTACTCTGCGGTCTATGCGAAATTAACATTAGGCCGCCATTTTGAGGATTTATAGCGTCAAGATGGGAAATCCTGTGTTTAAAAAATGTCCATGGGATTAACATAATGGGATTCTACTAGTCGAAAAGTAACATTATGGGTCTATTTGGCGGGAAATGTAGTATTCTAACATTATGGATCTGTATGGGCTCTAACGGGAAATATGATGTCAAAATGTCTATAGGTTTAATATTATGGGTCTATATGACTACAAGCGAAAACGTAATGTTAAAAGCGGCCATATGTTTCGCATTATTGGCCTGTATGGCGACAGTGGAAAATGTGATGTTAAAAGCGTCAAATGGGACTGTGAATAAGATGGGAAATGTAATATTTAAACTACACCTACTATCCATCCGTTATAAACAAAAACTACAAATACTAAACATCCGTTATAAACAAAGTAAAAGAAGCTTGCCTGATTCCTCTCATCACTGAATGCATTTATGTAACACCCCGACCCCAACCCCATACACACACATTTTTCTGTACATAAGTCTTAAATTTATTTTTTCACAAATATTCCACCTTAACTAATGCTAGAGTACTGGGTCAAAAGTGAGTAGCCACTTATAATGACCCCATTGGCGGTAAACTAAGGTCAATGCTATTTCTAAATAACCTCCTGACAAAAACATCAAACAAAATAGTACTTACACATCTGAGAGTTGGTAAATGATCTCTTGACTCTTGTCATAGCTTATGTATAGATTCATTCAGTCCTCTCGTAGATTAATTGAGATAACTCCAAATGTGAACAATAACACACGAATGTGATCAGATCTAGATTGTATTTTTCTATTTAGTTCTATTCATCTGTTGTATGCACAAAATATCATCGCTTAGGTATAGAGCCACACAGTCCTCTTGTAGATTAATTGAGATAACCCTAAATGTCAAGAATAACACGAATGTAATCAGACTTATGTTCTATTTCATAACTCATTCTATACATCTGTTACATGCACATTGCACAAAATATCCTCCTGTATATTTCAAATAGTCCAGGTCCTGCTAGTGTACTTTCAGATATATATTCATAACTTTATGTTCAATTTTAAATTGTAAGAGTCTCTATGAAAATATAATTTAAATTTACATATACTCCAATGCAGATCCATTCTAAACTAAGCTCTCTGGACATACATTTGCAATTATATATATATATATATATATATATATATATATATATATATATATATATATATATATATATATATACAGTAAAAAGCTCGTTTATAACGTTAAAACCGGGGTTTTAGAATGTTATAACCAAGCAAACGCTATAATAAAATCCGTTTATTTTTCAAAATGTTCTTGTACTTGTCCATGTCAATGACGTTGGACATACTTGCAGTAAACAATTTCTACTCGTATGATTACCGTCAGAACTCGTATGTAATGGTAATGAAATTTTCAAAAAACAACATAAATTTGTATAAATACATGTTATCATGAACAAAATGATAAATCAGTAAGTTTTACCAACTGATGAAAGTATCAACATACATGTACATGTACCAGCCGGTGAATCATAAATATCACTTTTATGTAAAAACGTCTTTGTTCAATAACCTAATGACTAGTACATTAGCCCTTTCTTTATTTGGATGGAAAGAAATTGTCAGTAGTCATTTGTTTTCTGTTAATCTGATTATACAGTCATAAAAGTACAAACAAAATCATTTATTTTCTTGCTTTAATGCTATAATTACATTGAATCAGTAACCCATGATTCTAAAGTACCGAGAATGAATGCGGTGTGACTATCACGCCCTTGTTATCTGGCGCTTTTTGTTAGGCCTTTGTTATTTACTGATTATGAATGCGGTGTAATTATTGCGCCTTTGTTACCTGGCGCCTTTGTTGATTAAACGACTGCTCCAGCGCTCAAAGAAAATTGTTTTAGACAATCTGTCCTACCGCCGGTAGAATCACATGTATGTTAAAGCCAAGTGAGCAGTAGTGGTACTTGAGGCATTTTAGATTTTTGTTACTAAGACAAGTCAGCTCTTGTACACCCGCTGTCTTTAGTATTTTTATCTTATTCGTCGCATATTAATGCATACAATGCGGGTTTACAAAATATGGTTTTAAAAGCAAGCGTGAAAAAAGATTTTTACGTAGGAAAAAGCAATCGGCTGCTAGCTGTTATCGATTTGCGATCGTAGTTATTTGGAAAAACAATAACTACGCCATTTGGCCGCGTGTGTGATTTTACAAACAGTAAAATGCAGTTGCGTATCTGTGCTCAGAGTTGCCTGTGTGTTATCCCTACTGATCGCCACTGCAAGCGTAAGCGCTTTTGTTGATATTATTTTTCTCCACAGCAGAAAATATTTTCTCTACAGCCGAGTTAGGCTGAATATTCAAATATAGCTGATATATTTCTATCAGCAATGCCACTGCCGGATTATTGAGCGCGGTATATTGCATAGGCGGATTTTGCCACAGCTATATTTTATACTGACTGTGGTTGAGTTTATGCGAATATTTTATATTAGACATTTACCCTGGTATATATAAATGGCAAACAATCCACAGATAGATGCATATAGTATTCTAAAAGAGTTTATGAAAATATCAGGGTCTGGAATTAATCTACCAAACCAGTGGGGGGGGGTGAAACGTCGCAGAAAAGATGAAATCATTGTTTCGCCTCAATGTATCATACAGATTTATAAAAGAGGCTCAAAAGATGTTGTATGCTTTTTCAAACACATATCCGGAGCATCCTGATAAATTAGTCAACTTAGGAGTTATCTTGGAACAAAACAGTGTTTACTTGGTCAACCGTATGAGAAAAAGTCTGAAAAAACATTTGATATTGTACGAGAAAAATTAAAGTCGCTAAAGTTGGCTGCACCGCCTAGTACAGATAACAAAACGAGCGAATACTATAATGATGATGATGACAATGATGATGACGACGACGACCATGACAACGAAACATCGAGCGATTACACTGGTCTACAATTTTTCGAAGTGGTCTGCTTCAGAGATAAAATGTGCTATTTATTAGGGATTTCGATGTTCTGAATTCAAATATGACAATTAAAACAACTGATTGGCTACTGTTTCCAAGATGTTTCAGTTTTTACATTTTACGTCTATGTATATTGTGTACATAGTAGAGTTTTAATCATAAATTGTAAACCTAGGTCTTTTCTAGTGTTTATGGTTGCTTTACATGATAATATTTCTGCTGTCCTGTTTATGTAACACTTTAAAAAACAGCAAAAGGGTTATATAAATAAAAAATATATTGAAACAAAAGTCAAAAAACTATTATGTATATATAAATACATAGTTTAGTCCTTATTAAGTGTCTACTCGGCGCTTCTTGGCTTGTCTCTTGTATTCATTAAATGAAGCATCTCTTGTCACTGTCCAGCAATAGTCTGCAAGCCTTAATGGGCTCCATTTGCCCTGATAGCGTTTCTCCATTGTTGCAATGTGTTGATGAAATCGCTCGCCGTGCTCGTCGAACACTGCTCCGCAGTTCGGTGGAAAAAAATCTAGATGAGAGTGCAAAAAATGTATCTTTAGTGACATGTTGCAACCAAGGCTTTTGTATGCCTTGAGGATGTTTTCCACCAACTCCCTGTAGTTGTCTGTCCCGTTGTTTACGAGTAAATTTGTTGCCACTAACAGGAAGGCTTTCCATGCCATCTTTTCCTTGCCACGCAGTGCACGGTGAAATGCATCATCTCGAAGAAGTTCACGAATCTGAGGACCAACAAAGACACCTTCCTTTATCTTAGCTTCACTTAACCTTGGACATTTTCCATGGAGGTACTTGAAAGCTGCTTGTGTTTTGTCCATGGCCTTGACAAATTTCTTCATCAGACCCAGCTTGATGTACAAGGAAGGTAACAAAATCTTCCTTGATTCAACAAGTGGTGGATGCTGAACACTTTTCATCCCAGGCTCCAATGACTGTCGGAGTGGCCAATCTCTCTTGATGTAGTGGGAATCTCTCGCACAACTATCCCATTCGCAGAGAAAACAGCAGTACTTTGTGTATCCAGTCTGCAGACCAAGCAAGAGAGCAAGAACCTTGAAATCGCCACAAAGCTGTCACATATGTTGGTCATAGTTTATGCACCTCAAAAGTTGTTTCATGTTTTCATAGGTTTCCTTCATATGGACGGCATGACCAACTGGAATTGATGGCAAAACACTGCCATTATGCAGCAAAACAGCTTTAAGACTCGTCTTCGATGAATCAGTGAACAGTCTCCACTCATCTGGATCATGAACGATGTTGAGGGTTGCCATCACGACATCGATGATGTTGCAGGCTACAAGATCACCTTCCATGAAGAATAATGGGGCAAGATCCTTTTGACGGTCAGTGAACATAGAAACCCTAACATCACAAGCCAGGAGATTCCACTGCTGTAGTCTGGAGCCCAACAGCTCTGCCTTACTCTTGGGTAGTTCCAAATCCCTGACAAGGTCATTCAGTTCACCTGGTGTTATGAGGTGTGGTTCAGAGGAGGAGGATGGGAGAAAATATGGGTCATGAGACATTGATGGTTCAGGAGTAGAAGTTTCATCCGCTTCCTCTTCCTCGTCTGACTCAACTGAGGATGATTCTGGTGCATCAGGAACCGGCAGTTCTTCTGCGTGTGGTACTGGGCGTACAGCTGACGGAATGTTTGGATAATGCACAGTCCACTTTTTCTTCTTTGACACACCTTTCCCAACTGGAGGCACCATGCAGAAGTAACAATTGCTGATATGATCTGTTGGCTCTCTCCAAATCATTGGCACTGCAAAAGGCATAGATTTCCTTTTCCTGTTCAACCACTGGCGAAGATTTGTTGCACAAGTGTTGCAGCATATGTGTGGGGCCCACATAATGTCCTGATCTCCAATTTTGCAGCCAAAATAAAGGTGATAGGCTTTCTTAACCATAGTGGTTATACTGCGCTTTTGTGATGCAAAAGTCACTTCACCACAAATATAGCAGAAGTTATCTGCATTGTTCACACAAGTACGAGGCATCTCTGCTCACTTTGACTAAACAGAAATGTGTCCCTTTGCAAAATCAAACACTGACAAATAAGAGAGCACGACACTGTATAATTTGTAGAGCTGATATAGGGCAATTTCTTCAGCAGAGTGATGTAAGCTTAGTTATGATTGCATCATCCATGACTTCTAGGAATAACATGATGCAATTCATATCATGTATGACGCAATACCAGCTTCAGATTGCTTCATTCATTGTTTTGCCTAAAAAGCAAGTACTGTCCAAACCCAGTCATAGATTTATTCATAGATCCAGTCAAAGATGTATTTTAGTCATTTATGGTTTAAATTGAGATCCCTTCCCTTTATAACTCACTTATCCTCCGCCATTCCCAAGTCAAGGGTCGTATATACCGACCCAGTATAATATCTTTAAAACTAGAGCCAATCAAGAATTTTAAGCATCATTTTCGTTCTCAGTGACCCAGAATTAGTAAAGTTTGACAACATTTATTGCGGAAGCATTTTGGCTGTAGACCAGTGTTATTGTAGTAGTCTTGAAGATGACCAAAAAGAAATTAATTAGAAAAATGCTTAGTTATGACGAGTTTTTAGATACAATTACATATGACATCTTGCAAAATTGGATAAACTGTAATAAATGTGGAAAACGAGTGAAAGAATGTTTAGAAGAAAGGAAATGGTGGGCACAAGTGCTTAAAGAGGCTGGTGATAGAACAATTGCACGAGAGATGCAGAATACTCCAGCTGAAAAGAAAGCAGAAAAGGAAGAGTTTGAGCGACAGTCGCGACGCTTGTATTTTAAGCGAACCTCACAATGTAACTATATTTATGATAAGATATTTTCACGCAAAGACACAACGGCAATAGTTGAATCAGTATACAAAATATCGAACACAAGATTTTATGTTATGGGATGTCATTGAACAGTTGGTATAGTATTTAAAGGTGCTTGAGTGTGTTTACATCCCGAGGCCGAACATTTGGAAATTACTATCATCCAGCGAAATATTTTGTACCGCAAACGGCTGTACTATCATATACTATCCATTGCGAGCATCTTTGCAACCATTTACCGGCGATGATAAGGATAAGGAGCACACACCCATGCACAGCAAAATATATGGATACCATCGGAAAACACAGATTACAAAGACCCACATGATTATTCAAACACCGCAACAGCAACAGTACGACAACTGAGACATTTCGCTCGCGATCGTAACATACCAATAACGCGAGGTGCAAGAAAAGCTAACATACTCCTGTTATTAGGTACTGTAGCCGAACCGCGCAAGACCATGAGACAGCTTCGAGAAACAGCAGTACGACTCAATATAGAAACTCCTCCACGAGTCAAGCGTGCGGAAATTTCGAATATAGTTGCGAATGAACAAAACCGTCGACGTGTCGCAGTCGCTATCGCCGCTGAGGCTGTCGAGCATGTTCGTGAAAAAGACCGCCGTCGTACCGCAGCTGCTATCATTGCTGAAGCTGCCGCGTGTGTTTGCTAACATGATATCTTAAGTTACTCAAGGGTAAGAACGATCATGTGGATTACCGTGCGATTATTCCAAACACGTACGCGCCAAGCAAAACTTTTATCGAATATGCGTCCGAAAATCGTATCGATGTTACAACGCTCCAATACCATCGGAGTTAAAGCAGATATTGTTGTATATGCGAACATGACTAGTACATATAACGAAACACCAAGGATATCAATAAAGCAATCGATAAAGATACTGGAAAGATTCTCCACAAGTTGGAAAAATTCACCAACACCGTTTCGGGATGGACTCTTAACAGATGTACGGAAGTTCAACTGAATACTTCCTCGTACGAACAATTCAGCAGATCAAGTTATTTGTCAACGCCAGACTATGTTCCACTACGGTCGGTGATAAATGTAAAACAAAAAACGAGGACAATCAATGTTTCAATTGGCGATCACGTCAGCGTTACATCGCGCGAATGACAATACAGATCAGCCGCGACAATACAAACAATATCTGAGCGAACTCAGTTTTATTAACATTGAATTTTCAGTGCAGTTTACCAAGGTGATACTCAAAATGCCTGAAGAACTAACCCGGGTATCGCCGTTAACGTATTTGCTTGGGATAAAAGCTAGTAGTATGGGTGTCCCTGTATCAGTGCACGATCGTAGACATATTCGGATGCAAGTTCGTCGAATGCACCAAACTTGTTTCAAGTCGTTGACGGAGAATCAACTATGTACTGCAGGTACGAAGCCTGCAGGTGTATTTGCGATTGGGAATGCGTGTAAGCAAAATTCTTTGGGTGCGACAGTTTCGCTTGGATTGCTCCTTATATCCAGATGAATACGAATCTGCGTACAGAGGCCAAAAATGATTTTAAAAAACAACTATTCAAATTAATGAACAATTCAGTGTTTGGGAAAACAATGGAGAATCTTCGAAACGATTCTGTGTTGACCTTGTCGGTGATACTGAACCGGACAAGCTTCGAAGGCTCATCGCGGACCCAGCATTCGAATCCCAAAATATCTTTGATGGTGGGATTGTTGCCGTGCATAGTAAAAAACCCAAACTGAAGCTGACAAAGTCTATCTACGTTGGTGCATCCGTGCGTGATCTTTCAAACGTGCTAATGTATGAGTTTTACTATGACAAAATAAAACCATTTTACCGCGATCGTGTTAAGATGCTTTATAATGACACAGACTAGCTGCTGATTCATATAACCAACGACGATGTGTACACGGATATCGCATCGGACACACTCGCGTGCGAATTCGACAACAGCGGTTATCCCAAGGGTCACCCGCTAAAAGTGATACAAACAAAAGAGTCGTAGGAAAATTCAAAAACTAGTGCGCGGGCGAGATTATCATCGAATACGTGGGAATGCATCCCAAAATGTATTCGACTGTGGTCGGATCCGAAAACAAAACGAAAGCGAAAGGAGCTGTCGGGGTTATTGTGAAAAAGGATCTCACACACGAGATGTACGTGGAATGTCTTTTCGAGCGACGCGAATTCACACATACCGCCAACATGATCAGGAGTAAACAACATCACACGGGGGTGTATCGATGCACCAAGGTGAGTTTGTCACCGCTGGACACCAAGTGATGGATACTCCCCGGTGGAATTACCACAGTCGCGTACGGGCATCATGCGATTCTGAATCAACTTACTATTGACGCATTAGCGTAAAATAGATCTTGGTGGCAGTTACGTATGCGATGGAACGACTTGCAATTCCTTCCTTGCCGATTGCTCATCCACAGGCGCCAAAATATAATGTGTTGGTTGCCTTGGAAAAAAAATCTATCAGCGATTGTAAATACATCGACGGACAATACCGGGTCAGTAGCACCAAGTTGTCCACCTTCTAACTCTCCAGGTACATACAGATACCGAACAAAATTGTTTACAAATTTATTGCAATGGTGGTGGTTGTAAAATCGTTTTAATGGCAACAGTGACAGTCTTTAGTCGAATGGCATCTGCGGGTTTTAATCCAGTTGCGCAGGTGATTTCAATATTCAGCTCTGTGATGACTGAACTAAGCCGTGGAACTCACTCTTGTGATCGCATCACTCTGAGACCGAGACCTCATCAAAATTCATGCGCGTATTGATGTCCGAATAATCGTTCCGCAAATGTACGGTTAAATCGTTCAACAATATCTTGGTCACGATGTATGTTGACATGTCCAACATGAACCCACACACGGTGCTTGGTCAACAACGCAGCAACGGATTCGAGACATTCTTTACCTGAATCGACTTGTAATAACCGTGGCCAAGATAACGTGTGTAAATACGTGTGAGTGCATCTGCGACACTAGCCGAATATTTAGACATCAACGGCTCCGCTTCCTTGTATCTGCTAGAGATATCCACAATGGTTAAAGCGTATTTGTATACGCGCCGGTGTACCCGATCATGTGGAAGAAATAGCAGATCAGCCTGGTGAACTTCGTTAGGTGTTTGGACATCAAACCAACAACTGGAAATCTTTCTTGGCGGGGGTAGATAAATTTGCCATAGCGCTTGTTTCGCTAACCATTTTCGAGCAACCCTATTAGTGATCGTGCCGCTCTCGCTAACTTTGCAACAGCAGCTTCACCGCGCCAATACACGCGTGGACTGTAGTTTATTTTGGCTAAATTTTGCTCGGAAACCATATTTGTTTGTTTATTATATCAATATATTTTACCTCCAATGCGTGGACTTTACCCACGGGAGGTAGAGCCGTGTGGACTTTGTCCACCACCCAAAACAATTGTAGCCGTCATACCTACTTTGATGATCCATCTAGCGATTCTTTCTCCAAGTGTAAGATTAATTGTATTCAAGTCGTGGATGAGATCTACATCAGCACGTTGACGTGCACGGATATCATTTGATGCCTTGTAAGCAAGATCGTGTCGGTAACGTGCAACATCGACGCGGTTTACCGGTACTTCCCCATGTGCTGGTCGGTTATCGGAATCAAGTTGTAAATCCAGCCATATTCCAGGCCCACAGTGCACCTGGAAGGTCTGATAAACGTGAAATTCTTTGCGTTACATCGAACACAAGTTCCAGCGATCGCGGCTCGACCATTACGTGTTTGAACTCGAGTTGGATTCGCAGTACGTGTTTTCATGCGGCATCGGACAAAATATGAATGCATGAAAAATCAAAGATTTTTCTGTCATTTACGTTTCCGCGTAAACAGCACGGAAACCGTCCAAACACGGTGATATGTTTCCAAATTTGGTTCGTGTACTAATCGTTGGTTCAGTGAAAACTCAACTGTTGTTGAATATGATTTTGCGATGGTTGACGTGCGATCGGTTGTACGTGATTGCAACGTCGGCGGATGATCAACCGTGTTACGATGTACACAGTGATTTTGCGAACGCGCTTGCGTCGTCGGATGGTTTCAAGGTTAATTTCTTTTCCACAATCGATGAAACACCAACGATTTACGATCTTGATTCAAGTGCGTATAATCTTGTCTTATTCAATGATGTAATGCTTGAACACCAAACCAATCCCTCTCAAATATTTTCCCGAGGCCAGCAAAAAAACGCAGACGTGATCTATGTGACTGAACGATACGCATACGTGCCTAAAGTGATTCGGGAAACTGTAACATGTTGATGCATTGACGCACATGGTCTTGCAAACATTCATTGGACTTGGTGTGCCGCTGACACCACCTGGGATGAGTTTTGAAATATGTTTGGTGAGGCCAGCCGGGACCTGTATAGTATCCTCATCATTGATTTCACTGGAACTTTCAGTCGCCGGGAAAAATGCCGTGGACCTGTAGGGTCTAAATATCAAACCAGTTTGGATAAAACAATTTAACAACTATACCGAATATATAAAATGACAAAATCCACCAGAGATGCCATAGCGGAAGCTGCAGATCGACGTCGCAAAGCCGTGCGTGATCCGCTCAAATTGCTACGCGAGTACATGGATGCACGCAAACGTGTCAAAGATATGTTACAGTCGAGATAAACTGCACGGGAAGATCTCACAGCGAGCTTCGAAAAAACATTTTTACCGCTGATTAAATCCACACGTGAAACCGCGGAACGTTTGACATAAATGATGGGAACAAAAGAAAAACCGGGTCCAATTCTTAAGATATCCAAACGCGCCAAAGATATCAGCGCAGCCACGGAACAAACCGCGAAGGCTATGCAATTATTCCCAGAGCAAATCCAAAAAGGATTAGGTGAAACTGTAGCGGAAATCAAAAAAGGCATCGAAGGTGATGAAGAGCCAACTGTGAGTTTTCCACAAGACGAACCAACAGTTTAAAAATGTAATGAGTGGGCACGCCATGAGATCTTAAAAGATGCTTTAGATTTTGCCCCGCTAAAGCCTACATACGAGGAGTTGAAAAACGTTATGTTGGAGAGCGAATTACCCAGTGATACGCGCCCAAGTTACGTCCATATTGAATGGCCTAAATGGGTATGTAGGAAGTGGGTGGACAGTAATAAAAAAGCAGGGATAAGCCTGAGTGACCGGAAAAGCGGTCGAGCAAAACTGGCAGGCTTATCGTGAAAATTGCCCACCAAGCTGGGGAAAACCACCCGAGTCTCTGTTTCCCGAGGAAGAACATTTCTCCCCATCGGAGGAGGACCTACATAAACATGGAAAAGGTCTTGGTAGTCGGGCACGCTAAGGTGGATGCAAAGGTTCCAAACCAGCAGGGTTCAAACCCCCAGCCGAATGCGTGTCTGTGGACCAACTAGTGAATCGGTTGGAAACATTAGTGGGGTCAGGTCGCGCAGGCAACAACGCACCCGAACAAGTTAATGAGGTCGCATCGATTTGACAACGATTACTCACCAACGATATCATGGACCGGGGGACGTTTCGTGCGTTGATGCATAAACTTGTTGAAGACATCGGTGATTTATACAACACCGATGATGAGTTCTGAGTAAACACTTCGTGTCGAGACGCTCCGCGTCTTACATGAAATCAATATTGCGTGTCGCTGTAAATACAACCCCGAGCGTTACAATCTCATCAACAACACCAGAATTCTATGTAGCGTTTTCTATATCAATTGCTGCGGGGGTATCCTTCACACTCGAAATTGCATTGGCGTCGTTGTGAGTTTATTACAGTTGACCCAATATCCGATCAGGTACGTTTGGGAGTCTTGACGCAAATAACTCGTTTTCGCTGGACAGTGGCGTCACCTGGAATAATATAGAACTTTCCCATATGACATCGATCAATGAAGAGATTCGACGGAGAATCACATTGATGACTGGCAAAGACTCTAAAATTTCCATGCGTGAACACGAGCCCAAACTCAGCTCTGTCGTCGCGATCGAATCTGCACCGTACGCGGTTAATATCGCACGCACGTCAATAAGAACAATTTTAGGTTGGCCCGAATTACCGGCACGAAAACGAATTACAACCTTGGATTTCAACGGCGTCACATATTTGGGTTTTGCAGAGATGTTCGCAAGGCTATTTTCGGATCCAAAACACACAGTCACATTATACCAACAACAAAAAAAAAACAGTATAATGATGCAATTTGGCGTAATGGTGTTGGTGTTGTTGATGGTAAAGTTGAGTTGTCGAAATTAGCATTGTGGATGCAAACACGTTTGTTGTCTTTTATGAGTTCCGGAGGCACATTGCCGCTATCATTTCAGACGCTTACCACAGACACGTATAAAGGCAACGTTCAACAATTATCATTTATCTAACAAAGTATCAGTGCACCCAGACATGTGTTTGTGCACAGACTGTAAGTAAAATGATATTTGACCGGCTAGGAGTGTCTCAAATTAAATGGTTATCAAGAACCCGCGGAATAAATTTTGCTTGACTGCACAAACAATTATAGTATACGTGCATATCAGAAGCTGTGGTCGTTCATGGGCCGGGATCAAAACATTGACACAGGTCTACAGATTTCCCAGCATGACTTTGCTACGTTGTACCAGATTTCTTACGTTTCGCTGGAACACTTGGACCTGTGTGTGGTTGATTTACACTTTCATGCACGTGTAACTGAGGTCCCCACGGTCAATCCTGGTGCCGCTCCTCCCGTTCCTGGTTGCTACAGATGCATTGCCGTAATTCTTTCTGATAAGATGCTGTTGCTGGAGGGCGCAGGTGGGCGAATCGGGGTTATCGATGCGTCTGTGGACAACCCATAATTGCGGTTGATTTAATTGAACAGAGTAATATAAAATAATGTCCTACCACAATAAGTTAAGGTTGGCCTTAGCGAAAGCCAGCTGATGAAATCAAAAGCGCAATACGAAATGATTTTGGGGTCACATTGAGACTTTTACCTGCAAAGTTAACTGGAAATGTCCCGTGTGGTTGATCCAAATGCAGCTTAATTAGCTTAATGCAGCCAAACGAACGAACGCCTCGGTGACATTAAAGTTATCCAAATCGGAGGTGGCACAACTGCAAAAATACTGTGGAACATTTCCATTCTTTGCGGCAATTCTAGCGTTGTTAACGGCTGCAACCCCAGCGGTTGAAATAACTGCTGCGCTCGGAGCTGTTGGAACCGCATCCGGAATGGCGCTGAAAAAGGCGGTTGAGGGGAAAATCTATGTAAAAAGGAAAAGGTCTTCGATTACCCAGAACAACTCGCAAAATATCCTCAAGCATAGGTCTTAGACTACCCGATACAACTCGCAGAAGGCCTTGCCATTGACCAACTTCGATTTACTCGCAATGGTAAAATCAGTCAAGCATTTCCGAGGTGTCTTTATGCGAGATGAACTTGTATCGATGATTCCCCGCACGAGGAAAACCTGTAGTGTTAACTTGGATTCGACAACGGGACCTGGGACTCATTAGGATGCATACACGATCACGTAAAGACATCCTTTGTATTTTTCTCGTACGGGCTTGCACCATATATTGAAGCTGTTGATTATTTAACCCGAGGCGGACAAAGTCGTTTACTACTGTTTTATTCAACGCTGCCGGACCAGTATGTGGTCATCTTGTTGTTGCAGCATTGTATGCATTCGCGAAAAGCAAAGCTTTGACAATGCCGACCCCGCAAGAGCTTGTTGATTTTACATTAAACTACACTTGATAGTACACAAATACCTATTAATACTTACGGACGATCAACCGCCCGACGACGCTACACCGATGCGTATTTTAGCAGGTTTGCCACCAAAGCGGCTTTGACCGAGTTTACCAGCCGGGTTGTTGTTGGTGTTGACCCGGACGGGCTTGCGATTTTTGAAGATCAAACCGGAAAATTGCGAATGTCTAACGTGAATATCAACGATGTTGTGCTGAGGCTGCAAGGCGCTTTGCGGGAAACTTGGCCGTGATC
Source organism: Margaritifera margaritifera (assembly GCA_029931535.1). Taxonomy (NCBI): domain Eukaryota; kingdom Metazoa; phylum Mollusca; class Bivalvia; order Unionida; family Margaritiferidae; genus Margaritifera; species Margaritifera margaritifera. The sequence continues at coordinate 533,198 of JAQPZY010001017.1, read as the reverse complement.
AGTGAAATCGGGGGAATCAAAGACTCTGGTACGTCGATTGCGCGTTTATCAAAGACTACGTCCACACAAATACGCAATCGAAAGTTAAAAAGACCGGTGATGAAATGAACGGAGACCTTATCATGAATGGAAACCGAATTCAACTAATACAAGAACCAATTGATGATGATGATGATGCAACAAAACAATACTTGGATATACGATTACCTGATATCAAGGTCGTGTCGGGCAACGCTAAATTAACAACCAAATATATAAAGGTTGTTGATGGAGTAAACCCTTAAATATTTACTGCAGAACGTGTAGCTATCGATGGATTTTATTCCAGTGGTGACTTCAGACTTGTTGCTGATAGATCCAGATATTATTTCTTTATCGTGTACGCGTCTACTACCACGTGGGGGTCTCTTAGTATTCAATTAGTAGAACAAAGACAATCATTAGAAGAACTTAAGGCTGAAGCTAAAATATTAAAATATAGAAATTCTTTATTTAGGTCAAATTCCCCTGGCAACGCGTTTAACATTTATTTGGCTTCAGGCTCGTTTAAGATTATAAAGGACGAAAGTATAGAGATACATGGGATAAATGAAGATGAAGCGTTATTAACAGTCTTTGGCATTTGTGTTTAAGATTAGATTTATTGTTATATATACGTAACGGATTCTGACCGCGGTGATGAAGTTGCTGAATTTACCGATGGGCGTGTTGGATAAGCTGACCACTTGTCGATAAATATCTGCTTCAAAATGGTGTTACCAAACCCTCGTATACGCTCAAATATAATCTACGCGAGGGTAAAATACCAATACCAACCCGAGGCCAGCTTGGAGTTATAGCATCAGCACGCGAAAATGCTCAGCCGTTGACTGCAACACCAGGTGTAAAACATCCAGGGATTGTTTCTACAACGAGGAAGAAATATTCACCGCTGAGGCCACTGTTGCAGCATTATATGCACTCGCGGCATTGTCAAAGCTTTGCTTCTCGCGATCACTGAATCCACCCCGATTAAATACCCCTTTTAGTATGTTAAACCAACATTGACTCAACTGAGAAGAGAAAAATCCCAATTGTTATTTAATAAGGACGCACATGTCCGCGTAACAGTTCTTGGGCGAAAACGAGAACCATTGCAGACACAAATCACAGGCGTAATCGGTGTGTTTCTATCTGAACGTGTTATCCAACCTCAGGATGGTACCAAACAACAGGAACGCACAATCGCCGGAGATTAATATATTCCTCTCGAAGATATTTTCTATGATTGCATGACGGTTGTACCAGTGAAGAAAAACAATTAGTTGGAAGTGCGTGTGCGTCATGCACCTGAACAATGCCAGCCTGTCGAGCAATTAGTCTCCACTATGATAATATTAACATAAGAATTATAAATGGACCCTCAATGTTATCGACGTGAAAAAATAATCGAAGCGGAACTGCAACTGCGAAATAAAATCGTCAAGAGAACCGCGTTGCTGGTGAAATACAAGCGTATATGCAACGTTGTAGATGCTATTTGGGAAATCGCCGCGGCAACAACCGTTCGTTTGGGTGTGGCGGGAATCGCAACTACAGCAACTATTATAGGCACACCGATCAGAGTTGTTGTTGGATACTCCTCCTGAGCTGCTGAAAACTTGTTGACCTAATTTTGTTGTTATTTGGATCTGAAATAAGGATTTAATTTATCTTTCATCTCATTTTTTACTAAATTTCTGGGGAAAACAAATATATAAAAAATTGGGTTTTTTTTGTTTTTTTCTTTATCTCTAAACATCTAAAAGGATTTAATCTAATATGTATAGGCTAAATCAGTGATTGTGGAGATGCACTGTAAGGGTTTACTTTTTACCTGTGGCTTTCTTATTTGCCAGATTTCAATAAAAATTTGTCAGAGAAAAGAATATTTTCTAAATTAAAATTTCAGATTGAAGATTTTGTCATCCCTGCTGCTAGACTACATGGATGATTACAGTGCCCCTGGGGTCTCACTGCAAGATTATTAGTTCTTCGTGTCAGAAGAACACTCCCTGGTCCCGGAAGATAATGGGACCAGCCTCGTCAGGGACAGAATAGGGACTGAACGTTCGAGGACTGCATTGCCTCCTCCCGAAAGTGAGGAGAATCCGACCACATCCCACATTCAGAGTAGCGTGTTGCACCCTCCCGCGATGGAAAAGCCCCGCACGCCTCACATCTTGGATAGTGTGTTACACCCTACCGTGAGAAATGACCTGCACCGCACCATGCACTTCCTAGGTAGCGTGTCGCGCCCTCCCGAGTGGGAGGAGCAGCACCGCACATTTAATAGTGATGAATCGAACAAAGAAAGTTCTGACATATCTATTTCGCCTGACCGGTCATTGACAGGTTATCGGTAAATTCGTCCAGGTGACCGGCCAATGTCTTTCGACCGGTCAGTCCATCAACGGTCATCACTCAGAGGCATCAGGCCGAGTTTCCCCTTCTCCCAACTCTAACGTCACATCCAATGCAGGAATGGGAGTCTGCCCACTGTGTTCAGACTAGGGAAGAAGATCGGATCGGTACCCCTCCTACCCTATTGACCCTATGAATCATTACGGGATGTGTGGCCCTCCACCTCAAAGGAATTGGTCCTTTATATATCCATGAACTTCTGGACCCAGGACCCAAAGTAGAGGTGATGCTGCGGCTCGTGTAACTCCATCACCTTCTCGTCAGGTGGTTCCAAACAGGAAGGCTGGAGGCGTAGCATCATCTATGCCATTCAAGAAAGACAAGCGGCCTCATCTTCCACTTGACCTTCTAGTACACTCAGAGATCCTACTCACTACGATGAACTACGGGGAGTGGCATCGAGTGCTCCTTTGTTACCTCAGCCCTGTAGGCACATAGTGTTGCCCAGCAACTCTTCTGTTCGGAGTGTACATGATGACGATGCCCTATCTATAATTGTTGACTCAAACGAGTACAGTGTGGAAGGAGCTCCATTGACGCCTCCTATCAGGCATACTAGTTACTGTCTGTTGGATGATGATGAGGAGATCCGGTCCTTTAATAAGGCAGTAAATACATTTTACTGCCTCATACCCGCAGACTTGTGCCCAAAACCATCAGGAGCACAGTCCAAAAAGAGTCTATCCATTTTCAAAAAATTCTCAGGGGCTTAGACACAACCAGATCTCCTGCTTCTTTCTCATTCCTCCACGATTGAGGTGATCTCACAGAGGTACTCTACAGGCATCATTGCTCGGCAAAGTAGAGGGTGGTTTGTTCGTCCCTCTACTTTGAGGCATATGGTCTCTGCCTCGAGCTATCAGGTACATTCCCCAAAGTGGTATATTAAACCTTCCCAATTGTACGCTGGATCGTCTCAAATGAGTATCTCAACTGGAGCCTGTGCACGCCTTCCCATAAAGACAATTGAAGCTATTGAACAGAAAGCCTCTCATGTTGACCACTTCTCAGCTACTTCGTTCAGTATGCTGAAGGAGGCCTCAATGAATAGCACCGCATTGCAGCGTGCACTGAAAGCTGTGGACAAAATCTCCCGGCATGCGCTTTCTGTTTCAATGGCGTTATCGGTGGAACTTCAGCACATCCGCCGTGATGTTGCATTGGACTTTTCGAAGGTTTTACTTGACCATAGTAAAGACCTTTTCATGGCTGCTCCTTTATAATCCGAGACCCTCTTCGTGTGACTCATTCCTGCCTTGCCTTCTCAAACCCTGAAGGATCATCAGCACAAATACTTTACAACCACTCCTTGTCCATCTCAATTGGCCAGGAAGCGTGGTAATGGGAATCGCCTTCATGGGCCATCCAGAAATTTCTTTAAATAGATGCAGCACCTGTCCAATCCGTAACCTCAATTTCAACCTCTTCCTCTACCGTCGGGTTCAATGCTTGGTTGCCGAAGAGCCCCAAGGAGAAAGTTCTCTAACCTTCCTTCCTTCCACAAAGAAGGAGGGAGAGTAAAGAACTAGGGCTCAAACACTTTCCTTCTGTGTATTTCTCTCCAAAACGTATCCGTTGGTGCTTGTCTAGGCCTCTTTTTAGCGGCTTGGTCGAGTATCACGGACAATGGGTGGATCCTTTCCATTGTCACCGAGAGTGACCAGCTACGGTTTCGGTCACAAGTCCCTCTGTCAAGAATCACCATATTTATTCACCAATACAATCTGGTGAAATTAAAGGAAGAGGTGCACACTCGATTACAGAAACGAACAGTCGAGAGGGTTCTGAACAATCAGTCTCTCGCATTCTTCTCCCGAATCTTCCTCGTCACCATGAAAAGCGTCTCATAATCAATCTCTCCTTTTTAAACTGGTATTTTCTTGAGAAATCTTTCAGGATGGAGACCACATCATCAATCAGGAACGCAGTGCCTCCATCAAATTGGGCGGTCTACACCGACCTTCAGGATGCTTTCTTACGCATCCTGATATTTCCTCCACATCGCAAATACCTCCGGTTTTGCTTGGACCAGGAAGTTTTCAAATTCCGAGTTCTGCCGTTCGGAATCGCTTCTGCACCCAGAGTCTTCACCCAAATTATGAGAGTTGTAGCAGCATACCTCCGATTATTGGGAATTCCGATTCTCCTATATTTCGACAATTGACGGACCCACAATGTTAAGGTACAGTCCTTCCATCAGGATCTGTTCATTTCCTGTTCGACAGTAACTCGGTTGGGTCTTTTACCCAACCTCGAAAAGTCAGAGCTCATTCCATATCAGGACTTCGTTTACTTCCTCATTAACCAGAACTTAGTTCGGGTCCCACGGGACCGGATTGAATGATTCCTGACACTTATATATGCGCTACAATCAAATACATCATCGGTTAGCCTTTACCCATCCCTATTGGGAACCTTAAAGGCCGATGCAGATCTAATTTCCTTAGGACGTCTCCATATGCGCCCTTCAGTTTATCCTTTTCGCAAGGTGGAAAGCGCACAAATATTCTCTATCAGCTCTGATTCCACTAGGGCCAGATATTCATCACCATTTGCGTTGGTGGATGAATCGTGACAGATTCCTGACTGGGATCCCCATTCATGTATGCACCCGACTCCTACTCCTATCTGTTGCCAACGCGTCAGATTCCGGTTGGGGAGCTCATTTAGAAGTAAAGGGTTTAATCCTCCAGGGTCATTGGACTTTGGAAATGAAAGCCGTATTAAGTAAGGGGTTGGTGTGTCATGGTCTCCTCCGACAACACGTCATTCGTAGAGTATCTCCGACGTCAAGGAGGCACACATGCTCCTTCTCTCTGCGTGGAGGTTTGGAATCTCCTCCGCTGGGAAACCTCGGAGAACATCACCCTCTGAGTTCGCTACATTACGGAAAAGAAGAATGTATTAGTGGACAGTCTTTCCAGGACAAGCAAATCAGTCCTCACGGAATGGTCTCTACACCGCTCCATAACAGAGTCCCTTTTCACACTGTGGAGAAATCGTCTGATGGACTTGATTTCGACCAGGCTCAACAACAGACGTCCGTTTTACGTTTCTCCAGTCTCGGACCAGACTGCATGGGCACTGGACGCGTTCTGCTTCCGGTGTACGCCTTCCCACCGTTCCAACTGCTACCTCTATAAAAGGTCAGAGTTTCCACTGCTCATATCATTCTCATAGTCCCATTGTGGTCCCAACGATCCTGGTTCAACAATCTTCAAGACCAGTTGATAGATCAACCCAGGTTCCTTCATCAGAGGAGGGGTCTTCTGTCGCAACACAGGTGCTCCCTCCTACACAACAGACCTCACATTCTCCACTTTCAAGCTTGGCTCAGGGCAAGTAATCTATCCGACAGAACAAGCTTTCAGGCCTGATTGCCAGTTGCATAATTCAGGACATGGGGGGATTCAACATCCAAGGTCTATGATGGCAGGGGGAGAATCTTCTGTGATTGGTGCAGTAGGAAACACGTTAATCCTGCTGTCCCTCTGTAAGTTCTATCGCTGCTTTTCTTTTGTTTCTTTTCGAGAACAAAGGATTTTCAGTGGAAACTATCAAGGGCTAGAGAGCTGCCATTAAATTCTCTGAGAGCACGGCAATCGGTTCTGATTCGCACCTTGCAGATCTCATCAAGTATTTTGAGCAGCAAAAATCTCTCTCCCGCTCTCTTATGCCCAGATGGAATCTATCTTGCGTTTTGTGGTCTTTAACCAAAAGCCCTGTGAACCATTGAGTGAAGCTTCCTTCCAGGACCCAACACTCACGACTTTACTCGCCTTGGCTTCTGCGACATGACGGAGCGAACTTCATGATAGCGACACTGACTGTCTCTGGTTGAATAGGAATTACGAATCCGTTTCTCTCCTTTGTCAACCCTGGAAACTCCTTGCCTGTGTATTTCTGTCATACCTTAATTTCATTTTTGACTGAGTCGTGTTGAGATTAGTTCTTGTTACTTCACAAGCCTTTGGCAACTTATATTTAAAATCTCAGACATCGTCAAGAAGATTAATCTTTGAATCTTCATTTGAAAGAAGTTTCTCTTTCAATAATTTCAAGGATCCACGGACAGTATGTCCAAAAACCAGATCAAAGGGACTAAAACCCAATGACACTTGAACTGATTCCCTAACAGCAAACAACAACCAATGAACAACCAACCTCATCCCAATCCTTTATTGTTTCAAAGCAGTATGATCTAATCATATTCTTCGAAGTTTGATGACATCTTTCCAAAGCCCCTTGACTTTCAGGGTGATAGGCGGAAGATTTAAGCTGTTGTATACCTAATTCTTGCATAACTTGTTGAAAAATTCTAGATATAAAATTTGATCCTTGATCCGACTGGACAGATTTGGGAAGGCCAACAAATGTAAAAAAAGAACTTCACCAAAGCTTTCACAATGGTTCTAGTTTTTATATTTCTCAGAGGAATTGCCTCTGGAAATCTTGTAGACTCACACATTATGGTCAACAAGTATTGGTTGCCTGACTTGGTCTTGACAGGGGGCCGACAGAGTCTACAATTATTCTCCTAAATGGTTCGTCAAATGCAGAAATAGGTTGCAGATGAGCCTTAGGTATCTTCTGATTGGGTTTTCCTACCATTTGACAAGTGTGACAATATCTGCAGAATTTAGAAACATCACTTTTAAGTTTCAGCAAATAAAAATGATTCAAGATCTTGTGATAAGTCTTATTGGCTTCTAAATGGCCAGCCAAGGGAGTTTCATAGGCTAGACTATTTCCTGTCGATATGACTTAGGAACGACAATTTGATTGCTCAATGACCACTCGTCACCAGCGGGTACGTCAGGTGGTCTCCATTTTCTTATAAGGACCCCATTTTTCATAAAGTAACACGCTGGAACTTGTATGGCTTCAGTTTTACTAATAGCCCTCTGAAACAAACAGGATATCTCAGGATCTTGTTCCTGTAAGACAATGAGTGATTGTCTTTTCTCATCCTGATTAGAATAGAGAGAATGAGTTGTAAAAAGAGGATCACAGTGATCAATACCTTCTGACTGCCCAATATCAGGAAGGAAAGTGACCTCATTAAAAGACTGACCAATAAATGTATCAGCTAAAGTAATACATTTTCTGATCAACATCATTCTCAAGAACTCTTCTTGCCATATCTCTGGTAATTGCACAAGCAGGATACAAATAAGGGATTTCAATCTTAATATGATCAACATTTTGATCCAAACAAGGCTTGTCAGTTACAAGTGGATTGACCACGACCTTATTGTTACTGAATTATGTATCATCTTTAAATTATAAAATAGTTTTCATTTGGGTTTATAACCATTGTTTTATAAATTCTTTAATTTAGTAGTCTACGCTTTTATATACATTGATTATAGAATGTCACATGAGTCATTGTTTGTGTCCAGGGAAAATCAATAATTATGTCGGTCAACTTAACATAACAATGGTAAATCACGTGATTAGCGCACGCTGTTATGACCTGGATCAACATATTGTTGATTTGAAATTAAGGTATTGTTACTGTAGCGCGAAAGCACTTTTAGGCTGACAATGGCGACCTAGTTTCTGATTGGTTCAGTAAAAATTGTTTACTGAAGGATGAAATTGTTTTAGAACGTAGTTTTAGAGTTATGGGTTATTCTTTTATGCAGTACGAGGCTATATAATAAGATTTTAATCGCTGATTGAGCATTCTTATACAGTTATTCCAGATCATAAGGTTGTTGAGGAAGATTGTTTATTATTTGTACAATCAGCTGGTGGAAAATCTATCATCTACGTAGTACAATTTGGATTTAAGTACTATTGTTCAAGGAACTTAATAATATTCTACATTCACAGGACTTTACCTGGGATTATTAATATTTTGGATTTAGAACTCAAAATCATTGGTACATCAGAACATTCCAGACCCATTCATTCGGAACAATCTTTAATTCGGAACATTCGTTCATTACGAAGATTCATTAACTCGGAACATTCATTCATTCGGAATACTTTGGATTAACTTCCTGATTAGTGAAGTGTATAGGACAATTTAGGACTAATTAAGGAAATTCTAAACTGTAAGATATATTTAATTCTTTCACTTTCTTTGTTTAAATATTTTATATTTTAGGAAATTAAATATATATTTTAGAAATTGTGAAAGCTTGTTTGAGTCGTTCTTTCTTTTGTTACATTCAACCCCTGGTTGTAACATTATCTCCAGCTAGGTCATTGCCTAGCAACAAATGGATAACTTCTATAGGTACGGAAATCACTGCCCCAACAGTCACAGGTCCAGAAACTAAGTCTGATGCCAGATTAGCACAATGGAGATCAACATTTGCAAAGCTGCACTCTACTTCCTGAATAAGTACACTTTCACTAGAAGAAGACTCCTCAGACAAAGGCAAAGTGCCTGATAATAAAACACTCTGAGAAGCTCCTGTGTCCCTTAATATTTTAATAGGGATAGGCTTGGCAGAATCACCAATAAGTAATAGAGAACCTTCTGACATGAATGGTTCATAAGTCTCCAAAATTGAATCAGACTGGGATTTGTTTGACCCAATAATTGTATTGCTTTCAATACAAGACCGTGACCTTGACCTCGTAGAAATAAGAGCATTTTGAAAAGCTCTGTCTTTATTCTGATGCTTATTTTTCAACCTGAAGCAGTAAGAAATTACGTTCCCAATCGTTTTACAGCAAGTGCACATAGGAAGAGATAAGGATTTATGATCAGTCTTATCAGATGTTTGATTCCTAACAGTTGTGCTGTTTTGAAATTTGGAAGTACTCGTTTGAGATTGAAATGTTTTGGTTTTTTTACCAGAAAACTGTTGAGAGGAGATTTTGTGAGTCAAGGAATAATCATCAGCTATACGAGCAGCATTTTCCAATGTTTCCACTTTCTGCTCGTCAAGATAGGTCTTGACATCACTATGTATGAACCTCTTGAACTCTTCAATTAGTACGAGTTGTGTGAGGTTATTATAATCTTGATCAACCTTCTTGGCTGAGCACCACCTATCAAATAGTTGTTCTTTTCCCTTGCAAATTCGACATGAGTTTGTCCAGTTTCTTTTCTCCAGTTCCTACACTTTTGCCGATGTGCCTCGAGTACCAGCTCATAACCCTTCAAGATGTATTCCTTAACCACATTATAATCAGTGTTTTGTTGTACTGACAGTGAAGAGTAGACTTCACGAGCTTTGCCAATAAGTACACATTGTAATGACAAAGTCCAATGCTCTCTTGGCTATTTCAAGTTTTCAGCAATTTTGTCAAAGTGAAGAAAGTATTTATCTACTTTTGTTTTCTGAAAAGAGGGTACTAACCTAATATATCTGGTAACATCAAAACCTGAACTTGTGTGTAAACGGGTTAGTGTGATATGCTTGTCAGTTCTAATTCTTGTTTTATTTATATTGCATTTACTTTTCTTCTCTCTGTCTCTCTCTGAAACTGTCTCTCCTTCTGCTGTCTCTGTATTTCTCTCTCTCTCTCTCTCTCTCTCTCTCTCTTAAGACTCTATCGTCTAAGGAAAATGCAACAGAAAGAAAATGAAACCAACAAATCAAGTAAAAATCAACAAGCAATTTATTTCTTGACAATTAAAGTGAAAATCAAACCCAACTTACAGTAATGTGAATTAAAATCCAAATAATCAAACAATCTTAAGGTTCCTAAATCACAAGTCCTAAATATAGAATGTTCCGAGTGAATGACTGTATCCTGTGCTGATGTGCCAATAGTCTTTAATGTCCTGATGTGCCAGTAGTCTTAAATGTGCTGGTGTGCCAAAATTAAGTACTCCAGAATATATTTGAATAAGTTGACATAAATCCCAATATCATCAGTTAAAAATCCAAAATCCAAAAGACTATGAGCACTTTTATAATCCAATAAATATTTTAAATAATTCCTCTCTCTGAATTTGGATGGATTTTTCACAACTGTAATAACTCTTTGAAAAACGATGTTAAGGTCGAAACTGAGAAACTATCCACTAAACATGGTATATATAAAGATAGGTCACATGATATAATGTTCTAGAATATTATTGTATATGTAACTCTTAACACACAACTCTAAGGGAAATTTTGGTTTTATCTGTAAACAAAATCAACCTTGACCTCAAATTGATTCAACAACTTGTTTACCAAAATCATCCTTGAACTCAAATACTAAGTAAACAACCTAATTCAAGGACAATAGCTAAACATGTCAACATTGTATTTAACATTAAGTTTAAGCAAATATTAAAGTCAAGAAACATTTATAATTTCCTAAAATATTTATAATATTATATAAACGTCACACATAACATCTCTCTCTCTCTCTCTCTCTCTCTCTCTGCATCTGTATTTCCCTTCCCTTTATTTCCCTCTCCTCTTTTTCGCTATCTCTGCATCTGTATTTCCCTTTCCTTTATTTCCCTCTCCTCTTTCTCGCTATCTCTGCATCTGTATTTCCCATTCATGCATTTCCCTCTCCTTCTCATCTTTCTGAATTTGTAGTTCCGTCATTTCTTTATGAATCTGAAGCTTTCTTAATTCTAATTCCATCTGGTTTTCGTAGCCGTAATTCCCTTAATTTCCAATCAAAACCAGATACCAACTTATGAATTCAACACTAAGCACTATTATCCAAAATGTCCTTTCCCACCAAATATGGAATTAAAATATTCTTTATATCTTGCTTTGTCAAAGACGCTTTTGCCTCAGAAAGATCATAATATCTGGGAAGCTTAAACAACTCGTCCTATTTCATAGACTCTAATTCTACCTTGGTAGAACTTGAAACAAAGTTTTCAACCTTAGATGACATTGTGAATGCTTGCTGGTTTCACTAAAGATTTCTAATAATTAAAATTTTTACCATAGACAATAAAAACTCCAAAACAAAGTCAATTTAAATCGTAATTTAAAGAAATTCACATCCCAGACGAGCCCCTAATTTATGTTCAGACTCTAGGTCTTAAAATAATGTAACAGAAAGAAAGTGAAATCAACAATGTAAGTAAAACAAGCAATTTATTTCTAGACAATTAATGTGACAATTCAAAAGACACTTTACAATAACGTGAATTAAAGTCAAAATAATCCAATAATCCTAAGTGTTCTAATCACAAGTCCTAAATATAGAATGTTCCGAATTAATTCCAGTAGCCTTGAATGTCCTGATGTGCTAGTAGTCTTGAATGTTCTAATGCGTCAGTAGTCTTGTATGTCCTGATATGCCTAAATGATGTAATCCAGAATATCTTTGAATGAATTCACATAAATCCCAAAGTCAAGTATTAATCCAATATGAGAAATCATCACTTTTAGTAATTTCAATGAATATTTCAAATAAATAATTCCTCTCTCTGAATTTGCTCTGATTTTCACAACTTTATCATCTGATTACTAAAATAAATTCCTTAATAAACTGATCTTAATAATATGAAGTTTAGTATAGGAATAAAATCTTGTTTACCAAACGTATATAAATATATAGATAAGTCACCTGACAGAATATTTTAAAATATGAGCAACTCTAATGGAAATTTCCTATGCGTACCCGACATTTCTCACATCAAGGTATGGAAAATTCCTATCTAATTGTTAAATGCTATGTAAACAAGACTGACCGTGATCTCAAATGCAGTATTTATGTTGTTTACAAAATGACTAATGTACAACTTACCTCATGGACACATATTATAAATTCAATATACATACCATCATCACGTTTTTCATTTATTTTGATATATAGATATGCTGTAGCTGTGATGTCCATCACGTGTTGAGTAATATTAAACATTTTTACAGTGATGCTGTATGCTATCATATTTATGACATTCTTTTTCGATATGTTGGTAATGAAAATTAAGAGGCCAAAATATTCTGATTAAATGGTTAGTAATCTCAATTGTCACGGATTTAAAAGGAAACATTACATAGCAAAACCTAACGTGTTATTTTTCCTGAAAGTAATATGTTCAGTTTACTAAGAGTAATGCGTTACTTATATAACAGGTAACTTTTTGGCAAACAAAACTACAAGTTTTTAACCCGTTCATTGTTGAATGTAATGCGTCACTTTTGCATTTTCCTCCAGTATGGACAGTCAATGTGGATCTAACAGAGTATAGTAGTTATTATAATTTTGTAGTTTAATTGTACTCAAGTGAAGGAATTAGTTGAAGTCCATTAAATTTCGGAACAACACCTTAACGCACTTTGAGTAGTTGTGCAGAACTCATAATGTAAATGTGTAGTTTTCACATGTTATAACTTCTACCAAGCTTTGATGAGTACTGCGTTTCAAATTACTATTTATATCATTTAGTTTTTGTGGAAATACATATATAACTGTACAAATATATATATATATATATATATATATATATATATATATATATATATATATATATATATATATATATATGTAAACATTATTACCGTTTTATATGCTTGTAAATCAAATAGTCAGCTCCAGCACTTTCTTCATTTTCGAGATGTATGTCCTCCATTCTGTGTTTGCCTTCTATATCATACAATTCTTCAATGTACTAGAAAATGAAGAAAGTGTCGGAGCTGACAAGAAAGGACCTGAACTCGAATTGGAAGTGATGAATGTAATAAAGTAGCTAAAATTTGGAAAAGCAGAGGGAGTTGACGGTATACCAGCATAGTTTATCAAAAGTCTCGGAGAGAAAGCTGAAAATGAGTCGAGTGTTCCGTGCAAAGATATGTATACAAAAGGTGAGTGACCTGTGGATTTGAGAACATTGATAATAGTGACGCTACAAAAAAAGCCAAACGCTGTAGAATGTGCAGACCACAGAACAATCAATCCGATTTCACATACATCCAAAATCATGTCAAAAGTATTGATAAACCGGTTAGAGGTGAAAGAAAATTATTTCATCGGCGAGACCCAGTTTGGATTTAGGAAAGGATGCAGAACGAGAGAAGCAATAGAGGTGATGAGAATCCTGTGTGAACATGAGGAGCTTTTAATCTGCTTTGTTGACTTTGAGAAAGCATTTGACCCGGTTAAGTGGAAACATCTGATGGAAATTCTGAAGAAGATTGGCGTTGATTGGAGAGAGAGAATAGTAGTAATAGTGGCAGATGGTAATTCCAAACCAGTACAAATTGGACGTGGTGTCAGGCAAGGTTGTTTGCTTTCATCTTTACTCTTTACCGTTTACACAGAGATGATGATGATTGAAGCAATGAAAGAAGTGGAAGAAGGAATTACAGTGGGAGGACAACTACTGAAGGATGTTAGTTTCAGCGATGATCAAGGAATGATTTCAGGATCAGAAAGTGGTTTGCAAAAGTTGATGAACTCCTGGAAAGATATACGACATGAAGCTCAATGTGAAGAAGACCAAGGTCATGAGAGTTGGCAGAGAAGGAGGTAAAGATCTGAATATTGCAATCGACGGAGAAAGAGTAGAACAAGTGAGAAAGTTTAGATATTTAGGATCTTTGATCACAGATGATGAAAGGTGCCAAGATGAAGTAAAAACAAGAATTGGAATGACCTAAAAAAGCATTCAACAAGAGGAAAGAATTGCTATCACAACAAATGAGCAAAGCCATGAAGAAAAAGATTGTCAAAACCATTGTATAGAGTGTAGCGCTCTATGGCTCAGAAACGTGGACGCTGAGAAAGGAAGAGAAAAAAAGGCTAGAAGCATTTGAGATGTGGTTATGGAGGTGCATGGAGAAAGTTAGTTGATGTGACCGAAAGACAAATGAAGAGGTACTAAGATTGGTCATTGAAAAGAGAACTTTATTGAATATTATACTCAAGAGGAAGACAAAGTAGATCGGACATATTTTAAGAGGTGATAGCCTGTTAAGAGAAGTCATAGAAGGATGAATAGAAGGAGAGCGACCAAGAGGAAAGCCTAGAATTATACTACTGGACGATCTCAAGGAGAATAACTCATATGCAAACATGAAACGAAGAGCGATGCAAGGAAAGAGTGGAGAAGATTGATGCCTCGAACCTGCCTTAGGGCAGAAAACCAATGAATGAAATGAAATATGATTGTCTGGTACTGGTCATTCGAGTAACATCAACCCTTCTGTATGGAAATCTTTCGTTGGGGTCAGAATGTGTAACGTGTAAGTAGACTGTTGTATCAACTAGTCATTTAAGTTCAGAATATGTCATAGAACTTTCCTCTTTTTTTTTTTTTTTTCTTATCCAGTTTAATTTGTTCCCACACCAGATTAGAATTTGTAAAAGCTGCTGGACGTTTCGCTTATTTCAAATTATATAATAATATTTTGTTGTACTGATTAATAGTCTTGATTATTTTTCTAAAGGTATTTAGTCTTTTAACTATGCAGTTTTAGTCATAGACATGATTAAATACGGTAAATAAAAATCCCGGTCGTTCTAACACCAAATTCATATAATATGTTTTTTATATAATTATAAGTTTGTCTGTCTTTTGTGTAAATTAATCGGTAGTATAATTTAATAATCAATGATCCTGGTTTACCATTCACTAATGTACTTTTATGTTGAATATAGCATTAGTCATATATATATATATATATATATATATAATAGAGTGTGCTATTTGAGATAATTATAAATAAGACAGGTTGTTTTTAGCATATGTTATGCTGAAATGAGAGAAAGAAAAAGATAGTCATCTTCTAACCTCGGCACGATATAATCTCCAAGGTATGTATGTGCCATCTAAATTATACCAATGTGCCGATATGAACTATCAGTGTACATATCCCTTGCCTACAGCTTGTGAAATAGGAAAACCTAGGAAACTGATATGCATCCATTTAGAATGTACATCTACCGGCAAAGTTCAGATAGTCACAGCCACACAGGTTCTCTTACCAACAATGTTTTCAAACTTTAGCGCAGTTGTACACATTCGCTGCACATAATTTTATCGGTACGTGAAAGTATCCCGACAATTCCTTATATAAAAAATTTGACAGGGTCCATTTTACAAAACTAATCCGTGCTACCACAAAATCTTGTTAATACTGTACATTATGACGTCTGCTCCTAGTAATTGGCTAATCACTCGGATTGAGAAATATCTTCCCAACACCGGCTCCCCATAATCAACAAATAATCACCAAAATCTAGCAAAACTGTAAACGGAGACATAAAAATAAAAAGCAAAAATATTATGTTTATTACAATATTTCATGTTTTATTCTGTTTTTGCTTTTTAAAAATTAAACAAGAGTCTAAAACAGATCATTGTAATGATGTAAATGACTGAAGGCCTCTCTCTCTCTATGTGTTGGCTGGTCAGTCAGCCTATCAGTTTTAACTCGGTGGATCCAGATGTATATTTTTCTCGCTGTCTGGACCTATGATTATAACAATGACTGTTAAACTGACCAACAAAGAGAGAGAGAGTGGTGAGGTGTAGTTCATAATGTAATAATCAACCTCACCCTGGGTTATTGTATCCTTGCATTAGTATATGCCTAATATCGAGCAATGTGAGTTAGGGATCAGAGATAATGGTGCCGAATTAATTTATATAATATTATTATTCATAGTGTAGACAAAACTTAAAATCTTTGTCTTCTACAATTTTTATTGTATCATCAAGTTCTTCATTTATTTTTATATATAGATATGCTGTAGATGCGGTGTCCATCACGTGTTGAGTAATATTAAACATTTTCACAATGATGCTGTATGCTATCATATTTATAAACATTCTTCTTCGATATGTTGGTAGTGAAAATGTAGGTGCCAAAATATTCCGATTAAATGGTTAGTAATCTCAGTTGTGACGGGTGTTAAAGGAAATATATTACATAACAAAACCTAACGTGTTACTTTTCCTGAAAGTAATATGTTCAGTTTACTAGGAGTAATGCGTTACTTTTTTAGCATGTAACTTTTGGACAAACAAAACTACAAGTTTTTAACCCATTGATAAACCGGTTAGAGGCGAAAGAAAATTATTTCATCGGTAAGAACCAGTTTGGATTTAGGAAAGGATGCGGAATGAGAGAATCAATAGAGGTGATGAGAATCCTGTGTGAACAAAGTCTAGAACATGAAGAGGAGCTTTTCATCTGCTTTGTAGACTTCTGAAGAAGGTTGGCATGGATTGGAGAGACAGACTCATACCAAACTTTATATACAACAGGAAGCAGTTGTAAGAGTCGCAGATGGTAATTCCAAACCAGGACAAATATAGGACGTGGTGTCAGGCAAGGTTCTTTGCTTTCACCTTTACTCTTTTCCATTTATGCAGAGATGATGATGATTGAAACAGTGAATGAAGTGGAAGAAGGACTTACAGTGGGAGGACAACTACTGAAGGATGTTAGGTTCAGCGATGATCAAGGAAAAGAGAACTTTATTGAATGTTATACTCAAGAGGAAGACGAACTAGATCGGACATATTTTAAGAGGTGAAAGCCTGTTAAGAGAAGTCATAGAAGGCAGAATGGTAGGAGAGCAACCAAGAGGATAGCCTAGAATTATACTACTGGATGATCTCAAGTAGAATAACTCATATGCAAACATGAAACGTAGAGCAATGCAAGGAAAGAGTGGAGAAGATTGATGCCTCGAACCTGCCTTAGGGCAGAAAACCAATGAATGAAATGAAATATGATTGCCTGGTACTGGTCATTCGAGAAACATCAACCCTTCTGTATGGAAATCTTTCTTTGGGGTCAGAATGTGTAACGTGTAGTAGACTGTTGCATCAACTAGTCCTTTAAGTTCAGAATATGTCATAGGTCTTTCCTCTTTTTTTTCTTATCCAGTTTAATTTGTTTCCACACAAGATTAAAATTTGCAAAAGCTGCTGGATGTTTAGCTTATTTCAAATTATATAATAATTTTTTGTAGTACTGATTAATAGTCTTGATTTTTTTTCTAAAGGTATTTAGTCTTTTAACCATGCAGTTTTAGTTACAGACATGATTAAATACAGTAAATAAATGCCAGTTAGTAGTATAAGTTAATAATCAATGATCCAGGTTTACCATGCACTAAACTACTTTTATGTTGAAAAATAACATCAGTTATATATCATATATATATACCTCGGCACAATATAATCTCCAAGGTATGTATGTGCCATCTAAATTATACCAATGTGCCGATATCAACTGTCAGTCTACATACCCCTTGCCTACAACTCATGAAATATGAAAACCTAGGAAGGTAATATGCATCTGTTTAGAATGCACGCTATCAAAGATTCATATTCGGAAAATATGTGATCTGCGAAAACATGTTACAGTGCGATAATTTCCGGGTTTGATTGTATGCTGGTCTTCAGAATTTTTAATAAAACCCACCATAAACTCTCATTCAATATTTAAACCTCTTCTGGAAAAATCCACGAGAACAAGATTATACTACCTGATCATTGAATTGTGAACCTTTGATTATTAGATAAGCACCATAGCTTAATGTTAATTGTTTAAGGAAGCCTTTTCGGGTTTTTCTTGTGATCCAGTGGTGGAGTTTGATGTCCAGGACATCGTTTTTGTTTTCTATTAATTTAGTTCAGCTGTTCACTCTAATCGTTCCATGATGTAAGTATGACACCAACTTGATAGTATGAATATGAGTTAAAACTGATTCAAAGTACAAGCGATACGAACTTCCAGTGCACCATAATACATAGAGATAATTCGCAATCACTAAAGCTTGACTAGCCTCTGAAGATTCTACTCTTTCATTCCATCTAGGATTTCCAATTGAGGTTATAGTCTACCATGTTTTTGAATCAATCGAAGCAACATCCCATTCAATTTGACGTCAGAAAGCAAAATGGATCCTGTCCCTAAGGATTGTCAGGTGCACTCTAATACTTAGATTTATTGTCTAATGGAATTTGTAGACCAAAGTGGGCGGATTGGCATTTACAGAAACAAATTGTAAACTGGACACATGTAAAACATGACAAAATTAAAAAAAGGCAAGAGGATAAAACATTTTGAACTTAAAAAATAGTTAACTGAATATTAGTAAACTACATGCACAAGCAGGCTAGAAAAAGATTTTCCTAATACACAATGGTCTGGATTTTGTTTTCATAAAAAAGTCGAAGTCAAGTTGCCCAGGTTTTTTTCCATAAAAATGTGAAGACCAGTGCCCAAGACTTTTTTTTCATTTTTCATAACAGCTTTTTTTGAAGGTCAGTGATGCAGGTGGTCTTGTATTTGCTGTCATAACAATTTTGAGGACCAGTGGCTTAGTGTTTTCCACAAAAGTTTGGAGGACAAGAAGGGTGTTGGCCAAGGGTAAACTGTTTAGAGTGGATGAAAACTGGTTAACCGGTTTAAACTGGATAAAACAGAATAAGTGGCCCAGGACCTAGGTTTTCTATATTACTAAATTTTGACATGTCCATACAGGCTGTATTAAGTGTCACCAAGCGGCAAGGGTCGACATTTCCATACACACTGCATTAGGTACCACGTAGCAGCAATGTTTCAATTTCAAAGCAAGCTACATTATGTGCCATGTAGCAGCAAGGTTTGACTTTTCAAGACAACAGTTCAGAGTTAGAGGTTCGAAAAAAGTGTGAAAATATATATCTTTGAAGCTAATTAGGTAAAGTTTATTTGTGACGCTTTTTTGTTAAGTTTTGTTGTGAAGATTTTTTGATGCTTGGTTTTAATAATAATAAAAATAATAAAGAATATATATATATATATATATATATATATATATATATATATATATATATATATATACATATATATATATATATATACACACATATATATATATATAGAGGTATATATAGATATATATCATGCCTCATGATGTTAGACATTACCCAATATATAGTAATTATAATGCATTGACTTCAATGAAGTTTTGTGAATCTTACATTAATTATTACATGAATCAAGTGGAACATAAAATAAAAACATATACAATACATATATAGGTCAAATTCACAGAGTAACAAACAGGCAGATAGATATATAGATAGATAAACAATAGAAACATTCATCGCAAAATAGTTCCAACTGTGAAGAAAATAAATGAACGTTTCATTTTTTCTTCAAATTATCCGATTGACATTTTAGTATCCAACGCATATCTTTTTCTTCTCTCAGTAGTAACTGCTCTTTGAGAAGTTATACAACTATATACATTAATTATGCCTTTCCTCTTTCTTAACATAAGAGTGCTTTCGATTGAATCTTGTACAGAGTAATAAACAGGGCTGTTATAAGACAAGCATTTATTACAATTACATAACATAAACGTACTGAAAAATACCAGTCTTTACTTGAATCGTAAAATGTAGAATTATTTAAAACCTCTTATGCTTTTGAAGATGTCAGACAGCTATAAATAAAACTAAAATGTTTAGTATGCTCTTACTTTTAAATTTATGAGTGCTTCAGTCGGCATGAAACACAATACATGTAATTTACTGCCATCCAACTGGATCATGATCAAATAATTTGGACCTTTCAATGAATAACATGTTTCTTTGAACAAGATTTAAAGTGTATTTTAGTAGAATTTTCCATGTTGTTTGTTTGCATACATATATCTTTACATTAGTTTTGTTTCAAATGATGCAATACAAATATCGGACAAAGTCTGCATAGTTTTGCGAGACCGTAAATTTTAAATATGCCGAAGAAACAGGGGGAAAAATGTCAGTTATATATATATATATATATATATATATATATATATATATATATATATATATATATATATATATATGCGAAAGTACTTATCATTCCTTTTTGATAATGAAAAGTCACACCTGTGTTTTCTGCTAAATCTCGAGGATATACCCATAACAACAACAACATAGCATGTGTGCACAATTATGAAGAAATATGAGTTTCGAATTTATGGTAGTACATGAAAGATAAGGAATACACATTAAGATCGAAATAAAATGCATACGAACCTGTTGAGGCAATACTTTTCCAGTATTACCCAACTTGGAACGGTTCCTGAAAAAGTCATGTAACATCACTGTTTATGTTGAGTTTGCTATTATAACATTCTCTTGCTGAAAAAAGGAATAAAAATCATACACATGATCTAAAGATTAGTAGAAATTAACTCATTTTTTTATTAAAATATATCTATCATTTCAGAAAGTTTTCTTAAGAAAAAACAATTTTCTCAGAACTCAGCAATTCAATAATTAAGAAGTGTTCGGGTCATACATGGTTTCATTCTTCTCAGAAATAACTGAATTTAAGTTGACAATTAAATTCATCGCAATGCATTCTTTTTGCACTCAAAGTTGGCACAGTCTAGGCAAATTTTCCCACCGTCCCTTTCCTATAGGTAGGCAATGATTGCATTTCTAAATTTTATGATATTTCTCTTATATTCTTTTTGATAAACCAGTATACAGATGTTTAATTAGCAATATAACCGCTCTATTGGGACAGAAGTGTGTGACCAATCTCTAGAAGTGGGATCTGCCATGTGCAATCTGCTTCAAGTCCAATGTTTATTTTTTAGTTTGTATTATACATTTCTTCAATAACAGATGAATGTGATACAGCAGTTACTGGCAAATAGTTTGTTCACAGCACGAAAGTTTAGTTTCGGAAATGGGAAGGGTCAAACATTTTGATTGTGTCACTATATAGTTCGTCAATCATCAACCATATATATATATAGAGAGAGAGAGAGAGAGGTATAGTGTATGAAATTTGACGGCCGACACAATTAACCTTGAGTGGAATGGTCAACATTAGCAACTTTGTCGGCTGATGTAAATTAGTAAACTCTGTTGGTCAGTCAACTTGCGCAGCATTAAGCAGGCCCACCAACAGAAATTCCGGGCCCCTGGGCAGAGCAGTCGTGGGCCCTAAAACTAGTTTAATTGTTTGTGTATAAAAGCCTGTTTACAGTTTTGCATATACAACCTGTAGTAATCTACCATAACTCAGACTCTTGCAAGGAACAAATTTTAATATTCACTGCAAAGATTAATTTATTTTTTTATAACAGAGTTGACGGTGGGCCCTAGAAATTGCCGGGCCCCTGGGCAATTGCCCCCCACCCCCTCGGCGGGCCTGGCATTAAGACTTTAATCATAATCAAACTTGAGTGTAGTTGTAAACATTCGCGGCACATAAAGCATGCCGATGAAGCGTTCTTATTTTCATATGGTAAACTTGCACTGCGTCAGAGGGGCACCGTATCGCTTTCCACAGAAACACGATTACCTCGAGCTCTCTGGCCGTGGATCTGACTACAACCAGGTTACTTAGAGTCCTAAATTATCTCTGTATAGTCACAATACAGATGAGTTTTGTCAGGAAGCTGTCAATTTCACGGAAGCAATCTTCAGCTGTAGAGGTATGTAAAAATGAAAATGTATTATTTCTTGCTATCCATTCTATGTGATAGACTTGTTTTTATATATTGGATGTTTCAGAATATATTCTAAATTTTACAGCAAATCAAACTTATGTCACATAGCGCCATGTTATTGGATAGAATATAGTCTATTTCAAGTTAGCCATAACTGAACAGACAAGTTGAATTCAATTATGTTGCATGCATTCAACTATGATTAGTTTTTGAGTTCTTATAATCCAGTGCGATTCTTCTTGCCGAAGACAGATTCATATACGAAACATGGTTATTATAATAATAATCTTGTACAGTCGTTCTTTCGTTCTCATGAAATAATTTGATGCATAACGAAGTCAGTTTATGTGAGTGCATGAGTAATGTATATCATTGTATTCGTAATTAACCATATTGCGTGTATTACACGGCTCAGTCATTATATTTTTAGCCGTTTCAGAGGGAGTCATCGAACTCGGGGGTTTTGTGTAAACCCGGATGCTGGGGTAGATGGTGACGTTGGTCCGAAGGACAAAATCGGTTTACACAATGTGAGTGGCCAAAGGTTCTGGACCAGTGGATCTGCAGGATAAGGTGGCTATTGGGGGAATATTTGGCAGTCTGGGAGGAGTGGGCAATATGAGGTTGTTTCTTCATCACTGGACGGCAGCTGTGGAATCGGAAATCTCGCGTGATTGTCGACTGACATAAATAACATCATACGTTATACTTTTGAATCAATCTAATTTAATATCACTATATGTGTGAATATTTAATTCAATATCACTATAAGAGTAAAAATCAATTATACACCCATCATACTTGTTGACAAACCATATATCTATCATACTTGTTTATAAATTTCATAGTGATCACGTCAACCATACTTGTTTATAATTCCATATATTAATCATATTTGGGGATAGTTCCATGCGTTGATCATATCTGTTCATATGTGGGATCAATTGTGCTTATTGGGTGAAATTCCACGTTTTGATCAGTTCCATTTAGGAACGATGTTATTTTCTTATATCCATTGTTGAACTTTGTACACATCATTTTGTTTTATCTACTGTTGGACTTTATGTGCATGAGTAAGGTGTCAGATTCAATCATTGTTCATGTGCATTATAAATAAATATCTCATTCACGTAATTATGTTTAGTGTTTCCGCTAGATTCAATCCCACCCGGCTTCAATCCTGTTACAATCACTACCACCATCATAATCATCATCATGATCGTTGTTGAAAAGGAGCATAAAACTGCATTCTTTACATAGAAATCAAGTAAATAATAATGATAATTGGTCCTTTCCTTCACTTTACAGTATTAGAGGTAAATCTGACAAGTTGATCTTGAGGTAATTGGAAGAAAAAAAAAATAGATTTCTATACAAATTTGCATATGGTATCAGTCACAACATAAAGCATAAAACAATTTTCATAATTATATCGAGTGTTTCTCAATGCATCTTCATTCAGCAGTCATGCGGTAGTACTCATAATGCATAATCTCTTTATGACTCTTGCTAAGTTAAATTATCGAATATTTCACTTTCTTTCTTTTTCTTTTCTTTCTATCTTTTTATTTCTCTTTCTTTCTAATTCCGTTTAGTCAGTACTTTTTATATTCTCTACATCTTTCATAATTTCATTTTTTTTTCTTCTCTTTTTTTTCTTTCTCGCTTACTTATTTTTATTCTTTACAAGAAATCCAGAGACTAATAGCACACCTCTTTCAAAAATTTGAGCACAACTTAAGATATTTATTTTTCGAAATTTTAATCACTGTGGTTATACTAATAATTTAGCATACACTCATACTACATGCAAGTTAATTTTAAGAGTGTAAACTGTATAAATGTCTTCTATCTCATTTTTTGAATGCCTGAAAAACAAGCACAGATTTTCTATTGTCAAATGTGCTTGTGTCTGATTACAATTCTGATGGAGAAACATGTTTATTTTAGCAGAACTGTGTAATCTATTGACATGGTAATATTTACTGAACCTGAATCAGCGTGCTCAGTTTGAGTCAACTGAACTACTTTGTCATAGGAGTGGACATGTATATGTTTATATGACTCCTGAAATGGTGGCAATTTTCAACAAAGTGTATGATGCACAAGTGCCAGGTAGGCTACGCCTGCTACCGTACGTAACAGTAGATATTACCACCTGTGACTGTTGACTCAGAGTGGACTACAACTGGCTCCCTCTCGAAAGTCCGTTCTGGTGGATCAGGTGGCCAAGCAGACATGCTTATCTCCCGGCTGAGAAAGCAGATGGCAAGAGCTGTGTGGACAGCACAGGGCACCAGCTCAGGTGCAGTAGGAATTGATGGCGTTCACTGCATCCGGACTTGTCTCCAGACGTCTCGACATTGTTGTGCCACGGGATTCAGACATGCCTGGATGAGAAAGTGAGGAAGACTCTGTGCAACTTTCCCTCGCTTAAATCCAACTCACACACAAGTCATGGCATTACTCCCCTCCCCCCATCAGATACCTTCAAGTCCTGTTGTGATGGGCGAGCAGGAAAGCTGCAGGTGTGGATACTATCATTGCTATAGCTGCAGACCTGCACACATGCGGCTCAGGACATAGGACTCATTTCACTGGACCGAAGCAGCAGTGGAACTAGGCCTAGATTTATTTGTTTTAATTGTTAAACTAGTGAGAGAGAAATTACCATACATAGGATGAATATATTTCGTGTGGAATCATAAACAACATCTAAAATACGCAAAGGAGTGATAAACCAAGTCTGAAAGAGACAAAAGATTGGAAATCTCTCCCCCTTGCATTAAAAATGCACATTTCCCGTTAAAAAAAGTAACGACACTGATGTTCGAACTAACTTTGCAGAGTTAAATATTTGCAGAATTTTATTTCAGCATAAACTTCCGTTGACATAATGTTTGTTCTATTTTGTCCAATAATGAAATGAAGTTTAAAAAATATACAAAACCTTTTAATAAGTAAAATTGTGTTTCAAGCTTCTGTTGCTCTAAAGCATAAATAATATAAGCTAACACACCATTCAAAACAATTTTTTTAAAGGTAGAATAGACAAAATTTATCAAGCAAAATGTAGCTGGAATGTGTCATGTTTTTATACACGCAGGGCGCCTGTGGTAGTGCCAGATTGCATGTATAAAAATAGATTAATGAGGTAAGTTTCGCATGGATATATTTTATCTAGGAACATTATACAACCAAATATAATATTTATTTATTTATTCTTCCAATGTCTATTCACGTTTCAATGTCAAAGTCACTGTTACTAAAATAGACATTTTTCTCTGCATTTCATTTCCAGATGAGAACTTATTTTTACTAGCAGATTGCAGTCGTCCTCATAAAAATCATTACAAAATTTAATATTAAAGGTCACTTGATCTGATTGTCTACAAATCCTAGGTCCAGAGAGAAGTTTACCAACATTGCTAATTAATTCTTGCTCATTGATGTATTGAGAAAATTTATAGATGTATATAAAATTGCCTAATGGCAATAGTTTCTTCTTACTTTACTCACCCACCCACCTACCAACCACACATATTCACACACCAACCGTACATACATGTGACAGAACCAGGATTTCAAACCAGTAGATTTGCAAATTTTGATCAGTAGATGGGCCTCTAAACCAGTAGATTTTTTATCAGCATAAATTTTACATTTCAAGGGGATGGAAAACAAAACTAATGCTTTCTTGTGCCATAATATGTATTCTCTTCATACTATAATAAAATAGCAAGTTTTAACATGAATCAGATTCAGATTCTGATGGAAAATATTACAATAATAATTACTTAATTACTATTTTTCAAAGCAATTCTCTTGCAAATAATAATAATAATAATAATAACAATAATAATAAAGATTTGGTAATTAATAATCATAATACTCTAAATATAACCAATATGCATATCAAGACATTGGTTAGCATTAAGAACTTATTCTCAAAGCCTTTCTTTATTTGCTTTAATTATTAAATGAGAGAGAGAGAGCGAGAGAGACAAAGATTCATTCTAAGGCTAAAGGAAATACATGCACCAACCTGCTTTGAAATCTGCTAGTAGAACCAAGTTATCATCCGGAATCATAGAAAAAAAACTCTATTTTTAGTAACAGTAACCTTGATATTGAAATGTGAATAGACATTGAACAAATAATAAATAAATAAATAAATAGTTGAACTTTAAGTCACATTTGGTAGTAAAATGTTCCTAGATAAAGGATAAACTTACCTCATTCATCTATTTTTTACACATGCAATCCGGCACCATGGATCCCCTGCGTGTATGAACACAAGGATTAGATCAATTTTTTTTCATGCACCAGCATCCTGAAACACGACTTTATGAATTTAAAGGGTTCATATTTTTACAAATTCATTTGGTTATTGAACAAAACTGAACAAAGATCATCCTAATGGAAGTTAAGGCTGAAATAAAATTCTGCAAATATTAGACTCTTTGAAGTTAGTTCGAATATCAGTTTAAGTTTTTTTGAGAAATGTCCATTTTTCATGCAATGTTTGGGTGGATTCATTAGTCTCTCATCTCCTTTCAGACTGGTATATCACTGCTTTGTGTTATTTTATATTATCTCTGATTCCACACGAAGTATATTCAACCCATGTATGGTCATTTCAAAACACACAAAGTGTAAACATCATTCTTGTTTTGTTGACATTTTAAGTTAAAAAATGTATACATGTCAGTAAAATGATTTTAACTGAACATCTGTCATGCTGATCTTTGATTACCGTAATCACTGTAAGTCTTAGGACACGAAAAAATAATTATTTTTTTCCGTGGCCCAAGACTTATACACACTTAAAAAATATAGCATTTTCACTGTCCCAACAATTATAGACACAAAAAATGTCTGACGAAATTGGCAAAATTGGCAAGATCGCCACGTCAATAAACTGTTATAAACTACTATGATTGTTTTTATGTTATTATTTTGCATGTATATATTTTCTGATTTCTCCAACATGAAATAAAATAAAGGCAAATAAAGACTTCACAATTCACGGGTCGTTTCGGGTTTACCTTGAGACCTGTTTTATAGTGTACAGTACTTACACAGTGCAAATCGTATGCAGACTTTGCTTTATTCATAGTTTTTACCAAATCGCTTTCTTCAAGATCACAAATTGCTATTTTATATGGTATGATCCACACGCTAAAGAGTTACAGTTTGTCAGTGATATAAGCGATTTTACATAGTGATGTAATCTATATAAAAAGATACACACGTTTAATTATATAAGGTAAACCAGCATTTATTCACATAACTGTTATATATACATTAAACAATGATCATAATATAGGTTAAAATTATCATGTACTGTATTAGTAGCCATCACTGGTGTAGTTCTTCGATGTGTGATTTATCTTTTACTCAAGAATTTTAGTACGATTACCGTAGCTGAGTATACAGGTACTTAAGGCCGCTTACATCAAAGCAAACTCCCGCCGAGTTTAAATGGTATTACAGTTATTTTCAAAGCATTATTTCTAAACTTCTTTATCGTATTTTAGAGATATTATAGAAGTTTAGTGCAGTGGTGCCTATGATTCGAAACCAAGGGATGTACTTCAAACGGCGCAAGTTAAAATCTTCAATGTACATGTGGTGACGCCATGATGTATAAACAAGCTCACTAAATGCGAGCGTTGAATCAAACGCTATTTTCGTTGTTGTCATACTGGTACCACATTTTAATGAGTTAGGTATTTACATTTTCAAGGCAAAACAAACTAATTACTGATGACTTTCAACAATTTTAATGCAGTAATGCATAAACTGACAATAATTCATAATGATAGTCCCTTTAACAACAACGAAGTCTTTTTTTTTTTTTTTAAATGTCGTTGAGTTCGATAAAATACATTGATCGATTAGTAGGAAAAATAAAATCTCTAAGGTGTCCCAAGACTTATAGTACATGAAAAAATTGCTATAATTTCGTGTCCCAACTTTTATAGGTCATAAAAAAATTACTTTTGAAAATAATTAAGGGTGTCCCAAGACTTATGGTGTCCCAAGACTTACAGTGATTACGGTAGTATCTTTTAATGAAAACATTTTTTCTGTGTTTTCGCACAGTTCTGATGACTATGTTTCTTCAAAATAGGGTACATACAATTTTACCTATGCAAAAATTAAACGTAATAGAAAACTTCAACATAAATGTCAATTTAGTGTGTTAATATGGAAAGTAACTATATACACGAGTTGAGATTACTGCAATACATGTATCTGGATTATTTTCGTAGTTGTTTAGAATCAAAATACTTATTTATGAAATCTCCCCGATTTGATTGTATAAATCCCTACACTTTATGTATATTTGTGAGTCCCCCGTTCTGAAGGTAAAAATTCAAATACAGTAATATTTGGAAATCGACTGCAAATCAATTGCAAAAGACATAGATATATCCAAAGCATAGTACAACTGATCTTCCTCTCCAAATATTTATTAAGATTAAGATATCCCCGTTTTGTAGGTTTTACAAGAATGTGTGTGTGTGTGTGTATATATATATATATATATATATATATATATATATATATATATATATATCTATATATATATATATAGACATATATATATATACACATATATATATATATGAATTAAAACTTTATATAACCATGAAATTTATGTATCATAGCTGTTATTGCAAATGGGGCTTAACTTTGGAAAAACACATCAGAGTGTGACAATATGTGTATGTTGAGCTCATGTTAATATGTCAAGTTGCAACACAGTACATGAAAAGATGCAAGAGTAATTGAATACACATGAGCATTAGTACATACATGCATACATTCATACATATGTTCATACAAGAGAAACAGACAAACCTAACACTGAATGCTGGCTGATTCAGACCTTAGCTGATTCGGACCAATGTACTAGCATATTTGGAACAAATGTCAGGCTGATTCAGACCATGTGAAACAATATAAACTAAAGAAAAGCAATGATAAACACATACCTGTTTCATTTTTTAGTTATTACTGTTTTTGTGAACATAGTAAGAGAATATAAAAGGCTGAATTTCAGCTAGTAAATTTTTAAAAAATAGTTCTTACATAAAGATCTACTGGTCTTTCCACCTGTCAATTTGAACTATTATCATAAAATTTCTAGCCGAAATTAGAACAAAATA
The DNA here is from genome assembly GCA_029931535.1 of Margaritifera margaritifera. NCBI lineage: Eukaryota > Metazoa > Mollusca > Bivalvia > Unionida > Margaritiferidae > Margaritifera > Margaritifera margaritifera. The sequence goes on along the minus strand of JAQPZY010001017.1, from coordinate 504,240 downwards.
GATATGACCTATTACATTTGGTTTTTAAGCAAAATAACTTTTCAGTGTTTACAATAAAGAAAACATAAGGTCCAAAAGATTCTCAGAATATAGAGATATGATACTGTATTCAATTAAATCATTAATTTGTTTGTATATAGGTTTTATTTAGTACTATTAGTATAAGTACAATATACAGTATACAAGTAAACATAAATTCTACATAAATCTAATAAAAGCAATAATATATTCAGATCAATATATATTATAGACTAATTATTTTTTACTGCCTTCGCTATTTTTTTAAGTGTGTTAGTAATTGTTTTTTTTCTTAATAAAATAAAGTGAACTATTTCAATTTTGCACAAAGGGTGAATGAGCTGCTTTGAAAATATTTCACTATTAAATTGGCAATGCAAAATTAACACTCTTACATTATTTCATTCGATTTGTATAAAACTACGTCATTATCTCACATAAAATCAGGGTTTTGTTTCCTTATATGCAGTTTTTAACTGCTCAACATACCTGAGAAAAATTATTTTCAACAATTGCAAATGTCACATTTACATCCAAGACAAAACTTAATAATACATGTATTTCACATGGTCCAAACCAACCCATAATATGATCCAAATTAGCCCAAAATATCATCTGAATAAGCCTGGTCAGAATCAGACATGATATGAATCAGCCTGTACCCCCTAATGCTATGTGTTTGTCATATTCATGTTGGAGGCATAAGAAGAAGAAAAAAAACAAAAGATATTTGCTCATTTAACTGAGTAATCAGACCTTGCGCCTTTGGACTCCTAAAGCAACTGGGACCTATCATGTCAAGTTCAATGAAAATTGGTCACTACATCTGGTGAATGAGATATAAAAACATTTTTTTATTCAATCTACCTCTGTATACTGAACCCTAGTTCATCTAAATGTATACATTAAAAGGTAAACAAAAATATAAGCGAAGCATACAAATATGGATCCGTGTAAATTTCTTTTTTTTATGATAGTTATAGAACTCAGACATAATACAATCACAAAAATGAATGATGCTAATCTGAAGAGCACTTGAAAAAGAGATTCATTTAATCATCATGTTTCATACCTTTACTATTAATAGCACCAAATGACATTAACACAAAATTAATCAAAGTAATGTGAAGCATGAAATATATTAGGTCACAGTGACCTACTACTGTGGAAAATGTGTACCAGGTAATAATCTCAGATATATCCACTTATAAAGCTCCTTAATATTAGCATGAACACTGCAAGAGAATTTGCAAATTTACCATAATTAAAGTTTCTGAAGCATGACATATAGGTCGCATTGTGATTCTCTGTTGTAGAAGGGTATAGCACTCCACAAGACTGTGCCCTGAAAAGTGCCACAGACATGATCTTAAAGCCAAAAGTTACCCAAAGTCTATGAAATATTAAATATAGGTCATGGTTACTTACGTTTTTTTGTAAGGGTGTAGTAATGTCAGGCAATGCAAACAATTAACAGTGATGACCATATGTCATGATTCTAACATAAATAGTAAGAAATGAAATTAAAGACTAGAATTCACCAAAACTTCTGAGTCAATCAAATATGAAATATAGGTCATAAAGACCTTTTGCAGTAAAGGTGCAGTACTTTTACAGATGGATTATGCTGTCAAGTTTCATGATTCAATTTAGGATTGATTAGAAAATATTTATCTTCATTGCAACCCCTCTGAATGTGATGGCAATGTCTACTGGTGTCTCTCCTACCACCATGCTCTAAGTCTTCTTGGAGCTGATAACTAGGCCAACACTGCTTCCACGATGTCAACTCTGTCCATCTCTTGCTGCAGGTCCCTTAATGACTCCACCATCAGATTGTTGTTTTTATTCATCAAAGTCACAGGTCTGTATGTAAGCTGTATGTATGTAAGCTGTTCTAGAACTACCTATGCAATGCTTGTCTCCTGCCCATCCTGTGTAAACGTAAGCACCCAGTTGATGACAATGCCGAACAGGAGTGGAGCCAGCATGCCAGTTTTGATCATGAACTATCTTGACACATCACCAGTACATGCACAACAGTCACACATGTTGTACAGGTGCTTAATGACATCAATGATGGCTGGTGGAATGCGGTATAGCCTCAGGATATTCCACATAATGGCCTGATGGACTGAGTCAAAGGCTTTCTCAAATTTGATGAAGTTCAGGAACAGTGGCTTCTGAAATTCCAACATTTCAATAATTCTTTGCAGCATGAAGATCTGGTCGGAGTAGGAGCATCTGGGCCTGAAACCAGCTTGACTGTCTTTTAGCCACAGGTCAATGGCGACTTTGATATGCTCCATTGTGGCCATACTGGATGTTAATGTTAACTTGGCACCATTTTAATTTAGTATGAACCAGACATCATAAGAAGTCTTATGGTGAAAACCCAATGTTGATATGACTTTCCATCTAGCAGGAGCAAAGATACAATTTTCAAGATGGCCACTGTGGTGACCATGCTGGATGTCAGATCGGCTCAATTTTTATTTAAGACCAATCAGACATCATAAGAAGTCTTCCAGTGAAAACCCCATGCTGATGTGACTTTTCATTCAGGAGATGTAGTAATAACAAGATTTTCAAGATGGCTGCTGTGGTGGCCATATTGGATGTCTGGGCAGTACCATTTTCATTTGGGACCAATGCATGCATATATGTATGTAAGTACGTATGTATGTTTGTTAATAACTTCATGTTTGTTTTGTGGATGTAGGTATGTGTGTATGCATGTTTCAATGCAGGAATGACTTAATAAGAAAGCATTTCTGTCAGTACTTCAAATCTGATAAAATGGTAATGAAACTAGCAATAACAATAAAATAATCAACTATTTATATAAATTAGACATGAGAGTTCAACCCTCTAAAACAAATCTACATACTGCAAACATAAAATATGTGTTTTTTTGCTACATAAAAAGGAAAATTAAACAATTACTGATGGTTAATATAATGATGAAAATAATGTAGAAATATAAGAAAATTATGGTTGCTTAAATCAGGTTTCTTATGATTAACCATTCAATAAACATGAATAGTTTAAGTGTACATTTCCATTATCAACCTAACACATCAAAAACAAGCACAAAAGAACCAATAAAATCAAACCAATATGCATAATGTGTGCATGATGCAACTGGTTGTGTAACTGTCTGTAAAAAACGATAATAAAATAGTGGTGGAATAAACGATAATAACGACATGCATAATGTGTGCATGATGCAACTGGTTGTGTAACTGTCTGTAAAAAAAACAATAATAAAATAGTGGTATAATAATTGATAATAAAAAAAGATACAAATTATGATATCTTGGAATCTGCTTTACACTAGGATGTATCTAAAATACTGCAACATAATGCTAAATGTCATCCATAATTCAACCATGTGTGCATATTTCTCTTATCTTTTAGAACAAAAGCAACAATGTGTAAAAGTCCCAAAAATTGAAACAAAAGTTCAGAAAAAATGCTTAACAAGTGCTTGAAGAATCTATCTGTCAACAAGAGACCCAAGTGGGCCTGACATTGCTCACTTTACTTACATCTATCTAAAAGTCAAATGCAAGAATTGGCAAATAAATCTTGGCTATTAGTGTTTTCTCTCAAAATATCTTCAAATTCTGAGGATTCATTATGAAAAAAGTTGCCTCAAGCTTTCTCCCCTATTTTCAACCACATCGGATGGCAGATCTCCATCATTTGTATAAAATGTAAAGGCCTTTAAACCATGTTGGGTGCTTTTTGTAAAATTTGATAAAATTGTGATGAGTGGTTTTAAAGAAGTCATTTGAAGGTTTTTATATTTTTAGTAATGTCAGCTATTATTATAAATGTTAAAGCCTTCATACAAAGCTGCTTCCTATCAAAATGGCATAAAATCATGTTGAGCAGTTTTTGAGATGTTGTGGTTTAAAGATTTATTTATTTTTACGAACAGTGGCCATATTGGATTGTGTATCAGCATCATCTGTACAGACCTGAAAGGCTTGTATGCCAGGAATCTTTCTGTTAAATTTGCTCAAATTCTCTTGACCAGTTTTACATGGTTTTTCTATTTTAAGTTAATGTGGTTATATTGAAAAGTAGATCAACAATCATTTGTACAAACTTAAAAGGCCTTAATTCTGAGATTCATTTATACTAAATTTGGTAAAATTCTGTTGAGTGGCTTTGAGCAGAAGTCACTTAAAGGTTGGTCTATTTTTAACAAAATACTGATGCACATTGGATGGCAGATTGGCCTGCATACCAGAATGCTTATTATTAACTCTGGTCAAATGCTTTTGAGCAGTTCTGAGAATAAGCTGTTGAAATGTTTTCTTAATTTTAGAAATTGAAGACATAATGGATAGTAGACTGAAATCATCTGTACAAACTATAAAGTGTCTTCATGCAAAGATATTTTCTGTCAACTTTTGATTGCTCACATCTACCTAAGTGTCAAATGCACACAAAAATTTGCATTAAAAGGCTGATTTCTGTCAAAATTTCTTCAAATTTTGTTCACTGGTTATTAAAATGAAGGTGTCTGAAGCTTCTCCATTATCATCAGCCATAAATATATATTTGATGTGAAATCATTATCAATCATCTGTTCAAGAGGCCTTCAAACCTGGATGCATTCTGCACAGTAATATCAAATTCTGTAAAGCAGGTTTTGAGATAAGTCATATACAAGTGTTTTTTACAATTTATTTAACAAAATCCATGATGGACACCTGATATACATTATTTTAACACAAAAGAACTTTATACAAAGCTGGTTTCTGTTAAATTTGGTATAATTCTGTTGGGTTGGATCTGAATATGTCATTTGGACATTTTCCTATTTTTAGTATCGGTGGCCATTTTTTATTTCAAATCTGTATCATTTGTACAAATTTAAAAGGCTTCTTGCTAAGTCAAAATTGTTCAAATTCTTCTAACCAGCTTTTCATAAAAGAATTGTAGTTTAGAGGTTTTTCTATTATTAGTGATGGTTCCTATATCTCAAGGCACTCAACATTTCTAAAATTGTATACAGCTTCATAGCAGAATGTTCTATTCAAAATCGTTGTTAAACTCGGTTAAGCAGTTTATAAAAACAAGTTATATAAAGTAATTTCCTGTTTTTAGTAAAATTTGCTGTATTTGATGGCAAACTGATACCTGTAGAAACCTGAAAGGTCTTTATACTGGGATGCTTTCTGTAACATTTGCTCAAATTCTGCTGTGTAGTTATGAGTATTTTTATATTTTCAATACAGGCATTCATATTTGATGGTGGATTGGCAGCATTTGTATAAATTAAAAAGGGCAGTTTTTTTTTCTAGAAGAAACTGTAAACAATGTTTTGAAAAAAGCAAATGTCCACTACAGCATGAGAGACATCACACAATGTACAATGATTAAAGGGTTATATCAGAGGCTTATTTGCCCTTACAGCCAGATGAGCTAAAAAAAAAAATGATAAAAAAGGTAACAATTAAACTGCAAATAAATATAATGTGTTATATATATGCATAGAAATACAGTGAACATATTTCACTAGTTTAAGTCATGTGGCTTCTGCATAACTGTACTGAGAATCTAGCCTGTAACAGATGGACAAACATACAGTTGGGCAGACAGGTGCAAAGATTCCAAATTCCAATACCTGTCAAGAATCCAAACTGATTTACACTGAATAACATGCTTAAAGCAATATTCTACAAAAGATATACTTTATACATCCCACTTAAACAATGCTAACAAATTTGGTACCCAAGTTGTTAGACCAAACCAAAACTCTGTACAATATCAAAATGTCCACCAAAATACTGGTCTAAAAATACAGACATTCTTCAGAGAAAAATTTTACATACTGTAAAAGAGACATTTTTCTCAACAAAAGCATGAATACACATTATATATGAGGATTGTCCAAAATGTCAATATGATACCATATGTATTTCCTTACAAGTTCATCTGAAAACAACATAGACCCAGATTAGCTGTCACATAATGTGTCATCAGATCAGGGTCTATGTTGTTAGTTTTACTGATTACTCCTAACAAAACGCACAGACCCAGATCTGCTGGCATATTATGCGATGGCAGATCTGGGTCTGTGCAGTTTGCAGTTGGACTCAACTTATGAGTGAGTATATACAGTACTTAAGTTGTGACCTGAGAAATTACATCAGTGTTCCCTGAATTACTAGAAAATCTGGACAGTAAGGCAAAATAAGCACAAATATATGTATACAAGGAAACAAGTCCAAAACATACTAGTTTCTCCTCTGATGATATTTCTGATGCTAGTTAAGTAATTAGTTTGACTATCAGTCTCTTTACTTCGTCCAGATTCTGGTCTTTTTTTCATCTGGATATTCTTCCTTTATTAAATAAGCTAAATTTACATAGTATGCTGTTTAATCTCTTTGAAATGCACAAACATTAAAACTTTACAAGTAAATGCATCAAGATAAATTTCACCATAAAAAAATGGCATATTAAAACTATGTGCATAAAACCTTAAAAAAGAAAATAAACTGTATATACTTATTATCCAGATGTTACATTGTCACATGAAATTTTCATTATCAAAGTATTGAGAATACTGACAACTTCAAGATTTTAAAGTGATACAAATTTTACATACCATATATACTCGCGTGCAATCCAGGTCCAACTGCAAACTGCATAGACCCAGATCTGCCGTCGTATAATGCGCTGGCAGATCTGGGTCTATGCAGTTTGTAAGGTCGAATCAGTAGGACAAGCAATATAGACCCTGATCTGCTGGTGCATTATGCTACGGCAGATCAGGGTCTATGTTGTTTGCATTTGTACCCGGATTATACACAAGTATATACGGTAATATCAAATGGAATAACGCAACTCCAGATGCATTGCTATTTGTGGACCTTATATTATTGTAAACATACTGATATAAATAATCTATATAATATTTTCTGAATTTCATTTTTTTATATGTCACAATTTATGTTCACATTCAAAACATTATTTGAGGAATTACTGATTCATTCTGCTTTCCTTTATGAGCATTTACTACTACCATTAGTGGAACAATATCAAAGTGAAATAACTACTATCAGGTTCATTCATTACCTAAATTTGAATCGCCTCATTTACATAAAATTGACCTGCAAGGCCAATGGATCTATACTTTACTACTAATTTTTGTAAGCCCATTAAGTTTATAACTATTTTTAGTAATTCAAACTCAATTTGGTAAAAGAGAATAGACACTATGTCATATGCATGGAAAGAGTCCCTCCAAGCCAAAACCTCTGTGAATGTTATCTTGAAACTGGTATATATTGAGGTAAAATCTCATAGCTGTTGAGTCTGATAGAAAGAGATAAATGTTGGACCAGAATATGATGACTGCAAACTGAGCCAACCTGAAAGAACTTCAATCTGTGGTAAATCTAACTGTAAACATTGGTGATCACAATTTCCCTGATGTTTTAATGTTTCAAAAACACAGAAAGATTACAAAATTGCATTTGTCAAAAATTAAATAACAAATTATCACAACTGAGACAAACCTGCACATTTATGACATCAAAATACAGTTTATGATCATGATTCAAAATTTAGAAATTTGTGCATTCTTTCATTTGTAACAAAATTTTTAATTTTACAAAATAGACAAAATATGTACAGTTTTTATAATTAACTTTCACATATGTTACATACTACAATATAACAATAGTGTAATCTTGATTAAAATTAAAATAATTTCATTTTCTGCACATTTTGTAAAACTGTATATCAACCAGTACATATGAAAACCTGCCACTTTGAATCTGGTATCAAAAAGGCAAATGTCAACATTTTTTTAATCCTTGCACATATTTTACATCATACAACATAAAAATTTTCACAACTCTCATCTTGATTAAAATTTAAAATTTTCTTTTTTTGCACATTTTGTAAAACTGTAAAAATGCATATTAAAACCTACCACTTTGAATCTGGTATAAAAATGGCAAATGCCAACATTTTTGTTTGCTGATATTGTATGACTTAGCCTTCTTTGCCCTTATATTACTCATAGTGTATGGAATTCACTTCACAAAAACTTATTTATTGTCAGAGAATTTTACTTTTTTTAAAGGTTACAAAGGAACCACATATTCAGAAGTTTCTGTTTGTTATATAAATGGTGATATAACATGGAATCTCAAGATTGGTTATGTCCGACTTGAAACCTCACCTCAAAATCTCCTAAAGGTTCCTAAAGAATTGCATGACACAATTCTGGGACTTTTCCAGGACAGGTTAATAAATTTCATGACAAAAGCCAAGAACAAAAAGAATTCTATAGAATGCTAGGTCTCTCTTGACTGCTCTGCTATGGGTTATTCCAAATACACAGCAAAGTCACTGGAGCAAGAAAATTAGGTAATTGTGACCTCATTTTGCACGTGATGAGCAGTAACCTATATGGTAAATGTAGCTTCAAGTTTCATGACTGTACATGCAACAGTGTCAGAAAAACTGGACTAAATGCAACAAGAGGCACTAGTGGGTCTGTGATAATCAGCTGACATTTGCCTAATGGCCAAATGCATGCTGAGAAATCTAGTTCAGTAAAATTCTTCTTCAGAAATTTCTTCCAATGCTGTTGATTGCATGTTATTAAGGTTTCTCGAATGTGTGCATTTTCATCCATATTTGATGGCACATCAATATCATTTGTCCAATACTGAAAGGCTTTTATGCCAAGTTGCTTTCTGTTAAAGTCCATCAAATATGTTTACAGGTTTTTGGAAATAAAGTTGCTAAAATGGTTTTCTATTTCTTGTAATGGCAGTCATATAATTGATGGCAGATCAGTATCATTTGCATAAATCTGAAAAGCCTTCACATTAGGATGCCTTCTGTTAAATTTGGTCGAATTCTGTTGAGCAGTTTTTGAGAAGAACTTTTCATGGTTTTTATATTCTTACTAACAGTGGCTATATTTGAAGACAGACTGGCATCATTGGTATAAACTTAAATGTCCTTTGGGCGATGATGGTTTCTTTCAAATTTGTTAAAATTAGGTTGTGTTATTTAAGAAAAAGCAATTTAAAGGTCCTTCTAATTTTAGGAAGAGCAACCAAACTTGATTGTAGATTGGCATCATTTGTACAAAATTGAAAACCCTCAATGCCAAAATGCTTTCTGTCAAATCTGGTAAAATACTGTTGAGCCATTTTTTATATGAAGCCATTTAAAGGTTTTTCTATTTTTATTAACAGCAGCCATATTAGAAAGTGAATTGACATTATTTGCATAAATTTGAAAGACCTCTATATGAGGATGCTTTCTGTCAAATTTGGTCAAATTCTGGAGTAATTTTAAGAAAAAGTTGTTTAAAGGCTTTTCTATTTCAGTCATGGCAGCCATTTTTGAAGGAAGATAACATCATTTGTAAAAACTTGAAAGACTTCTATGTGAGGATGCTTTCTGTAAAATTGATAACATTCTGGAGAGCAGTTTTGAGAAGTTTAAAGAGTTTTTTTTTTTTATTAACGGTGGTCAGATTTGATAGCAGATTGACATGATTTGTATTAACTTGAAATCCCTTCACCCCATGATGCTCTCTGGCAAGTATGGTTTGAAATTGGTACAGTGGTTTGTGAAAAGTTGAAATAAGCAAATGTTTATAGATGCAAAATGAATGCAGGACAATACCATAAGCTCACTTGGTCAGTTGAGCTAAAAACATAAAAATGATGCCTATGAAAACAATGTTCTTATCAGAAAAATGGTATCCATCTCTCACCTATGCTATGCAGGCAAGACAAAAATCACAAATGTAAGACAAGACTCCATCAAGGGGACAGACACTCTAATGTCCGAAAAGAATTAAAGATAAGACCATGTCTTCTTTTTAACTGCTGAGTGTTGAAACCATCTCTGATATTCTTGAGTGATAAGATTTTCAAACTTGCCATATTGGATGTAAGATCAGCACCATTTTCATTTAGGAAAAACTAGACACCATTATAAGACTTTGGTGAAAACCCGATGTTGATATGACCATCCATTCTGGCAAATCAATGACAATATTGTCAATATGTTCATTATAGCAACCATACTTGAGGTCAGATTGGCACTGTTTTCATTTATGACCAACTAGATATCATAACCAGCCTTCTGGTGAAAACCCAATGTCAATATAACTTTCCATTTGAGACAAGTAGTAATAACAAGATTCAAGATGGCTGCTACAGTGGCCATACTGGATATCATATCAGCACTATTTTCGTTTAGTACTAAGTAGACATCATAAGAAGTCTTCTGGTGAAAATCCAATGTTGATCTGACTTTCCATCTAGGATGGGTAGAGATGAGATGTTCACATGGGCCTCTGTGGCAAACATATTGGATATCAAATCGGTACAATTTTACTTAAGATGAACTAAACATGATAAGAAGTCTTCTGGTGAAAACGCAATGCTGATATGACTTTCCTTTCACGAGAAGTAGCAATAACAAGATTTTCAAGATGGTGGCCATATTGGATGTCAGATTGGCACCCTTTTTATTTTGGTCCAAGTAGATATCATAAGAAGTCACAAAACCCCATGCTGATATGACCATCCATTCAGGTGGAGTAGCAATAACAAGATTTTCAAAATGGCCACTATCGGGGCCATATTGGATGTCCAAGCATTACCACTTTCATTTAGGACCGATTATATACTGTAAGAAGTCTTCTGATGAAAACCCCACATGGATGTGACTCTGTTGAGGAGTAGCAATAACAAGATTTTCAAGATGGCTACTGTGGTGGCTATATTGTATGTCAAATTGGCACCCTTTTCATTTAGGTCCAACTAGACATATAAGAAATCTTTTAGTGAAAACCCCATATTGATATGACCATCTATTCAGAAAGAGAAGTTATAACAAGATTTTTATGGTGGTTGCTGCGGTGGCCATATTGGAAGTCTGAGTACCACCATTTCATTTAGGACCAACTAGTTCTTGCGATGACTGTGTGTGAAAAGTTTCAAGGTAATCCTCCAAGTAGTTCAGGGGAGTAGAAATAACAAACTTATGCTGATGGATGGATGACAGACAAAAGGCCATCCAATAAGCTCTTCTGGTATATGACCGGTAGAGCTAAGAACAAGAACACAAGAACTTGCATGTCGAGCCCACACACAGTAATCATGTGATATTGACCCCAAAGTCAATGATGCTTCCCAGTATGAAGGGAATCCATCAAGGGATTTAGAAAATATCTGCAAAACTTGAACCAAAGCCTTCACAAACTGTTGCTGCTGCTTTTGGCAGAAAAATGACTGCAATGTTTAGTTATGTGGGCCTGACAAAAAGTAAACTGTACATTCGAATATATGCAACAATCTCAATCTTCATGCACCCTTTTTCATAACTAAATGCTGGTAAATTAGGAAAAAAATACGAAGGATTATTAATATTTTCTTGTGAAGCAGATTAAATTTTGTTCTTTGCACCTTTTCAAAAAAAGGTAATAAGCTCTGAAAGAATGTTGCATTTTTTTTTTTAAATTAACAAAAATTTCTTTAATATATTAATATCTCACTTTATGAATGATGTTTGACAACTGCCCATTTCATATATTTCAAGAACTTTTTAAGGCCTTCTGGCAGAATTCAATAAATGTTTCAAGGCCTGAAAAATAGGGCAACAATGATGTATTGACATTGATTATAAAATCTGGTAAATTGATAGTTTGATCCGCTCAGCTTGACATGAATGAAGTATAGCATGTACTTCATGTTTGGTTGGGTTGGCTTGGGTTGGGTTGGGTTGGGTTGGGTTGGCTTGGGTTGGCTTGGGTTGGCTTGGCTTGGGTTGGCTTGGCTTGGCTTGGCTTGAGTTGGGTTGGGTTGGGTTGGGTTGGGTTGGGTTGGTGTTTTGTAACACAGCAACACTTTTAAGGTTATATATCATGCCAAGGCAAATAAAAAGTGTCTTACCCATGGATGCCTTAAACACAGAGTTACCATGGCTACTACATAATACATGTATCTTGAGCAAGAAAATAATTAACCAAAATTGAATTTTTTTTAGAGCAAAATCAGTGTAGACCTAATATTTGGCACGCAGCACACACCAGCATATAAAAGTCTACCCTTTCTTCTACTTGCAATCTTGAACAGACAGCTTGGAGCTGCTAGTGCATTATGTGATGTCAGATCAATGTTGACATTGTTTGCAGTTTTGACTGCATTATTAAGGGGTAAATATAGTACCAACTGCTAAAACTAACTTTAATGCATCTAAATTTATACTGAATACTCCATTCTAACCATGATTTCATTAAATATGTTTCAAGTTTTATTCTGACAATTGATGAAAAAGCTGTGTGATTTCACATGCACCCGTTCATGCAAGGCATTTAAATTTCTCCTCCATTACAGAAGAATCATTATCACACTGAAAAGTATCAAGGGAAGAAAAACAGCAGGTTTAGGACCTTTACTAAAACCACTTTCCACCAGCTTTATATCTTGCCTGGTGACCTCTCCATCACGAACTACAATAGATACAGTTGTCTTCATATAACCATCTGCCTCCGCCTGTACAAACAAGCAAACAAATAAATAATTAAAATAATTAAATAATTAAATAAATAAAACATTTAACATGCATGATGAAAGAATGTGCAATATTAACAGTGCAAGAAATAGCAAATTCTTTAGTTATGTTTCTCCAAGAACACTTACCCGATCACATATACATTAGAAAGAAAATCAAATACCTCTTGAATCCAGCAATCATGGAAAGATAGACAAAGGGAAGAAACTCTTCCCAACCCTTCCCCTTACCTCTCCTCACTACTGCTATGTGGCTACCATTGTTTACCAGTTTAATTTCAGCATTACCTTGATGAGGATGCTTGCATTTGTGGGGAGGCATGGTAGGGTTTAATAGTAATGTGACTGGGCAAGTATTCTGCTTTCTCCTTTGAATGTATTCCCCGATCACATTAACATTAGGAGAATAAGTAATAGGTGTAGGCAATGCTGAGCATCCTAGCCCTACCTTGGTCCCCCTTGAGGGAATAGGAATTCCCCTGTATGAAGGTAAGCTATACTCCTAATATCAGACCAGCACAACTGACAGTCACGTAAGGCATGATGAAAGTACCCAGGTAAGAGAAAAGGAAGAAAATGATTTTTTCTTACCAAGTAAAATCACCAGGCAAATCCAGCAAAATTGCTGTTCTATGCCCCTGATAAGGCTGTGCTGACTTCAAATTGGTCTTGGCTGCTGCCACTGGACCTACTAGATTCCATTCTTGTCTCTGCAAAGCTAGATCACACAGATAGAAGCTTGAGAAGGTTCACTCAGCATGCCATCCAAGTGCATTTATTATGTCTCGGATCGCCACATTCCAATTGAACATGAAGCTTGCAGAGATAGCTCTGATTTCTTGAGCTGAGATTTTCATAAGGCATACATGAGCAAGGAATATGATTAGTCTATTACCAACTTTAGCCATGAAGCCTGGGCCTGGGTTATTACATTCTCTTTCACGAGCTTGACTGGAAGGAAAAGGCATTGCCAAGCTCCACGTCACTTTTCGATGTGCTTTATGTAGTGTTTGAGCATGGACTGGGTCATGCATCACCTCTTCCCTGGACTGATCGATGGAGAATGACCAATCTTTGATTTTTAAGCTGATGGCATCCTGTCCCCAATCTAAAGTCTGGTTGCATCATCAGGGCCATGGAACCATCTGATCTGAAATGTTGATCATTTGGTCCATTGAAAGGGCATGCAACTTACCCACCCTGCCTGCTGAAGCTAGAACTATCAAGAAACACATTTTGTATGATAGCTCTGCTGTGATGCCTGAATGTGTCTAAGATCATGGAGGAGTAACCTTTGATCGTACTGGGGGTTAACATTTTCTAGTCAAAAAGCTGAAGAAAAAAGTTAGCCAAAGGAACAACACTGTTGCTGTTACACCAGTCCCTGGAAACTTGTCACTTCCCCTGGCATACCTTTAAAGTGGAGTGCCTTCTAGCTTGTGACATTTTTTTCCATGACCGAAGGCTTCAATTCTTTTCTTCGCAAGGTTCTCCTGACAAGAGCCAGGCATGAAGGAGTTGCCTGTCTGTACATGGATGAAAATACCTATGACCGTGGCTGTTTGAGCAGGTTGGATCTGGGGGAATTTTCCTCAGAACATCTATCTCTAGATTGAGCAGATCATTCACCTAGGACTTGTCCCACCTAAGAGGGGCTATCAGCATATGTGGCCCCTCACTTTTTGAATTATTTTTGGTACCAAGACCATGGGGGTGGGAGGGTGGGGGTTTGTGCACAAAACCCCAATACCCCTCCCAACTGACTAAAAGTGCATCCACAGCCCATGCCTCTGGGTCTGGGACTGGTGCAATGAAGGTGGCCAGTCTGTGATTCCACCTTGTTGCAAACAGGTCTTTCATTGGGTGGCCCCAAAGTACACAAATCCACTGAAATAACAATGGGTGGATGGACCCCTGTGTGTGAAGGCTTTTGGCCCCTTCTTGATACTGAATTGGGCACAACACTGAACCTGCCCTGAATATTTCTGATCTGGGCCATTATATTCATCTGTTCATCTGTGCAGACCAGCAGAGAAAATCCCTAACCATACTGCATAGGTCTCGTAATTTCGTTGCCACCCCCCACCCCCTTTGAGGAGGTAGTCCACCACCACAGAATTGTCTGTGATAATCAGAACTACCTTTAAAATAACTGGTCCTTCCAGAAATGAAACGTGTTTACTATAGCCTTCATTTCTAGAAGGATAATGTGAACATGTAACTCTTCTGGCCCCCATCTGCCACTGATCGTGGTGAAGCTGGCCAACAGATGAGCTCTCCAACTGTATGAGCTGGTGTCCATGTAGATCGTAATTTCTAGTTGGGTTTTTTCTATAGGAATTCCTGCAAGAAACCATTGGTTGTTTCGCCACTAACACAAGAAAGACACTACTTTATCTGAGATAATGATCTGTTGATCAAGTCAACCAGAAAAGAGCCACAATCATGCTAGCAGGGCCATTTGCACAGGGCACATGAAAAGGTGGCCTACAAGAATAAAATCCACTGCATTATTGAGCAGACCAGAATTGCAAAAGCTCTCTTGACGAGATCCACTCCTAGTCAAAAATTGACGCCGTGAGCTCGATAATCCATGTAGCACATAACTGAGGGAGGCATTCAAGGCTGAGGTTTGTAAAAAAAATTATATACCCACATGGACAAAATGCTGCAATGGACTAAGGTCGGAATTGTCCCAATCAATCAAAAAAGATAAAGATTATTTCTGACCTTCATCAAAAATAAACTTAGCATGTGTTTTTAGAGGATGTTCTCAAGATACACCACCATCGCTGCTGACGAGGTCAACTGGAAGAGGGAGATGACACAGTTGATGATCTTAGTGAAAGCCCATGGGCTGATATTGAGGCTGGAGAGTGCAAAATTGGTAAATGGTTTCTTGGAAACCAAACTGAAGCAACCTGCTTGAGGATGTGTGTATAGGGATGTGAAAGTGTGCATTAGTTAAGTCTAAACTGACAGCAAATTCATCCCTTTTTACCGAAAGTCTGACTGATCTGAGATTACCATTGGCCTTGGGTATTAAAAACAGCCTGGAGTAAAACCCTGGAGAATTCGGCTTGTGAACTATCTCTACTGCCCGCACGTTATACAGCAACCAGATCTCCTTCTGTAACATTTCCCCCTTCTCCAGATTGGACAACAAGTTCATCATGGAAAGGGAAGTCAAATGGGGAGGGTGATGGATACATGAAATTTGAAGCCCCTCCAAAACAACTTGGATCACCCATTTATTCTTTGGAAACGGTGATCCAGTTTGAAAATGAAGGAGTCTGGCACCCACTGGAAGACTGTCTTTGAGCAGTTGGGGTGGCAAGTAAACATTGACTGTTAAAGAGTCTTGGGGAAGGAGAAAACTCGTTTCCTTTCTCTTTTATTAAACTGGCTCCAGACTCTAACAAATACAACTTATGGGCTGATCCGGCCATCAAAATCAAAAGGAAATCCCACATGCCCCGCATTTAACATTCCTAATTCCATGCAGTGGGCTGCCAATTTTGGGTAAAAATGGTCCTAGTTCTGTCCAACTCACTCATCGACATTCTAGACTAAAGAGCTAGCTGTAGTAAGTGTATCATATGTGATTCCAATATCACTTGCATGGAATCGCCTGAATTGACTTCAACTGGATCAGAAGTGATCATCACTGTAGGCGCCGTTTCAGTGATCTTCGTGAGAGGTGGGGGCAGCATCTCAAGAGTTACTTCCCTTCATCTACATGATATATAGACAGAAAGACTTTATTGTCTTTTAGGGTGAGCTGGATTCAGAGGTACCAGAGATCAATTTCCTAATATTAATGTGATTGGGCAATGTATTTGATGGAGAAATACCTTTTTAACCAAAACACAAAATTTGATAACCATAAACTTAGTGATAATAAATGTAAATTGACAGAACATGTACATGAAATTAAAAGCAAATTAAATTTAATTTAACTGATACTTTAAATTACTATAATATGTTTTAGTCATTAAACTGATGGGCTTGCATCCCAATATCATGACAAAATTGTAAACAAGTCCCACAATTACCTTTAAGGTATAATTTCCTGGAAGCAACAACCTCCAGTATTCCCCATATTTTGATGTCTTGAAATACACAGGTTCCCTGCCCACAACATAAACCCTCACACCTGGTAGTGGATTGTTGTTATTGTCTGTAACCAAACCTTTTGCACCTGCAAATTAAATTATACCTGTAATTATTCTATATCTTTATGCCTTTAATTTGTCTGATGTTTGGAACTTCTACTGAGTTATCATGTCTGGATTTGTGATAAAAAGTACCTTAAAATTAGGATCCATGTATGTGTACAAAACCAAAATAGAGATATATCTATGTCGACCAAGGTTTGTCAATGTGTTGCTGTTGAAATTGATATGGTTTATTGAAGGTTTCCTACAGAACAAGGTACTGCAAACTGTGGCTGAAATGCAACAGCTACATCAGTCTGAGCCTGAAATGGTAGTTTTGGACTGTAAGATTGTGCAAAACTGAGATGGATGAAACCTATTCAGTTCCTATTCAAATGCATCTATGAACAGAATGGCTTACATTTTCCATTAATTCAGACAAGTCTCTGGAGGAAAATGACTATCAAGCTTAAAAGCTTGGCATCAGCCATCTAAAGTGCGCATCTGAGATCAGAGTTTGTGTTAGAAAATATCTGTTGTTTGATAGAAATTATTGATTATCCAAGCTAAAGAAATGCCATATGTAAGAGAGCAACTTCAAAACTTCTTAGTAATTTCATGTGTATCAGCCTAGAACTACCATATGGTTTTATTTTTATTTTCATTTTATACTTGTCAATTTGGATTTTTTTTTTAACAAATAAAATTGTGCTGTGCTACCTGAATCCACAGGCTTCCATCTTCAGTAACAATGGCTACAATGAATGGTGGATTGGTATCATCTGTGCAAACCTAAAAGCCCCTAGTCACAAAACTAAGCAGAAAAATTGAACTTGGACTAAAAACTCTAAAATTAAACATCATACTTGGAGTCACTCAATATCGTTTTAATCTTTTTTGTATGTAGATAAAAATTTTTTAGATAACTGCAAAATTTTCATTATTCTTACCTCTCTTGGAGCAAAGTCTTTGAAGATCACATGTTTGGAAATTTGAGCATGAGATCCAATTTTGTGCTCAGACAGTTTCATGACTATAGGGCCAGGTTGCTTTCTGTTAAATTTGGTCAACTTCTATTGGCCAGTTTGGAGCAAAAGTAGAGTAATTTTTGAGAAAAAGTTTGTTTGAAGGTTGATTTTCTTTAAAAAAATGTTTTACTATTGGTGGCCATGTTTGATGACAGAACAGCAATATTTATACAAGCTTGAAAGACCTTCATGCCAGGATTCTTTCTTTCAAATTTGGTCAAATGCTTTTCAGAAGTTTATCTGAAGAAGCCAACACATTTTATTTCATCTTTTTCTTCTATTTTTAGTAATGGTTGCCTTTTTTGATATCATTGGTATAATTCATATAAATCTGAAAGCTTCTCTGCAAGGACGATTTCCATCATTTGGTCAAACTCTGTTTAACAGTCTTGAAAAAAAGTATAATCAAGATTTTTCTATTTTTATTAACAGCTATATTTGATGGCATCATTTGGGTAAAATTGAAAGGTTTTCATGGCAGAACAGTTTATGTCAAATCTGGTCAAATCCATTTTCACTGTTTTTATAAGAAATCATTTTAAGTTTATTCTATTTTTAGTAGCAATGGCCATATTGAAGAGTGGATGGCATCATTTGTATAATCTGAAAGGTCTTAATGCCAGAAAGCTTTGTGTCAAATTTGGTCATATTCTAAAAAAGCGGTTTTTAAGAAATCATTTTAAGGATTTTCTAATTTTAGCAATAGCTGCTATATTTGATGGGATATTGGTAACACTGTACAAATTTGACAGTCCTTAAAGCCAGAATGCTCTCTGTTTAATTTGGTCCAATTCTGTTCAGGGTTGTTTGAAAACAAGTCATTTTAACTTATTTTTTTATTAGGGCTGTTCTAGTAAAACATACACCTCCCGGGGGGAAGGGACTTTCAAATTCAACCAACCCACAACAGAAGCAATTTAAAAAAATTATGATCCACCCTCTGATGTGTTTTAATAGAAAAACATTCCCCCCTACAGAAGCGTATTATTTTACATAATTTCTGGCTAGAGGGTTAGTGGGCGGTAGAAGCAATTTTAATTTTGGGTTGTGGACAAAAGCAATTTAAATGGCAGCTGACCCGAGGTAACCTATACTGAATTCTTATATATTATATAATCCACTGCATATTTTTATTTGTATTCATACTTTATAATCAATAATCTTTTATTCATTTGTTTGTATGTCGGGCATGTATGTTTCTGCTGCTGTAAAATCAAAAAATTTCTTAGTGCCTTATTATTTGTAGATGTTGTGGTTCAGTTACTTAATACCTACTAATTTAATGTCCATGAATCTAGATTTTACAATAGGGATTTCTCGTGTAATGCAGAAATCATGAATGTGCATTCTTATTAAACTATCATTTGTTATGACTATGTATGTGTGCTTATTTCAGTGATCGCTATGTTTTGCTAACATTTCTTTGTTCTTAGGCATGCTGCTTTTGATTTGCATGATAGTTAAATCCTGTACTGCTTTAAATGTACTGTCTGATGCTGTGATTTATTTTTATGCTTTTTCAATAAATGTGCTTGTAAATAGATATTATTTGACTTGTCAGAAAAAAAAAAAAAAAAATTAATGTAAATGGAAGTGATGTAACATTATTTCTGCCAACTTTTACACTATATAAATTCTGTGGGAAAAATATATTTTTAGTTACTGATATGTCTTATTTTTATGTCTTGTTGCATGACTAATATAAAATAAAATAAAAGAAATATAGCATGCCAAACATTGTTTCATCATCATCCCTACTGTGATCAGTCAGATTATCAGGCCCCCCCCAAAAAAAAAAATATGTGTGCTTCCTATTGCACTGGTTTTATAACTAGGGTAGGCAGGTATTTTTTTTTTTTTTTTTTTTTTTAACATTATATATAAATCAAATAATATTTAAAGCACTTCAAAGTACTGGGCAAAACTGGCTCAATTAGATGCACAAATCAATTTCGGCAATGTGATTTTTTTTTTAATATAAAAAATTTATTGGGGGGGGTGATAGGGTCGGCAACGAGAAATAGGGATGGTCGGTTGACCGGAAATACACATATTTTTTTTTGGCCTCATCATCAATGCCGATCAGTTTTCTACCATCATCAGGCCACAATCAATCAGTTCTTAGATTTTCATCCCAACTTCCCCTCACTGGATGTAGTTAAAATATTTTAAAGTATTTGATACAATGGTTGTCCCTGTCCTGGAAACAAAAATTGTTTTTTAAAAAAAAAACTTCACAACCCGCCCCGAATTAGATTAAAAAATGGATGAAAATCTAGGAGTAATTTTCTTGACCCCAGTGTACTCTTCAAGTCAACATCATTGCAGTTTTCTGTCTCTGGTCAACAGCAGCATCAGTGTTGATTCTATGATTTTCCAAAAGTGGGCCAATTCTAAATTCAATGGGACAAATTTGGCCCTCTTCCTTGAGAAATATGGGTCACACAGAAGAAAATATTTCAAGTGATTGCAGCATCTTCAAAGCAGGCAAGCACAAGGTTATTGTGTGGTTTATTGTATCTAAGCAATGTTTTTTAGCTTGTATACCTGATCCACGATTTAAAAAATATTTACCAAATGTAAATGTGTTCCTTTTTTATTCTGTTTATGTATGTCAAGCATGGGTATAATAAAGTGTACAGGTTAGAATGGCAAGTAGAAAAATGTTATAAAGAAAAAATGATTGAATTTTTAAAATAATTAACACAAGAAAAATGGAAAAACAAGAAAAACAAGAATACAACTTTTTGAAAGAACTTTATAAACGACTCAAATTGGTGTGGACTTCAACAATACAATTACAGAACTAAAGCACAAAAGAAGCAAGATTTAGTCGGGCCATTAATTACCAGATCGAAATTCTTATTCACAGCTTCTGCCCATACAGCTGCCACATGATCAGCTGAATTGTATGTGCCTGGCTATTGTACTGGTCCTATAGTTTGTGCATCCTACAGTAAAAGTGATTATTTTTCTGTGTTTCACACAGTTTACACAGCATCCCCATCTCTGACGTTTCTAACCACAACCATTCCCAATGCCAGTTTGACTAGAAGTTGTGCACGAAGTTTTGCTTTGTTGCATGCACTTGCTGCACTGCTATGTTCGAATCATTTGATTATGTTTCAGCAAGAAATTCTCCCTAACTGTTCCTTCGTTTATAAAAATCCGGCAAAGTTCTTTTTGATATTTCTGTGCGAATTTCCATGTTTCTCCTGACTGAGCACATGGCAATGCTGCTAGCTACCATTTATTATACGGTGCAACTGTAAAATATTTCCCCATTTCATTTTCACCTAGGTAATGAGCTTCTAAGCAAAAAATACATAACAGGAGATCAATCTTTTAATGTTAGGCTTGAAAATAAAGTGGAGAATGTGAGAACAGAATTCTGCTCAAGATCAGTCTGTCAAACTTGTTATGGACAAAAAACATACAAGAATTAAATATCTTTTACACCGTTCGATCATACCATGCATGTGACTACAAGAAAGACGTCTGCAGAGTGCATTTTTCAGCCTATGGGAGTGTAATATGGGCATAAATTTGTTTGGGGAAAGGTTTAAATAGTTTAAAGTTCAAAATTATCACAAAATTTATGTCTGAAAGGCCCTGATGAGCTGATATTTTGGTAATTATTATGATGGGAAAGAGAGGGATGTTCTTGTTGAAAGACTCCACTACATGATAAGAAAACAGAAATATATCCGCTTTTGTATGCCATTTTGTCCAAACTCGTTCTCTCCTTTTCGTATAAAAAACAACAGCCCACATCCAATCACACAATCTGTGAATGTGGCAATCGAACTGTTGGGCTTTTGGTGCATAGGTTCGTTCATTTTGGATCAGCTTGTGATAAATCACAATATTCCCGCAATCCCGTATCCTAGAAGCAACACTGTTGCATCATCATCATCACTGATGGCCTAGTAGTAACATGCTGAACTTTGAATCCAGGAGTCATGGGTTCCATATTCCTGTCTTTCGTACAAAACTTCTACCCAAGGTCCGAGGAACCTCCATGGCAGAGTGGTGTAAAATGCTTATCTTGTGATCACTTGCCTCTCATCACGTCGGGCCTTGTATGTGAGAATGTTGCCAGTTACTTGAGGAAGTTCAGTGGTTCTACCCTGGTGGTCTTTGATGCCTGGGGTCTTCTTCAGCAGTAAAACTTGCTGCCATATATAAATTTTCTTGTGCTGAAAATGGTGTAAAACTCGTAATGATCTACCAACAACTTGAGGTCTCATCTCTATATGACCTCAGGTGTTGGAGAGACCTAAAACACCAAATCAACCAACTAATCAATAGCAACACCAGCAGCAGGTGTACTGGTTTTTCATTTTTGCCACAGCTGTATGAGTGTATAAACTTTTACCATTGTAATTGTCTTTAAACGTATGAACATCGTTGATTATGTTTTCTGACATTTATCTAATGAATAGTCATCATCAGACTGTGCAAACAGACTTATATGTTAGTAGCTCTGAAAATTTTATATATTCAGCTCACACAAATTTAAATTTTCTCCAGCAATGTCTATTGTTCTGACTAGACCTATTTATTATAGCTTATTCAAGCTATATTTAGCCCTATCTGATAAATATTTTTAACAAACAATCTGAAGATGCATGAATGTTTTTCGGTGATGCATTTGGATTGAGTATAAACCAAGAAATCAACTTATTCAAGTCTGTCAGGCAGATGCAAAACTATAATCTGCCAATAGATTTTCTGATCTCTAAATTTGCGAGACTTTTTTTGGCTATACTGTTTCAGATGATAGAATCACCAGAATGGCCAGAACAGCGGTAATCACCGGAATGGACAGTTAAAATGGATTGAATTTATCTTTTAAGTAGCTTAATTCACTGTTTTTTTTAATTAACTGCACACCATTTATTTTCCTCCCTTTAATAATTCTTCTTCAAGATGAGGAAACAATGTCGTGTACATTAAAAAATAGGAACACTTATGCTAATCTTTATCATTATTATATACTTCAGAAACAGTCAATTAGCTTAACATTGTTGCTACAGGTTGATACCCAGCCGTATTGACCATAGTTAAGTACAAATATTCACTGCTTCCTTATATGGTAAATATGTGCCAGCATTTGTAAAATTCCAAGCCTGTTCCAGTAATTATCTCCGTTCTTGTCTGTCTGGTGATTCTGTCCACCCATACTCTTTGACTTGTTTTTGATATGTATCCAAATTTGTCACATGCTTACCCGATTACTATCCTAATTGTTTGTCAACCTGAGAATGTGCATACCAATGTGAAATGGAACTGGGAAACTGAATTTCAAGATGGTAAACCTCAACATTTTTGGATGTATTCCACTTGGATTCAATGTTTCTGTAGAAAACTAGGGAGTTCATCAACTCCCAATGCTGACCGAACACACTGTACGATAATGTCAGAGTAAAACGAATACCAATGAAATCTTTTAACCTGGTCAGGTTCTCTCCCCTGCAGAGATGCTGCCAGGATTTTATCTAAAGGGGGGTCTTAATTTCAAAATACAGCTGAATAGGGAGTTGACCGGAATGCTGGATTGTACATCAAACTCGTATTCAACATCATCAAAAACACTCACTGGTATTTCCAGTAACACTTTCGCAGCCCCAGTAGACTGACATACTTCAAAACTTCATAATCATTGTCATCATCGCTGTCATCAGCCAGTATTTGCCAAATGAAATCATCATCTGAAGATGAACCACATTAGTAGTCTGCCATTTTGGGTTTTCTGAGTTGCCCGTATTTATAACATGCATTTGTAAAACTTTCTTGATGACTAAGGTTAAAACTACAACAGAATGCATGCTCCAGGGCCCAATGTACAAATCAAATTTAGTTTAACAACCATTTACGTCAATCCGAAGTATCCAGTTGTGTAAACATTTGACTACCTGAAAATCAATGTCGCGACAAACGCTACGAGACCTCTACCGGCAGCCCGACATATGTCGCGACAATCACTTTAAGGTTTAACAGTTAAATAAAACGTGTATACTGCGCAGGGTACATTTTTAATATGTGCGACTTTAACTAATTTGCGGGAGTTCTCGCGTATCACTGCTTTCCAACGTCGTGAATTCGTACAAAGTTCGCGCGATTAGTGCACTCGCGTGCCCTGGCAGCATCTATGCCCCTGTTTATTGATTTGCCACAAGTTAGACTGCTAAGAAGGGGTTAGATGTGATTTAAAATATATATATATATGCATTTTTTCCGACAACCCCACCTGTGATTTGTGATTTTGTTGACACAACCCACACCAGAAGTGATTTTCCTAACCAACCCTCCACTATCAGAATCAAATTAGTTTGAAACACAACCACCTGCAGAAGTTTTTTTGAAGGGCTGTCCCCAGGGGGAATATATGTTTTACTGGAACAGCCCTTAGTTTTATTAATGGAAGCCATATTTAATGACAGATCAGCATCATTTGTATACTATATTTTTACATCTACTTCAGTGGCAGTTATATTTTTATTTATCATAAATTCAATGATGTCTTTTTTAGTTTATGCATCTTCTATTCTATTAAAGAACACTTTAATAAAGACATAATAAAAAAGCAATAGTTTTCTCCCTTTAACACTAAAAAAATGTGGAAATGGTAAATGCATTTCCATTCATTCCAAACAAATGAAAACAAAAAGAATTGATGAATTGAGGCTATAAATGCAGAATCAAAATGCACTTCCGAGACCACAAATGCAAAATGATGAGATGACAGCTGAAATGCAAATATGAATGAAATGCAAACAAAATGAGAAAACGAGTTCTAAATGAATTTTAAATGCAAATGTAATGCTAATTTGGTAAAATTACCCATTTTAAGGCCTGCATGTTGACAGACTGGTATCATCTGTAACGACTTGATAGGCCCTGTTGCCAGAATGATTTCTGCTGAATTTAGTTGAAATTGGTTTAGTAGTCTTTTGAGATAAAGTTTAAAATAGCAAATGTTGACATCTGATGCATGGCAGGTGACACAAAATACACAATCAAAAATGCATGATAGCCAGAGAATCACTTGGCCTTACAGCCAAGTAAGCTAAGAACCTTGGTAACATCCTGCCAATTTCCCAGCATGTTTTTCTTGAAGCATTACAGCTGTTGAGTTGTAGTTTTAAAACCAAAGCCAAAGGTTCAGGGTTTTAACAGTAAAACTCATCAACTATCATGAATTGGACTTCTCAAAAAAGGTTATAATAATTTTATTGTAGCTTGATCCAACTAAGCAAGTGCTTAGGGAATACACCCAGCTTTAAAAGTAATAATCTAAGTCCATTCTTATATGTGACATAAATGCTTGTCATAATCCAAATGCATACCCAGCTTCACAAAGATATCGCAAACAGTTTGAAAGATATTAACCATAAAAAGTGCAACAGAGAGACAGACAGACAAAATTATTTTTAAAACAAGAGTCCTTCAAAGGGGCTGTTGCTCTACTGGCCATATGTAAGAATTTCCAGGAATCCAAGATTAGACCATTTATTCCTTTTAACTGTTTAGTTGAAACCATCTCTGATATTCTTGAGCGATAAGTAATAAGACTTTTATGATGGGAGCCATGGTGGCAATATTAGATGTAAGATCGGTACCATTATCATTTGGGAGCAACTAGACATCATAATAAGTCTTTTGGTGAAAACCCCATGTTGATATGACCATCTATTCAGGAGGACTAATGATATAAGACCTTCAAAGTGGCTACCATAGCAGTCATAATGGATGTCGGATCAGAAACATTTTCATTTAGGACCAACTAGACATCATAAGAAGTCTTTTAGTGACAACCCCATGTTGATATGACCATCCATTTAGTAGTAGCAGCGATAAGAAGATTTTCAAAATGGCTGTCATGGTGGTCATATTGGATCTCTGAGTGGCACCAGTTTCATTTAGTACCAACCAGACCTTGGGATGAACGTGTCTGTAAAGTTTGGTGGCAATCCTCCCAGTAGTTTAAGAGTAGTGATAACAAACTTGAGCTAATGGATGTTGAAAGGCTGACAAAAGGCCATCGCATGAACTCTTTTGGTCTATGCCCAATAGAGTTAAACAACTAATAAAGTCACTTTTCCTACCATCTCTAGCACTGTAAGAAATTCTTAGCTCTTCACATATATGAAGTACAAGCGTGCCACAGAGTTTGGTGTCTCACCTACATACATGCACTGCTCTATCCCTATCCTGTATCTGACCTGCAAAAACTGTAACACAAAACAACTATTTAACAATGATGCCATCACCACTGGAAATGTGATACCTATGCACCAACATGCTAATGCTTGTGATATGATACAAACAAACAAATTAACATGCCTAGGAGGACATCATACTGACCCATATGAACTCTGGTCAGAAGATTGAAGAGAGCATCTTTATTTTGCTGCCAGAACTGAGGTAACTGAGATGCTGGAGGAAACTTGCAGCAAGCCATTTCTACTGTTATCTCCATACATCCAACAGACAGATAGTTATAGTCCTGCATACCACCTACAAATACACAGAAAAGAAGAATGAGCCAAGGGCTATTCCAGAAATAAAATGAAGGAGAGGGTGTAGGGGTGAAAGAAATATCAATTAATGACTTCTGAGTTGTTTCTCAATTGTATTTTCTATTAAAAGTACCAGCATATGTTGCTTTTTTTTAAAATTAAACATGATCGGTGGTTCTTAGATTGCGACAGGCATAATGTATATATTTATGTTGTAAGCCAAGTAAGGTTAATTAATATGTGTATTTCACTTCAACTATCCAACAGAATTCAATGGTATCTAAATTGTGGTATAATCCTGTTAGTTTGATTTATATAAGCCTATCAAATAATTTGATAATATCAGTAGTAATGACCAAATAAAGACAAATGAAAATAAAATCCACCAATAATAAAGTCACATTTATCCAATGCTTTTAATTAGGGATCACGAGTTTAATTAATTATACTATATTATAATTTCATGTCAAGTGTGGGTTTGTGTGTGCATGTATCTTGCTGGTATGCATAAATGTGAACCTCTAGAGCTGGAGGACAATATTCTCTTGGTACCAGCAATACCTCATGCCCCTCCAGTCAATGTTTGAAAACTTTCATCTCCTGTTTTCAAAAAACTTATGATACAAAATTTCCAGCTCCAGTATCCATGTCTGTACTGGTAATACCTTTTGGTTATTAGTACAACCTGATCAACCTGGAGTTTGCATGCTACATAGCATAAGGAAGAAATTTGTGCAAGGCACATTATTGATCTGGCTTAGTTCATTTTAGGCTGTACATCAATGACCCTTATTTTCATTTTTTGGGCAAGAAAGTTCCCTCTATGGTGCCTGTAAGGTGCATAAACAAGACAGAAGAAAATAAAGTTAAAGAGCATTATGGTTGACTTTAGGCTGACTAGACTGCACATCCCAAGCTTACTAAAGCGAGTGCACTGGACTGCCAAAGAAGTACAAGACAATCAATTTCACTGACTGACAGAAATTACTTACTGATTTTAATTAGCTCTGGCACCAATCAAAAGCATATGGTCAATGATCATTGATAGAAAATGCAAAGAAATGATGAAATTTTCAGCACTACTGCATATATTTCCTAATGAGCGTACAGGGAGGAAAAATGTAGCCTCAAATGTCCCAAATAAATTCTTGACGGGAATGGTTATTTGAGGATGAGGAATTTGAATCTAAGTGCAGAAGGCTTGCAAAAAGTGGAGTTTGTTAATGATTACAAGCGCCCAGGTCATGGATTTATTAATTTCTGTAAATAAACAGTCACTTTTCCATGATTAAATACTCTGAACCAGTTGTTACTGAGTTAGACTACAGCACAGTTTGCTACAATTTCCTTGTCTATTTAAATAACCACATCCTGAGCCCCACTTTTTCCATTTCTGGAATAAACAGAATCTGTCAATGTGGAAAAATGGGGGGGTGCAAGACACTTCATCATCATGGTTCTCCAATGAACACTTCAGAACTTACCATATCTAGAAGACAGAGAAATTATGGTACAAGTGATGAGAAGCTACATACTGGGTAAGATGCCAGACAATTCTGTGAATGACATTTCGACACAATTTTATCAACACAATTGCAGTTATTGAAATGTCTTGCACCAATTTTGTGCATCTTGGTTTTCAAAACACTAGATAGTAAACAGATGTTGAAATCATCTCTTATATTCTTGAGTAATAACAAGAGTTTCAAATTAGCTACTTTGGTGGACATGCTGGATGACAGATTGGCACATTTAGGTCCAACTAGACATAATAAGTCTTTTAGTAAAACCCCATGATGATACAACCATCCATTCAGGAGTAGCAGTAACAAGATTCCCAAGATAGCAGCAATAGCAGCCATATTAGATATGAGAGCAGCAATATTTTCATTAAGGACCAACTAGACATCATTAGAAGTCTTTTAGTAAAAACCCCATTTTGATACAACCATCCATTCAGGAGAAGTAGCAGTAACAAGATTCCCAAGATAGCAGTAATAGCAGCCATATTGAATATGACAGCAGCAACATTTTCATCAAGGACCAACTAGACATCATAAGAAGTCTTCTGGTGAAAACCCCTATGTCACTATGATTTTTTTTTCTGGAGGAATAGAGATAGCAAGATTTTCAAGATGGCTGCCATGGCAGCCATAGCGAACATAAGATTGGCTCCATTTTCATTAAGAAACAACTAGACATCATAAGAAGTCTTTTTGACAAAGCCCCATGTTGATACGACCATCCATTCAAAAGAAGTATTAATAACAAGATTTTCAAACTAGCCGCTGTGGTGGCCATATTAGACATCAGATCAGCACCAATTTGATTTAGGACCAACTAGACATCATAAGAAGTCTTCTGGTGAAAACCCTATGTCAATATAACTTTCCATTCAGGAGAAGTAGCTGCAACAAGATTTTCAAAATGGCTGCCATGGTGGCTATACTTGATGTCAGATAGGCAACATATTCATGTAGGGCCAACTAGACGTCACAAGAAGTCTTTCAATAATATATAGTTGTGTAGTGCATGCGAAGACAGTCTTAGTTATATTAACTAGTATATGGGATGATGTTCATACCGAATTTCGAAGACCTAGATAAGCCTTTTGTGGATTTTGTCTTATCTCCAGTTTGGATAAAGTTATTGCCCTTGACAATTAACTTCATATCTTCACATGGAAAGTTGCTTGTAACTGGCACAACCCAAGACCATTGAACATATTCTGATGCAATTTGGATTGAACATTGTCTTGTGGACCTAAATGTGACTTTTATAGGTTTTGTTTCATCTACACCATTGTGGATTTTGGATAGAGTTATGGGCTTTGACAATTAACTTCACATCATGGTATACCAAACCGCATCAGAATATGCTGAATGGTTTTTTACCTATGCCAATTACAAGCAAATCCCATGTGAAGATTTGAAGTTAATTGTTAAGAGCTATAACTGTATCCCAAATAAAAGGCAAATCTATGAATATGAGACCAAATTGAATCAGAATATGTTGAATGGTTCGCAAGCTATGCTGGTTACAATGATCTGCTGTAGTGCATTTTTAAAATTGAGGGAAAATGGGAAATAAAGACATTAAAATGGGATCTGAAAAGACAAAACCTTCAAAAGTCATATCTATGTGTAACAGCAAATTCAGCTACCATAAGGCATCAAATTATGTGTAAGGTTTACAGAGGTTTGGTGGTTACAGTAAATGTGAATGGAGGAACATATGGACAGATGAAAAAGGTGCCTACTACAGGGCTCCTGCACCTCAGTGCATGGCTGTAATTAACAGCTGTACTATCAATAAAATCTTACCATTAACAGAATACCACTCAGCTCCATTTGTAATTCCATCTACAAAATGATCTCCAGGGCAAGTTTTTGGTGATGCTGACATGTTGAAGTGTGATCTGGTGTATGTGAGTGACAGGTGTCGAAAAACATCATCATCTGGACTTAAGGAGGGCCCAGAGATCTGTGAGGCTGCAAGTGTAAAGAAAATAAACAAATACAGATTGACAAGAGTTCCATGCCAACATCAGTGTTCCATCTTGAGCATGGGATCATGGGTTTTATGCAGTTTTTGTGCCATGTGGGCACACTCTTTTGACAGAGAAAAATTTAAAAATCTGCCTCTTATTTTTCTTTAGTGCATTTCTTGTGCTTTCAGTGGCCAAAGTCACAAAAATAGTAGTCAGCTGAGCTGCAGAGCAAAGTCACTTTTGGACGCTGGTGTAACATATTTTTGAGGATGAATTATTGACAAAAGTGACTAAATTTCTGTTGTGACAATCTTTCAGATATACAGTTTGGCATTTAGTTAATAAATTATTAGTTTGCAGAGAAAAATAATTCAGAAAAAAATGAGAGTACTTACAATTAATTCTAGTACATAATAAGTGAACACTAAATTTAAATGAGAGCAAGAGCAAGATCTGGAACAGAAATCCCATTGTGCAGTTTTTTTCAGGTGAACCAGGTATTTAAACATGTACTGCTTTTATGAATTACTTGAGCACTTGATAAAAAAATTACAATAATGTAAACTGATGTTCAAAGAAAAGATGACAATAAGTGTAGACATCAAAGTTAAGGTGCCATACTATCCAAGCAAATAAGATTATCTAGTTTATTATTTTACTACTACCAATACATTAAACACCAATTAGTATTTTTCTTTGTCCTTGGAAATTTTGGGTGTCCAACAAATCTGCAGGATGGAAGAAACAGTGTCTCTAGGAGCAACACAGCAACATTATGATAATACTTCTTTCTGCATTCACCAACACTATCAGGGTACAAACATATAAGATATAGTAGTATAGAGGTACGCAATTATACTGAATATCGGTATATTGTGGTATGAACCTGGTGATACAAATATTACAAAATTAATTCACTATATTGATATAATGCAATACTAATGTAACATTTGACAAATATTTATTGGGAACTCTTTTTTTTTGTAAAATTAATATCAGCAACGTTTTCCTTCTTTACACTTTCTAACTGACATGGGCCTATTCTGAATAAAGCTAATGGAACATTCCATAATTATGTTGCATGTTCATCACTGATAAGCCTCATTACTTCATTGTTAATGAACATGCAGGTTTTTGTTGACAATGAACACCAATTGACCTTGACTTCAATCTACAAGGTAACAAGTTTCTCAAGCAAGGACAAGTACAACCACAGTGATCAAATGAGGGTGTTATCAATAGGAACCAATAAAGACAGCTGAGATACTCCACTCCTCATGATTACTCAGTGTGGTATATCTGAAGACTTGATGTAGACAATTTACATTTTCAGTAAAGTGGATTAATTTGTGAGATATAAAGTTTTTAAACACCAATGCTGGTTATTATCTTTTTTTTCCCTTATCCAGTAAGCTAAACTAGGTTGACATTTATTTGTCATAAAGCGGTCAACATCTCAGACACACGAGTTTCACAAGTTCTTGTCTCAGGCTGATTTTCCCCTTATAACGTCATTCATACTGTATGCAGTCTATCAGTCTTCTTGCCTACAATAGTATTATAAATAGTGGTAATCTGTATATTAAATTTCTGAACCAGTCAAATGATCATCGCCATATTTGGAGCTGTATTGTTGACATTGGTTCAAGCAAATTAAAGGAAAATATGGATTATCTTCTGATTTTCAGAAGTTAGATAATATGTTCAGAGGTAATACTATATACACAGAACAAAGAAAAATTATTTTTTTTCTTCTCATAATGTGAAAAATTTGTTTTTTTTAAAAATTGTTCTATTTGTAAAATACTGATGCTGTGATTTCATTTTAAGTAATAGTATAATTTCCGCTCATTATTAAGCAAATTTTTGAGAGTGCCTATTTGGGAGTTTTAAGTTCACTCAAACTTTGGAACTTGCTTTTCTATAATGATAATGAACCATAATGATAATGAACCCTATCTGTAAAACCAAGCTTTTCATGCACCAAGTACGCATTTTGCTTGGTTCGCTTGCCAATCTTGATAACGTTTGCAAATGAGAAGGATAAACCAATGATTAATGTTAGATACCTTAGTCATCTTACTCACTTAATAATATTAAAAACGGTGTTCAATTGGCCAATTGAAATGAGATGAATTGAGAAACAACTGTGACCGCTAGCTTTTACACAGGTAGAATCTGCGTGCCTGTAAACTCTTTTTATTCTGCTCACTATGCTTGATTTGATACAAGAGACATAATTAATCTGATAATTCAAAGCAAATCTATTTGTAATTGATTGTAACATGGAAAAAACACTTCCTCAAGTCAGAGATCAAAACACAGTCAGCACTTAACGAGGTTCTCATGGCAACACTCAGAGGCTTTACTTTGTTTCACACTTTTCATGTTTGAGTACATGAGGGCATATTGCATTTATAATTTCACTAAAATCGAATTAAAGATCAAACTGAACATGAATTTCACTTGAAAAGACTTATTTAATTGCTATTTTATTCTTAAAGAGATGCCACCGGTAGACATTACTAACATTTTAACTGATCATTATATTGTCATATATTGATATTTACAGTGAACTGAGAATTTTTTTGTTGTTGATGATTTAACAAAATTTATGACTTCTTATTAAAATGTTGATTCAAAATTTCCAGGCACTAACTGACATTTCTGATGATAAAACAAACTCATTTACAATTTATTTTTTAAAGAACAATTGGGATCCACAAATGTCCCTGCAGGATAAGCAAATTTACATGCTAACAGGGTACACTAAAATGAGGAAGCTGTGTTTAAGACCTCACTCGAATTAGCATTTTGCATGTTATTATATAATATGGGCCATAATCGTAGAACAATTTCAACAATGATTGAGACTTGTTGGACTCGTTTTGTTAATACAAGTAACATGACGTCTGTCACAGTTCACAAATTTGCCAATGCCAAGGATATTCAGAAATTTAAGTAATTATATCATTTAGGGATGGTTCTGTTCATACTAAACACCAATGGCAGTACATGTACATTATGAACAGACTGACATAGTTTATTTGTACAAGAAAACACTGAAACACTATAATAAAAGTGTTCCTAATTGCCAAGCAAGGATATTATGCAACCTACTTTACCCTGACCACTTCCAACCAGCATTGAAATTGCTGGACACATCAATGTACCATCCTGACAATAGAGATACTTATTTTCTGAACAAAATATTAAGGTAAAATGATAATTCATTAGTACACTAATTAACTGGATGGAAAGAAATATAATTATTTTTTAATGTTTTGACATTCAGGTCAATGACAATAGGTAAACTCACAATCATTAAAAACTTTAGTTTAAAGATGTTACACTCTGAAGGCTGTCATCTGACCAATACATGTTGATCCTACCCCAATCTAGCAATGTTCACTGTAACAATCCATGCAAGCAATGTGATAATACAAAAATAATAAAAATTTCATTTATCCTATGAAAACAGTCATTTAAAAAAGCCACAATTCAAAGCATTAGATGTAGGAAAGAAATTTGTAACAGGTCAATGTCCAAACTCATTGTAAAATTTGGGAACTTCTTTTTATCGATGCACAGTGAAAGCAAATTTTTAAGTAAATTATGTTTCTCCTTCAAATATGTTTCCCGATCACATTAACCAAAGCCTGCTACCTCCCGAATCCAGCCCTACCAAAAGACGAAAATTCGTCTTTTCTGTCTATCTCATATAGACAAAGGGCAATAACTCTTGCCCCTTACCACCGACAGATGGCGCTAGATTTTAAGCTTCGCTTTCGTACAGTCAACATCGTACGAAAAACCTCCCAGTCAATTCATGCCAATATAGATGTGAATTTTAACCATCCATCCAGAAATTTGGATTTATAGTGTATATTAATCATTCCTCTGCTGGAGGTATACATTATTTTTGGAATGTTTCCAATATTTTCATGAATTTGTATTTTTCTCAGACTTTGTCTATTTTGACCACATGGTACAACATGCTATCGTTGATGCATGTTGTGATTAATGGTTTCGCGCACACTGCCTACTGTTCACTCACCCAGTTAGTAACGGGTGTTGTTTTAGCGATTTATTAACACGCTGTATTGTTAATTCACACATTTTTTGTTGTGCTTTGTTTTATTTTGTCGTTTCAGTGAAACATGTCGACGAAGTGTATAAATACAACAAATTCAAGGCCAGGAAAGACATGCATGAGTTGATGCCTTGCGTGTACAAAATGTACTTAATCAGTACCATGCAGTGTGTGTGCCATATGGTCCGAGAGTGTATGGCAGGTAAATATGATACTATGGGGAAGTGTACCCCCATTTTTAGGCAGCCCAGGTGGCATAAGTCCCCCCCTCACATGTCCGAGCATGGCCTTCAGACCTGTAAGTCAGGGCACATGGGGTTTTAATGGATGCAACTGATACATCCTAGACTACCATATCGCTGTCCAGAGCCGTCCTCATTCGTCCAGCCAATAGAGCCAGCCGTCCAGCCAGTCAAGCCGTATCAATCAGGGGAACAATTACAGACATCTTAATGAGAGATCTGTCCATCCTTCCATGCTACAGTTACATACAATTACAATTACGGGGATCTTAGTGATAGATCTGTCCGTCTCTTCAGGCCTACAGTTTCATCTCTCTACAATCACGGAAATCCTAATGATAGATCTGTCAGTCCTACCACACCTACGGCTACATACAATTATAATTACGGGGATCTTAGTGATAGATCAGTTCATCTTGCCCAGCATACGGCTACACATACATAGTATGACAGGGATTTTAGTGATAGATCTGTTGATTCAGCCATGCCAACAAGCACAGCCAGTACAGGCAGTAACCGGACCGCCTTCCACACGGCCGGTAATCATGCCGACTATACTCCTGGTGAACCAGCGGTCCATACCGGTACGACACATTCGTCTGGCAGAGCCGGCTTACTGTATGTTCATGGCTTACCCACAGTGAAGTTACCGTGACTTACATAAAGATGACATTGCATCATTTATGCCATTTGATGGTTTATCCGGATATGGAGGCAGAAACAGAACAGGACACTACACACAGTGAGTGTGAAGATACTCCTGAACAACAGCTTTACTCAAATCCAACCATGGAGCAGACTGAGTTCAGCTTTAAGGCTGCCGTCGAAGAAATATACCGGGTGTTGTCGGCTTCAGAATGCCCTTCACCCCCTACCGCCACGCATGACTATAAGGTCAAAGCTTCGGTAGATATTGACGATGAGGAAGAGATTCCCTGCTTCCGGCTGCTTTCCCAGTCAGAAAAGATCAGGGAGATTAATGATTGTCTGTCTGGATGAGTCTGTGATCCAATGAAGGGGAAGGCTTTCTTTTCTGAAAGCCAAGTACCAGCGACATTCTCATCACGCTGATGAATTTTGTGGCTGCCCACATGGCTGCCCCACTATTTTATAAAGTGGACAAGAATGTGTTTCATGCCACAACAAAGCTGGTTTGAAATGTCGCCATGTCTTCGATATTAGACTTGGCCTCATTTGCAATTTTTCTGACTTACGTAAAATCGAACAATGAGCATGCCTGTGAGGCAATGGTCCGATTTATTCGGGTCATTAGCAGGGCTACTCATCATTCCATGGTAAATGCACTGAATGCCTCTGCGAATCTCGACCTGATACGACATGATGCATGTTTGCGTTCCACATCGCTCCAGCCACATCACACCCGGACATTACAAATTACACCGCTTAGACTCACATTTACGTTGGGGGCAAAATTAAAGAAGTTCGGAGGCAGGCAGCTCAGGACCTGCCCCTCCAACTCACCACCCAACCCTCACAGGCGTTTCAAAACAATCAGCCCCCACCACAGCAGAGGGATGATAGGCGGAGCAGGGACAAGGGATCATTGCAATCAGATGTACAGTATAGATCCCAGCCCAGTGCCAGGAGACAACAGTCTAACCAAGCTAGGAGGCAACCATACAGAGGCGGAAGAAACCAAGTTTCTCCGCCTTCAAGCTTGCTAACTCTAGACGATGACCTACCCTCCACACTGCCCGCGGACAGCCTACCTGTGGGTGGCTGCCTCCTGCAATTTCAGGCTCACTGGGTCACTCTATTTCCTCAGAACAATTGGGTGATCCAGGTCATTTTGGAGGGGCTTCGGATTTCATTTATCCAACCCCCTGCCCTTTCCTCCTCTCCCCTCTTCACAGATGTACCATCAGATCGGGAGAAGGATGCCTTTCTACAACAGGAGATATGGTCGCTCATCGAAAAATGGGCGGTGGAGATTGTGCAAAGACCACAATCGCCGGGGTTTTATTCCAGGCTGTGTCTTATCCAGAAGGCGAACGGCAAGTCGCTTCAACCAATACATTTTGCCACTGAAATTCAAGATGGAGACGGCGAGATCAATCTGTCTCTCCATACGATGGGACAAGTATGCAGTCAGTCTCGATATAACCGATGCATATTTTCACGTCCCTATCCACCCCGCATCACAGAAATTTCTCTGTTTTGCTTGCAGCGACACGGTTTATCAGCTCCAGGTAATACCATTTGGCCTAAACATCAGCCCTTGGGCTTTTACCAAAGTTATGGATTGCGTTGTCACCATGTTCCGCTCGACTTCATCTACAGCGACGGCAGCACTTGGACGACATCCTCCAGAAACATATGGTAAGTTCTATTCTGCTCAAAGGCAGAAATGATCTTGTATCATCTAGGCTTTCTTGTGAACTGGGAAAACTCTGATCTCCGTCCATCCCAGCGTTTTGTCCATCTGGGTATGGAGTTTCTCACCGACCTGAATCTGGTATGGCTTCCTCGCGTTCACGTAATCCAGATCGTCGAACTCGTCAAGTCCGTTTCCAACAGGATGTGGATTTCAGCGAGAGAGTTCTAGCTGCTACTCTGATTATTCAATGCAGTGGCAGATTTGATCCCACTCTGCCGTCTTTTTATGCGCCCCTTACAAATGATGTTACTAGCACAATAGCGCCCCTTTTCAAGTCCCCTCAATCAAACAGTAATGATCATCCCCGAGATACAATCATTCCTGTGTCAGTGGTGTAGCCCCAGTTGGCTGACCACGGAGATTCCTCTGGAGATGCCCCAAGCGGAAATAACAGTATGTACCGACGCCAGTATGTACGGGTGGGATGCCCATCTGTTGCCAGACTTGCTACCATCAGCAGCACTTGGGAGCCAGGAGAGTGGCCTCTCCACGTCAACCTTTTAGAACTGAAGGCTGTCATCAATGCCTTTCACTTCTGGAAGGATCAACTCAAAGGCAAAATGGTCCTCATATGTCTGACAACTCTGTGGTGGTGACTTACCTCCTCAAACAAGGGGGCACCAAATCACCCAACCTGCGCATTCTGATTTGGCAGTTTCTACGCTGGTGTGACAACCTCCATATTAATGTAAAAATCAAGACACATTCCCGGCAGACTCAATGTCTTGGCTGACTCACTATCCAGGAAAGTTCCAGTCATTCACATGGAATGGTCTCTTCATCAATCGGTCTTTCTTCGGATTTGCACACACTTTGGGGCATCCGATGATCCATCTTTTGCGACAAGGTGGAATATAAGTTGCCCACCTTCGTCTCTCCAGTTCCAGACCCAGAAGGTTGGGCTGGGAGGGGTTGTGGGCATTCGCCTACCCTCCCACGATCTTGGTACCGAAAATAATCAAGAGGTTACGGGGTCAGAACTGCAAGATGATTCTGATAGCCCCTCTCAGATGGGACAAGTCCTGGGTCACCGATCTACTCGATCTAGCGATAGATCTGCCCAGGAAGATTCAGGCCAACCTGATTCTTCTCAAGCAACTGTAGTCACGGGTGTTCCACCCCAGCCCGAATGATTCAATGGTCCTCTTGATGCAACCAGGCTTCGTAGCCAAAAATATGTTACCATCCGTTGGCAATCAAGGAGTTGTAATTCGCTCGCTCTCTTCCATAGATAAAACAAGAGCAGCTGCCATGCAAGCACTACTTGAAATGCACAGAGGCGAATCATGATACACGCAAGTGCCTCTTTCTTCCGGTGATAGCCGGGAAACAGGATATCATCCCTCAAGCCCTCGCTTCATGGCTGAAGTGGGTTATACATTCAGCGTACTCTGAGGTCTCACAAGATCAGAGTCGGCTCATGAAGATTACCGCTCATGAGATTAGAGTGATCCCTGCTAGCCTCGCGTTCGAACACAATGTTTCGATCTGAGATATAATAGAAGCTGTTGGCTGGCATGCAGAATCAACCTTACTGAGTTTTTATCTCAGAGATTTAGCTTCGCAGAGACAAACCTTGAATCTGGTGGGTCCAGTGGCGGCAGCCCAGATGACCACCAGACCCATTTAAAACAATCAACACAACCTATCAACTTCGCTGGATTCACCAGTGAAATTTTGTAGGCAAGAAGATTTAAATAATTATCTTCTTAACTGTATATAGGGGTCACAGATCATGTGACCCTAGGCTGCGTTGATTATGAAATTAGGAGAACGTCTTATCGTTCACATGGGGAATCCAATCCAGCCATCATTGCCTAGAGGATACCTGAGGTTGAGGTCGAATGCTCAGCATTCCATCCTCCTATTACCTATTCTCCTAATGTTAATGTGATCAGGGAACGTATTTGAAGGAGAAAGCAAATTTTTAAGTAAATTATATTTCTCCGAGAATACTTACCTGATCACATTACTTAAAAACCCTCCCAACCACCCCGCCTTGCAAGCATCCTCGGTTAGTATATCGCTTAGCTTAAAAACTAGCAACACCTGGCGGTGCCAAGGGGAGGTGAGGGGCAAGAGTTATTGCCTTTTGTCTATATGAGACAGACAGAAAGACAATTTTTCGTCTTTTAGTAGGGCTGGATTCGGGAGGTAGCAGGCTTATATCACCTAACGTTAATGTGATTAGGGAACGTATTTGAAAGAGAAACATCTTTTTATCAATTCACAGTGAAACCTGGCTATAACATGCTTCATGATAACATACATTCAGATGTAACAAATTTGTGGTGCAGCTCCCAAACTTTTTTACAACCTTTTCACTCATTTCTCCCAATTAATTTTTGAATTATTTAAAAGTTTTTTTGCCAAAATGAGTGTTCGATTTGTTTATCTGGTCAGACGTGTTCTATTATTGAAAAAAAAGTTCGTCTTTGTTTAAATGAATAAAGATGCTAAATGTTTCTATTTGTGA
Source organism: Margaritifera margaritifera (assembly GCA_029931535.1). Classification (NCBI taxonomy): domain Eukaryota; kingdom Metazoa; phylum Mollusca; class Bivalvia; order Unionida; family Margaritiferidae; genus Margaritifera; species Margaritifera margaritifera. The sequence continues at coordinate 465,232 of JAQPZY010001017.1, read as the reverse complement.
ATGTTCATCGCAAATATGTCAATAGTCCATCAGTGCACTTAGATGATAGCTTATTTTTTGAAAGATGTCAGAATAGTCACAATAATGCTAATAATTCTTCTTTGTATTTGTCTTCAATGCATTGTGCAGACTGTTGCAAAATCCAGGGCAAACCATAGACCATGAGAGCCCACTCAATCAACTGGCATATTACTCATGCACCAAATAATGCCATTGTTGAAATAAGTTCACCACACAAAGTGATAAATTAATTTATCTTTCTAATATTGTTATTGCAAATCATGAACATTAATCCCACAGCAAATGGTTGTTGCAACTACCCGACACTGCTTTATTAACAATCAAATGAAAGCCACTTTCATGCACATGTAGTCTGCCCAGCTTGTCAGCAAATTATCATAATAGTAGCATAGATACAATTTTTGAATTTAATCAAATAAACCATGAAGAAGTGTATAAAATGATAAGAACTCTAAATTCGAAAAAAGCTACTGCGATGGATCAAACTCCTGTTAAACTGTTAAAAGCTGGGGCACCAATCCTTGTTGGCCATATTACAGATCTAATTAACAAAACTTTTCAGTCAAATATTTTTCGTCTAAAGGCAGCACAAATAGTTCCAATTTTCAAAAAGAACAATCCTCTTGACAAAAGTAATTACAGACCTGTCAGCATTCTACCTATCATATCCAAACTATTTGAAATATCGATTGAGACCCAGTTAGCATCTTTTTTTGAGAACATTTTTCACAAATATTTGGGTGCTTTTCGTAGAGGTCATGGATGCCAGACCACTCTTTTACGTTTACTTGAAGACTAGAAGAAAGTACTTGATGAAAACAAATATGTACCTGCAGTTCTGATAGATTTGTCAAAGGCTTTTGACTGTCTCCCTCATGATATTCTCTTATGCAAGCTTAGGGGTTATGGGTTGTCAGATGGCTCAGTTGGACTCTTACTGAGCTATCTGTCAAATTGTAAGCAGCACATTAAGATGCGAGTAGCTGAACTGATATTCAAAAAGGGGTTCCTCAGGGGTAAATCCTTGGACCTTTACTCTTTAATGTTTTTATCAATGATATTTTTTATTTTATTAAATATGGCTCTTTATTTAACTATGCCAATGATAACACTCTGTCCTTTTCCTCACCGGACATTGACACTCTGACTGACACACTTGAAACAGAATCCAACATTCTGATTGACTGGTTCACTGCAAACAAAATGCAAGCCAACCCTGAAAAGTTTCAAGCACTAGCTGTGGGTAAAAAGACATTCAGTATGAAACCTGTACTAAACATAAGCAGTGCTGTCATAAATTGTGAAGAAATTGTTAAACTGCTAGGAGTTGATAATGACTATCAACTGCAATTTGACTTAGGAATCTGTAGGAAGGCTTCAAGGCAACTATCTGTCTTGAAACATATTGGTCAGAAGTTAACTAGACTCAACAAACGGACAATCCTACATACTTTTATCCTCTCCAATTTCAACTTCTGTCCCTTGGTCTGGCACTTCTGCAGTGACATGAACACTACTAAACTCGAAAAAGAGCGTGCTCTGAGATTTGTGCATGATGGATTACACATACAGCTATCATAAGCTATTACTTAAGGCAAAAATGAAAGCCCTGAAGGTGCGCAGACTTAGGGCTATGGCTCTAGAGACTTTTAAAATTCTGAACAAATTAGCCCCAAAATGTTTGGATGATTTGATATGTCTTAAACAAAATAAATACAATTTTAGATATTCAAATATTTTAGATCTCCCAAGAATTAAAACCTCAACATATGGCAAAAAATCTTTTAGATATGCAATTGCTGTTTTATGGAATGAAATACCTAATCACTTTCGAGAAGTCAAATTTTAATTCCTTCGGCGGATCATTAATATTATCCTGGAATGGTAAAGACTGTAAATGTGATATCCGCAAATACCACCACCCCCCCCCCATCCTGCCACGATGACAACAACTAATATTTTGTATTACCATTTTGTTTTTTGTGTCCTTGTCTTATGTACTATCAGGTGCCAACTGTGAGCTCCTTTCTTTTAAGTAATGCATAATCTGCATCTCAGCCTGCTTTGAGTCCAAAATTGGTGCTTTTGCCTCTTGCATTTAATATAAATTTTGATTGTTAACCTGTATTTTTGTAGTAACTTTTTTTTTTTTAGATGACCTAAATACTGAATTCACTTTTAATTACTATGATTTTAAAATGATCTGCTTGTCTATATTTTAAGTTATGCACTATGTGTTTTTTTGTCCAACTGTATCTATGTACTATGTTTGTATGTCTTGCAAATCTTTGTTTTAATGTTATTATTATTTTATTATGTCACGTCGGTAAAAAGTTCATTAGAGCTTATGTTGAACTGTTGTTTTAAATCATGCCGACTTTAAATAAATTTTATCTTATCTTGTCTTATGTGGTCAACTGGCAGCTGACAATCAATTGGTCCTTTGATAAACAATAAACTATATCCGCAATGCATACAAGTGGAATGAGATATTTTGTGTATACTGCTGAGGTGCAGAAAATCAATATATATTTGAATCAATACAGGGCCTGTTTCATTTATTCTTGCCTTGGTCTTTTAGAGAATTACTATACTGTCTTAGATTGCTCTTACCCATGAAATTAAATGGTTACTCCCAAACTAGGTTGAGATTAGGGTACGGAAGTCACACTTTGCTATTTACAGAGCATTTATTAGGCAGTTTCACACCCATGAAATTAAATGGTTACTCCCAAACTAGGTTGAGATTAGGGTACGGAAGTCACACTTTGCTATTTACAGAGCATTTATTAGGCAGTTTCACACCTGTTGCTATGTTCATCTCAAAATTACAAGAATTACAAGGTCAATATCTGTATACGAGTTTCTGTTAAAGTATTTTTCAAGCCTATATACAAGATTCTTATTAGAAATCCCCAATGTCCAATTAAGTACTCAGATTTGAATGGAATTTATGCTTCTTTGTGCACATTTTGAATAAAACTATTTTCTTATGGATACAATGAGAGTCGATGGCGAGTACTTATTTACACTATTCAGTTTATAATTTTCATATACCAATGCATGGTTATCTGCCCAAAATTAAGTATCATATATGTAATCACTTTTTTGAGTATTTTTGTTAAATATGTATCAATTTAAGTAGGTTACTGCATCAATGAAGCCAGTAATTTTACACTCCCACCCCTTCCTGAATATCCATAAAGATAGGCATGCAATATTTTAAGTAACTTTTCTCGATACTGCATGACACATAACCCCCGACCATAATATTATAGAGGGTTTTCACTGTTGTAATAGTGCTTATTCGTCGATTGTGTTAACCGCAATGGAACAAAAATGACTAAAAGCCGGGCAAGTCAATGTTTGCTGCCTAGAAAAAATATATGAAAACAAAATCTACACATTTTTAGTAGATACAAGAAATAGAAGAAAATATTCCACTCGTGAAGTTGAAACATTTCGTAGTGTGACTCGCAGCTTTGCTACTTGTGACAACAGAATGTTTCTGCTTCACTCATCATATTTCCTTAAAAATAAAAGAAGGTGCATATATCCTCTACATCTTTCAATAACCTACTTGAATTGTAGCTATCAAATGGATAGTTTGCTACCATTGCCCCACCATGGAAATTGGCTGATAAGACGAAGCTCCAATTGTGTATCCAGTCTATTACTGCTTTCGTCTCAACTTGAATTGGACTTCTGTTTGCTTTGAAGAAATCAGGAAAATTCCTATTCAGATCATAACCATTAGCATTATCTCTGAAAAAAATAAAAAAAGTGCCTCTACTAATATCTGTATGACTAACATGTTCGTTTATCAGCTTTATAACATCATGAATATTATATGCAATACTGTGTCTTGTGTAATTAGGGGAATAAAGAAAAGCTGCAACATTGAAAACAGTTATAGCTCTCCTCACTATAACATGTAGATCAGGTTCCATAACTGCCAACCGTGTTTATATATCAAACAGCCATACAACACTAAAGATTGAAAACTCAATGAAGGTGTAGATGTATTTGTGAAGGGAGGTGGGGGGATTAAACCACAAACCAACATAATAATGACTGCAATTATCTACATAAAATATATACAGACCCTGAAATGGTTAATTTTACCAGTGAAATGAAAATGAAATGCAGAGTGAATGAAGAATGAATGCAAATGGAATGAAGCATGAATGCAAATGAAATGCAAACTAAATTATGAAGAAATTTTGAAGAAAATGAAGAGCTCAAATGCAAAATGTAGAATGCAGAATGATGAATGATAAAATCAGTGCAATTTATGAATGAATTTGAAAATCTGATGTTTTCAAGCTGTCACTAATTTTCATGATGAAAAGCCCTTATGCATGATAATCAAGTATCCAATTCTTATCACAGACAATTTTCAGCCTTTTCAAGCCATGACACTGTTCTTGTTCAGGCTTACGTATGCAACAACTGCCACTGATGTGACTACATCTTCAGTGGTGACAGTATTTGTATAATCGTTGTCTGAATGAAATGAAATAAATAAAATTTGGTGACAAATACTCCACAGCTACATTTTGACTCTTATTGCAGCTGCAATTCTACTTTATCATAAGTTCAATGCTGTCTTTTGCATTTCATGAATTTACTATTTCATTAAAGCATGCTTTCAAAAGGATACAAAAGCAATAGTTCTCTTCATTTAACATTCAAAAATGGAAAACCTGACTTCAGTAAATGCATTTCCACTTCTTCCCAAATGAGTGTAAAAGAAACGAAACGATGGATGGAAGCAATAAATGCAAAATCTGAATGCATTTCTGAAAAACGATGAGTTGATAGATGAAATGCAAATGAGAATGGAATTCAAACTGAGCACAAACAAAATTAATTCTGAATGCATTTTGAATGCAAGTGAAACACAAATGAAATGCAAACAAAATACAGATTTGGTAAAATTACCTACTTTAGGCTCTGTATAATTGTCACATCATGGTAACTGTGCACTCACACAGACCAAACTGCATGTATGAAGAAAAAAAATAGTCTTTTTAAAAAATGCAGCACCTTGTTTTTACAAATACCTCAGTTATGGTTCATTTTCAATCAAGTTCTAGGTCAGCGAAAGCTTGTTTTTGTCAGAATTCAACATTTTTTATTTTAAAATATCAATATTTCCATCTATTTCTCTGTCTCAAAACTGCACTAACTTGCAGTGTGGAGAACACAAACAAGAATCATATACACATCTCATAAAGTCTTGATAATATAAGTCATCTTCCACAAGACCACCTCAATGGAAAATATGCTGAACTGTACTGAACCTACTACCTATCTTCACTGACAAGAGGAAGTATACCAATTAGGCAAAGGCAGCATTATTATTAATAACTACACAGCTTACTGTGATTCTACATGTAGGCATTGTCCTGTATGAGTTACTCTTACTAGCTGCATGACTGGCCTGAGGTTTCTGTTGGCCTTGGGCACTAAAAACAGACTGAAGTAAAACCCGGAGAGTTCAGCTTGCAAACTATCTCCACAGCCTGCTTTTCAAGTAACAACCAGATCTTGTTTGGTGAAATTCCAACCTTCTCCTGGTCAGATGGCAAGTCTATCATGGTAAGGTAAGTCAAATGGGATTTGATAAACAAAGTCTGAAGCACCTCTGAAACAACCTGAATCACCCATTTGTTTTCTGGAAACACCCCAATCCATGCACTGTGAAAATGAAGGAGTCTGGTGCCAACCTGCAGGCTGTCTGCAGACAGGTGGGGTGACAAGTCAACAATGGCTGTTAGAAGGCTTGGGAAAGGGGAAACCTTGTTTTCTATCCCCTATATTAAATTGCATCCAAAATTGAGGAGCCTGTTGCTGCCCAAGTTGGACTGAGGTTGAAATTGTTGCCTATGTGCAGAGTTCAACTGCTTATCTTTTTGCCATGGATCTGTTGCAGTTGAGACTGATTTGGCGCAGGTGGCAAGGCAAGAACAGAGGCAGTTCTTGTAACACCTGCTTCTGCACCTCCTATATTATACCCCAAAACAGCAATGGCATGCCAAAGAGCACAGACCGGAGAGCCAAAGAATGATGCAGCTTTAGTGCAGATGAGCGCAGACAGGCATCTCGTCTTACTAGATCCAGATTTACTGAAGCCATCAGGGAGTTAGCCAGCCTGTAGTGCACAGCCCTGTTAATAACGTTGGCAATCCTAGCCAGCGACTCCCATGCATGGTCGCTGATTTTTTTGGCCTGTTGAAAAATTGCTAGAAATGCCAGATCTAGCATAAATAAAGTAGCGATAAGGTTTCACACCAACTTGGAGGTGACCAGGTTTCACACTAACTAGGAGGTGGCATGTAAAACATTCTCATCCACCTTATAAAACAGCAGGTTGATCATATTAACCGCCATACTATTCCTATCCTAGGACAGTAGCTCCATGCTAAATGTCAAAAGTGAACAATTAACTGGAGAGGTAGTGTGTAAGCGTCTTTTCGCTTTGTTTATATGTCATAGAGACAGAAAGACTAAATTTTTTGTCTTTTTGTGATTGCTGGATTCTTGAGGTAGTGGCGCATCTTTCCTAATGTTAATGTGATTTTCTTGGGTGTTATATCATTATAAAGTTCCTTAATGGAGTTCACATAAAACACGTGTCTCACTGGATGGAGGTCTATACACTCAACAATAATGTGTTTCAATGTCAGCGGAGGTTCACCCATCAGAAGACATGCACGAGTCAGGTATGTATGACCTATATGTGATCGTCACAATGCCACCTGATCTCTGTGAAATATGAGGAATGCCACTCTCCAATGATGGGTTTGATGTTCCAAAGCTTGTTAGTAGAATTTTTATTTCCAAATATTTTGCCAAGTACACAGAGCATGTCGATAAATATAATATTTGAATTTAGTAATGGAATCTTATATTCAGAGATAGGTGACTGCCGGGCAGTTTTGTATGCATTATCTGCCCTTTCATCACTCCTAATACCAATGTGACCAGGCAGGCAGGACAAAAACTGCAAGCAAGCAGAAAATCTCCAAAAATAAACTCACTCCACACCTATGTCTACTTTTCTACTTTTGCAAGGTTTGATTTCCGTATCTGAAAGTACTTGTCCCAGTGACAAATGGCTTTTGACATCACCAGTACAGAACCATATTTACCATATATATGTTGGGACTCTGTTAAACCGGGAAGACCCTAAATTATTTTTCAAAAATAGTATTATAATGCACTATAGTTTTGTCACATTTCACTTTCAGGTATCTTTTTTTAAAGATATGATAAGATTTATTTATTATACATTATGAAACAACACTGTACAAATTAAAATAGCAATGCATGATCATATAAAAGATACTAGGGATAACACAAAAAGTAAATGAAAGTAAACATTCACTTGTTTTCATTGTGGTCCTTAATTACCATCATGATGAACAATTTGGGACACTTTTACTCAACTGTAAGCTGCTTCCACGCATTTGTTTGTTCAACTAGGAAAACTAGTTAATTAACCCTTGCACGAGTCCTAATCCCAAATAAGACTGACTGATTCCTAATCCCTAATCAGGCTGACTGAACAATGCAAGGTGTTGACTGAAAAGGTCTATTTACTGATTGAGTAAAAGAGCTGGGTTTCTTGTGCAGCTAAACAAACATCTGACATACTGACACCAATACTATAGCATACTGCTGTAACCAAATGACTGGAAGCACCAACCAACTAGTTTAATTAAAATGTAATTGTATTTCATTATCTTGAGAGAGAAAATAAGCCATAAAAACATTGATTGTGTACTGTATGTAGACCAGGCTGCTTACATCAATGAAAATGACTGTTCAACAATTAAAAAGACAATGACTATCAGGGCCAGCAGAAAAGCTGAGATCATAAACATTAAAAAATCAAGCACTAACATATGGTAAATTGTTTTTATATAAACCACAATCCCTCAAAAATTCAAAGATTTTCTATGGTGGTGTATCATCATAAAGTGACCTCAATGAGTTCACATAAAAAAAAACTTGTCTCGCAGAGTAAAAGTCGACACACTTGACAAAAATGTGTTCCACATCAGTATTTTTCTTCTTTTTTTTTTAATAAATTGCAAGTAAAAAAAAATGGTCACTCATGTAAGATACTCTACTTTTGTACAAAGTTAATACCTGCCAATAATACCATCACAGCCTCCTATGATGGACCGATTAAATCCATCAGGGTTCATGGTCACCATCACATGCACGGCTGTGTTATTGAGGAAATTTGCAATTGTCTGGTTTGAACCATAACCGCTGAGCAGGTAGTCAATGAAATGCATCATCATTTCTCGACTCACAACCTGTCGAAAGAAAATATCAGAGTTTAACAATGGTGGTATTTTGCTCTGAGGACATAAGACTATATTAAACCTTAGGGAGATGAATTCAAACTATTTACAGTGACCCAGATTTAAAATGAACCTTTTAACTCCGAGATTTTAGACAAAAAAATATATAAATAAACAAACAAAAACGCCTAGTATGAACATAACAAGATCCAGAAAATGATGTCCATCTAAATGCATATGTATACATTTCAATCATGTCAATATAGTCCCCTTCTTTTGCTTTTTTCACTTAATCCAACATAGATTTCAGGAGAAAACTTGTCCCTATGCTTTCATTATGTTACCCCCACCCTCAATTACAGGGATTTTCCTATATTTTATCTTCGGTCTTCTGTTGGGGGCTGTGGGACCACCTGGAACTGGGAAATCTCCACACAGTTGAATGAAACAAAAGTTTATAGATCAAAGAAAATATAGACTTATCTGTGTCTCCAATGTTTTAAGTTAGTTTATATATTTTTTTGTTTTTTTATTCTTTTGAATGCATTCACAAGCAATTCAAGATCAGTGTACAGTTTTTCCTTGTGTTAGCTGCACTAAGAATTTTCAGGTAAAAATTGGGGCCATACACATCAAGTTTGGGTTGGGAATGAGGCTGCATTTCCCCTTTATTAAATCTGGCCCAGAAAAATTCTTGCACTAGCACAATTATTATGGCCATACCTTTGCAGTCAAATCTGTAAATAGCAGCCACCCATGGGAAAAGGTCAAACTGGCCTCTGTACACAGTTGCCCGCTGTATGAAGGTTTACCTTTCAAACTTGGTTTCTGAACAAACACCATGCACCGAAAACCATTATCGTTATTAGTAGTAGTAGTAGTAGCAGTATGTTATTAACAGATTTTGTTAAGTGCACTCAAATTTATGTTTCACACAAGATTACTGTATTCTGTTCACTTTAATCCATCCTATAAATTAAATCATCACCAACTCTTTAAAAAAAAATCACTGCTCCAAGTTTGTTTTGTGCACCATGCCAAAACACTAATTTCACTACTATTTGACAGCTTACATATGACTGTGCAACAGAAAACTGACTCTTTTTGCAACCAACTTGAATAATTAGGCTTAAAAACACCTATCTACACTTCAAACAATATCTGGATTAACCAGCTGCTCAACTCACTGAGATCAAAAGTCAACCAGCTTATGTGAGAAGACTGATGAATATTAAATGAAAAGAAGCCTTATGTGGCCATTGTTTGCAACTCATGAACTGAAACTTCACCTTCCCTTATAGACAAATACTGAATGAACCCTGACCCTAATGAAAAGAGATGTAACTTATTTCTCTCCTCAAAGATGAGCTCTTTTTTTTTATCAGAGATTGCTTTAATTTACAGGTAAATAAAGTAGACAAACACATGAAACTATACCCATCACACTGGCACAAAAGGCAACTCCCATTTCTGCTGCAACAACATGATTGCTTTTCCCACCATCCAATAAACGAATTGCTTCAACCCTTTCTCCAACAATTCAAACTGCCTTGCTTTCAAATTTGATGTACTGACACTTTTGAGATAAACTGATAATGTGACTGGAGTACTGTGAGTACAAGCAAATTAGAATGGCCATTGAGGCCAGGTGACCACTATATAAAGGTGACTGTTTGTACAGGTTTGACTGTACTGTGGATGGATTAGAATCCTCAACAATTGTGCACAACCACAACCCCCGTTAAAACCACTCCTTCTGCAATGAAAAGGTCCCATCGGATGAGTGGCTTCCCATTTGGGGGAAAATATTAATGAAGTGCATTTCTGGTGCAGAGTGAGGTGGCCTATCATCTTGGGTAGGCCTATCTTCTGAGATTCTCATAAGTGGGGACCTCTGTATCTCATAGGAAATCCACCGAATCCCAAGCATCCCCTACCTTGATCCAAAAATTGAATGTAGTCACTACTAGTGCATCAATAAATCAAAATAATAGAAGACTGGTTGTTAAAGTCCAAGGACCAAGTGTTCAATTATGATTTTCTATAACTGAATATAAATTGATATCGGTCTTTTTACCTGTTAGACTTATTGGGCTGAAATTTTCCAGGGAAAGTAAAATATGTGAACAACACCTTCTAGCTGATATACAGGGATTCACACCTGCGGAATTCATTCACTAAACAAGTGGAATAGAGCAGGTTGAAAAATTATTAGTCTCCAGGACATCGTGTGAAATTGCCACCAGCCCGCCGGTCTGATGCCAGCTAATATTAATTTGGACTGGGGCAAAAAAGAGTAGTCAATCTAAGTTGAATTTTCAGGTATCTTAAATTAGTCTACAACTGAATATTTTATGATACAAAAAGAAATAACAGATACCAAGTGAAAAATGAAAAAAGATGAATTGTTTCTGACGACCACTCGTGAATCTTGGTGAGATGAGAAGATAAATAACTCGCATGTTTTCTGTGTTCAATAGATGCTTGTAACTCCAGTTAGATACTCTTCATGAACATCAACTCAGTCTGATTACTGTCATAGGCCCATGCACAATAGTGTCTCTTCATTCTTTTCTGGACCATGACTAATGAAGGACATCAGAGCAGGCTGGGAAGAGAGCCTCTAGCAATAATGACAGGTAAGTATTACATATTTAAAATTAGTTTTACCCCCCAACAACAACAACATTTTAATACCACTAATATGTTTACCTGTCAATATTGTGTAGCTGAATCTGTCAGTAAAGAGAGAGGCTGATGGACTGTAAAGGATTAAACAGTTCAAAATTACTCACCTTGTAGCCAAACTACTCAACTACTATTATCAAGCATCAGTCTGAATCACTGTGCAGCAACTATTGAACCCAGTACCATGGCTCTGGTTTGTTGTGAACCAAAGGAAAAAGGAGGCGAATGTCATGTGCGATTGCCACAACACAGTCTTTATAATATCCTTCAAAGATTATTGATTGAAACAGGCCCAGGAAGCTGTAATAGCCCTTACTTCATGGGATTCTAAACTCATGAATATGAGGTCTCTCTCAGTGAGTGACCAATAAGTGCTCTTGAAATCCATCTGGAGATAGTGGATGCTGAAATATCAGCTGAACCCTTTAGGGAAGAACAAGAATCTCTTGAAGGGACTAACGCTCTACTGGGCAACAAGAATTTTCAGAAATTCAAGATAAGATCTATTCTTCCTTTTAATTGCTGAATGTTGAAACCATCTCTAATATTCTTCAGAGATAACAAGATTCTCAAATCAGCTGCTGTGGTGGACATATCGGATGTCAGATTGGCACTATTTTAATTTAGGACAAAGTAGACATCATTATATGTCTTTTGGTGAAAACCCCATGTTGATATTGCCATCCGTTTGGGAAGTGTAGAGATAACAACATTAGATACCAGATGGGCACCATTTTCATTTAGGACTAACTAGATGTCATAAGTCTGGTGAAAACACCATGTTAATATGACTTTCCATTCAAGAGCAGCAGTGATAACAAGATTTTCAAGATATCAGCACCATTTTCATTTAGGGCCAACCAGACATAAGAAGTCATATAACCATCTGTTCAGGAGGAGTAGTGCTAACAAAATTTTCAAGATGGCCATATTGAATATAAGATTGGCACCATTTTCAATTTAGACCAACTGGACATCATAAGAAGTCGTTTGATGAAAACCCCATTTCAATATGATTTTCTGTTCAAGAGGAATAGCGATAACAAGATTTTCAAAATGGCTGCTGTCAAGTCATACATGTGATTATGATTTATCCATTCATGTTATAAAAATAGAAAATGTTCATCGAATAGCTTATGTGTTCATGCAGTTTGACAGATGACAGTCTATACATGTTGTAAAATATAAACACTGCCTAAATGCTGCAATTAGTTGTAGCTTTTCTGATGAATGGGCAATAACTGGCAAGTCATTTAGAATAAAGAAATTTGACAAGACCAAACCATTGCACGCCAAGAGAATTTAAGTTGGAAAAGATAATCTCTTTAATCATATTTACTCACTGGCATGCAAAATGCTGGACACACTGATGTGAGAAGTTGAAATAAACAAAGACTTCCTTTATTCATCATCACGTGGTATTAATCCACTGTGGGCACAGATGTATTGCTACTTATGATCATATAAATTATATCAAGCCCATAACCGTTTTTGTCAGTGAGACACAAAAAGGGCAATTATAGTTGGAAAGATAATCCCTTTAATCATATCTACTCACCGGCATGTCAAATGCTGTTCAGTGAGTGGACACACTGTTGTGAACAGTTGAAACAAACCAAAACCTTTGCCACTTATGATCACAGAAATTATCTCAAGTACATAAGCGACTATTTTTTTTTTATCAAGACATGAAAAAGGAAATTTTGCAGACAAAAGAAGATCAAGTTGGAAAAAATGCCCAGTAGGATGTAAAAAATAGGCTAGGTGCGGGAACAATAATGTCTGGGCATGGGTATAAAAGTATGGCATGATGCCATCATAAAACGGCCTGTGGGAAACACTAATTCAGGATGAGTAGCAATAACAAGATTTTCAAGATGGCCACTGTGTGGTGGCCATATTGGATGTAAGATTGGCACCGTTTACATCTAAGAAAAACTGGATATCATAAGAAGTCTTTGGTGAAAACCCCATGTCAATATGACTTTATGTTCAGGAAGAATTGTGATAAGATTTTCAAGATGGTTGCCATGGTGGCCATATTGGATGACAGATCTACACCATTTTTATTACACACTAACTAGACATCATAAGAATTCTTTCAGTGAAAACCCCATGTTGATATGACTACCCATGTAGAAGGAGCAGCAATAACAAGATTTTCAAGATGGCCACTGTAATGGCCATATTGGATATCAGATCAGCACCATTTTTCATTTAGGACTGACTAGACATCATAAAAACATAAACTTTTCTTATCCCTCCTAGGCCTCTTTGGGGAAGGGAGACTAACCCTCTCCTTCCATGATGTCTCCTCCTGAGTAATGTGTGGTGGTCTTCGAACCTCAACACCCATACTTGCAGGTGGCCACACAGAAGTCATCCATGGCGGTACAGGATGATCTCTCTCTTGAAAGGGGAACTCCACATCCCAAAAGGGTTGAGAGGAACATGGGGAAGGAGGGAACATCGGCCTGACCTCCTTTCCCGGTAGCGTGCATAAACACAGGCTCTATCCCTGTAATTGGGTAATATGGCAATGTGTAGACAGGAGGGAGTTCGATCTGATCCCCAACTCCATACCGAGATTCAGCAAGTGTTCTCGATGCTTAATGACTGGTATCGTGACCCATGAAAAGTATCATGACTGGTGATCAGTCATCTGTACCCAGTGACTGGTGACCAGTCAATGACCATCAATTGCGATCTAGCTCTGTGGGAAGAACCTTGCTCAAAACTAAAAGAGCTAGAATGTTGCATTACCCTCTTGGGGTTGCGCAAATTGCTCATCGCCTGACCTAAGGTATCTGGAGAATTTTGACCCTCCCCAGAACGGGGGATGCAATCAGACTCCATAATAGGGCTCAGTTCTACCCTCTCTGGGGGCAAGACTTTGCTTGTAACTTGGATGGTGCCTCCCCTCCCTCTTATAGTTGTGGGAAGGGGGGCACTCAATCCCAGCAAGCTTGTAGCCCATAATGATAAATGCTGCTCTCTTCTTAGAAGAAACACTATCTTTATCAGGAATGGTGCTGCTCCTTCCGCTTTAATTCGGTGGAGCACACTTAATTCCCTCAGAAGATGCTGTCTCCTCGTCAAGGGTGGTAACAGTAGTTATCTCTGGGAAGGTGCTGTTTTTCCCTCTTATATTCAGAGAGACACACTTGATCCAAGTTATGGTATGTACACTCTGAGATCTAATGGATCTAGGCAGAGAGGAGTAAATATGCACTCCCTTCCTCCTTGTATTCATACTTTCAGCTAAGTCCCAGGTATTGTCATACCAAAGACAACAAAATGGGCATCCATCCATTCATGTACACTTTGTACATGAAAGACATGTGGTATCAGTGTCCCAACAGGCCTTCTTATGCCCTCACTTTCAGACACTTTCTGACATCTGGAAAGAAATTTCTGAAACAAGAAATTTTCGGGATGACAAAAACAACTGATGATGTATAATAACAACAAAGGTTGTGACAGCCACATTATTATCCTTACTACTTATTCGTAAATGAAAACATCTGAGTTTATTCATATTTTTACTAAACAAGTTATAAACAGAAGAACATCATCTATGAAATATATTAATGTGACAGGCATTAAATAATGAATGGAGGAACATGTAATCTCTACTAAGGTCCTAGGAGATTAATTAAATGTTACTAATGCACATTGCATTAAATGACATTTCTATAACTAATATACAAACCCCTGTACAACATGTAAACACTCAAATTGAAAACAGATGAATAGATAATTTTGACGATCTGTTAGAAATTTTCATATTCCTACGAGTAATTCCCGAACCCATAAGAAGTAGGTAGGGTAGTTGGCTCGTTGTGCATTAAACACTGAAAAATTATCACTGGACTATCGAAGCAAACTTTTCAATAAGTATGGACTGAGGGATATTGTTCACAGAGGAACACGAATATCAGGCAATAAAACATAGCCGAGATAAATCTTTTTCCTCAAGCAAGAATTTTCCATGTCTTGAAGAGAATGAAGAGATGCTATTGCACATGGGCCTATGACATAACTCAGACTGGGTCGATGTACATGTTCTAGATCTTTCTAGAACAGAAGGAGGATACAGTTGGCACGAACAAGAGTTTTTCCATCGCAGAAAAGGTAAGCTACACAACAATTACAGTTAAACGTATTACTGATATTAAAAGATAACTTTTTCAGCTATACAGTGCTCCCTCTTTATACAGCGTTCATGGGAGTTCTAAATTTAGCACTACAAGCAAGGAGTCTTATACTGTCCCATTAAATCTGTATCCTGAAAAGGCATTAATACACAAAACTAGAGTATTAATTGATGTGAAATCACATTACATTTGGTGCTCACTCCTCATAAACTAAACTGAAGTGAAATTCAGTAGCAGTGATAAACCAAATTTGATCAGTTTAATGAGCTCCATAACCATAACCATGTTTCAAGAGTGAAGAATACTGAGGGTCTTTATAGTGAAGGTCAACTGTAATGTGACAGGTCAATTACAACCATTATGTAACTGTAATGTGACAGGTCAATTACATCCTTATGTAACTGTAATGTGACAGGTCAATTACATCCTTATGTAACTGTAATGTGACAGGTCAATTACATCCTTATGTAACTGTAATGTGACAGGTCAACTACATCCTTATGTAACTGTAATGTGATAGGTCAATTACATCCTTATGTAACTGTAATGTGACAGGTCAATTACATCCTTATGTAACTGTAATGTGATAGGTCAATTACATCCTTATGTAACTGTAATGTGATAGGTCAATTACATCCTTATGTTACTGTAATGTGATAGGTCAATTACATCCTTATGTAACTGTAATGTGACAGGTCAATTACATCCTTATGTACATGTAATGTGACAGGTCAATTACATCCTTATGTACATGCATACTGAGTTCTAGATAAAGATTTATTAAACTGGGTATTTTATTCCCTGGATTGAAATTGCATTTTTTTAAAATTTGATTACATTATTTTGTGAATACCCCAAAAACAAACTTGCTATTGCAGCCAGTCCTAATCAAAAGGATGCTAACGAAGCCTTTTTGAATGCATCAAATGGCTTCGTGATCAAGACTACTTCAAGGTACATTCAATTATATATGGCTCTATTTGAGTGAGAGTTCACACAATAATCAAGTACAATTATGTCATACATGCACAAACATCTGAAACTTGTACTGATTGCATAGTTTAAATTGATCAAACACAAAAAAAAACAGAAAACAATCACTGTGCCTACAGAAGAAGCAATACATGCTGAAAACTCTGGACTCAATGCTTACAGTTAATTTGTACTGTGTGATTTGAATATACTTAAAAAGTTTCTTTATGCATTTCAAGTCAATTTGTCTACATAAAATACACTAACAAGCTGCTATCTAGAACTATGTACATCCATTTGTATGTACATCTGTCTGTTGTTTCTCCTATTAACCTGAACTCCATTTACACTGATTGAAAAAGGGTAACCACATTTGGCATGATGTTGCAAAATTATGAAGATTTTTTACAGGAGGCAATTCACATTGTAGACTGACACCTATACAGCAGTAACAACAGACCTCATTCCCATGCATATTGCCGATGTATTTCACATTAGGACGCAATGGGACATGACTCCTGATTTCTCTTCCTATCGCTAGAACCCTCAGGTCCACACCTGAAATGAATGACATGAAAATTCATTGAGAATACATCAACGATCATCTTGATAATGAAACACTGTAAATTCAGCATTTCTTGCGGGGCACCAATTTTGGTGATTTCAATTGCTTTAAACCATGACTTTAAAGACCTATAAACAATGATCATTCTTTTGGGAACAACAGGACCTATCTCCAGATGGGGGGGGGGGAGATTCTGGCCTAAGCAACCAATGTGATGTTCACATACACCCCACCTGTACCTCTAGTCTGATACCAATTATATTGACTGTTTGTGTATTCATTTATGATGCACTAACTGCCAGTAGTTTCAAGCATTCAAGCAGCAAAATTGCACTAGTGGTTTTATCCATACTTGATTAGAGTAACGAACTGTAGAGTACTACAATTATTGTAAAATTAATCAAACCTGGTTGTTGAACTGAAGGATTTTTACTGTACTGAGCAAAGGACTTAACACGGCATCATCCTAACTATTCTTTGTCAATTAAGTAATATGTGAAATGGTGGTTGTTTA
Organism: Margaritifera margaritifera; assembly: GCA_029931535.1. Taxonomy (NCBI): domain Eukaryota; kingdom Metazoa; phylum Mollusca; class Bivalvia; order Unionida; family Margaritiferidae; genus Margaritifera; species Margaritifera margaritifera. The sequence goes on along the minus strand of JAQPZY010001017.1, from coordinate 447,994 downwards.
TCTCTGACCGCCTTTTGTTTTAATTGACTACATGATAATCAGCTGTATAAACTGCCCCGAGGATAGTTTTACATGGGTTCTTAGCAGGACTGTTTGCTGTTTATACAGACTACATGCTTCGAACATGTATAGTGGTGGTTAAAAAAATGTTGTTTTTTTTCCCCATAAGATTATTGAAAATAGTATTTTTCAAAACATGACTGTGTCGGTGGGGGTGGGTAGGGGGAGTCAAAAATCATGTTTTTCATGTGACATGTTGTGTTATGGCAGGTATGTATGTATTCACACTAAATTCCATTTATAATAAAATAAGATGGAATGAAATACGGGATATTACAAAGAAAGTTGCAAGGTCCATTCCTATGTTTAATATATTTTACTTTGGTAATAAAATGTTTTAGATATGATGATATGATTTTGGAAGTCGCTTGGTGGGCTTGGTTATATTGTGTATGTGTGTGTGTGTGTGTGTATATATCTATATATATATATATATACAGATATATACACACACACACATACACAATATATATATATATACAGATATATACACACACACACACATACATAATATATATATATATATATATATATATATATATATACACATATCCAACAGATCAAAGGTTTTGACCATCACATTCTGTAAGCAACCAGACATCAATCATAGGATATCTCAAGTGTCATTACATCAAAAAGTCTTTGATATGTTTATCCATTACAGTGTCAAATAAACATAATAACAAAGTAAAGTTGAAAGGTCATTAGGTTTACACATTGTTTCTTTCTTAGACAATATAGGTGTTGCTGGTTAAACTTGCTACAGCTCTACTGCTTGAAGGCTATACTGGTCACAGTCAGCTGGTTAAACAGGAGTAGAGAAGATTAAGTTGATTCTTTAGTAAACAAAAGTCTGGTAAATATCAAAGATCAACCTCTCAGTTAAGATATTTGTTTGCTACTAACCATACAACTGAATGATTGCTCCAGTGTCTGCAGTATATACATTACAATAATCAGTCTCTGATATCATGTGGTGTTTTACAATTTGGCACTGTATTAGCACAGATCAGACTTTAAAACAAATTAAGCATAATCAAGACCCTAATGAAACAAAAAAAATATATTAGTGACAACAACTAACCTTTGTTATCATCCTCCAACACATGTTTGAGGACCTGTGGAAATAAAAACTTTCCCATCGGACTTTATCTAAATGCCCATAAATTAAGTGTTAAGTATATTTGATGTAGTAAGTCTGCCTCTTGTCAAAAATGAAATAATCTTCAAAAAAGTTGAGTGGCTTCAAATACTGTTGTTTTTTAAATTCTACTGTATACTTTTCTGAAAGAAAAAAGTGATTTTTATAAATAAATAGTTGGACAGAAAACTAGTATAGAATGGTAAGAATAATACTAAACTGAAGAAACAGCTAACCCAGCACTGAAAATGATACATTTTCCTTTACATGTAATAATTTGGTATATCAATATTCTCTTATTTGTCACAACATTTGATACCTCCTTTGAATGTTTTATAATAATTTTCAAAAATATCTGGCCACCACATTAATTTTTGAAGAAAAATTGTAGACAAAAGCCATCAGAATTCTGTTATCCCTGATATATACAGTTGTTGTTGTTCATCCTTTGAGTTTGAAGATGACCATGACATCACTAACTGGTTTGGTTTCTGTGAGTACACTTGACAGGAAATGCCACTTGGGTTTGCTTGATCAACAGAGGACATGTTGAAGTTCTGAGAGTTATGCTGCTCAACCTTCTGCACTGCCTCTGCAATTCTCCTCAGTTCAAGGTCTGTGACTCCAGTATGGATGAGACTGCACCAGGTGGAGCGATCCTGGGTGAGATCTTCCCAAGACTCAGGGTCAATGTTGAAATGTTTCAAGGATGGCTTGAGGGAATCTTTGAAGTGTTTCTTCTGACCACCCTGAAATCACTTTCCCTCCTTCAGTTCGTCATAAAAGATTTTCTTTGGTAGTCGCTCTTCTGACATCCTGGTGATGTAGTCTGCCCATCTCAACTGTGATTTTATCAGCAGAGTGTGGATGCTTAGAATGCATACCCGTGTGAGAACCACAGTGTCTGGGACCCTGTCCTGCCATCTTATCCTCATCGGTTTCCTCAGGAAGCCTATGTGAAAATGGTTTAGCTTCTTGGCATGGAGTCTGTACACCGTCTAGGTTTTGCAAGCATACAACACAGTCGTCAACACAATGGCTTGTAGACCTTATGTTTTGTTTGCAGACTGATGCCCCTGCACTCCCACACATTTGTGCATAGTCTGCCAAAGGCCACACTTGCTTTAGCAATTCTGGCATTGGTTTCATCATCGATATGGACTGCACGTGACAGTGTACTGCTGAGATAGCTAAACTTATACATTGCCACAAGGGTTTGGCCATTTACTGTGATGGTAGGCTCTATGTAAGGCTTTCCTGGTGCATCACCTATGTCTTCTTGATACTGATTGTGAGACCAAAATTTTCACAAGCTGAAGAGAAATGGTCCATACTCTTTTGCATTTGAGACTCAGATCTGGCATTCTGGGAACAGTCATCAGCAAATTGAAGATTGTGAAGTCACTTCTTGTAACTTTGTCTTCGCCTGTAGTCTCCTCAGATTGAAAAGTCTGCCGTCAGTTCGGTATTTGATGTTGATCCCAGTGTCATAGTCACAAAAGGAATCAGTAAGCATGGAAGAGAACATCATTCTGAAGAGGGTTGGAGCCAAAACACAGCCTGGCTTGACTCCATTGGTGACTGGTAATGGTTTAAATGATTCGTCATCATTCACAACACAAGCAAGCATGCCATCATGGAATTGATAGACCATCATGATAAATTTCTCAAGGCAATCAAATTTTGCCATGATCTTCCAAAAGCCCATTGGCTGACTGTGTCAAAGGCTTTTGTCAGGTCGATTTATGTCGTGTACAGGTTGGAGTTCTGTTCCTGGCATTTCTCCTGGAGTTGACGAGCTGCAAACACCATGTCTGTGGTCCCTCATCCTATCCTGAAGCCACAATGACTCTCAGGCAGGAGCCCTTGATTGATGTGATGCACAAGGCCATTCAGCAGAATTCTGGCAAGGATTTTGCTGGCTATTGACAGCAAGGAAGTCCCCCGATGGTTGTCACAGGATTGTCTGTTGCCTTTCCGCTTGTACAAGTGGACAATGGATGCAACATTTACTCCTGGGGTAGCAAGAGATTGAGGTTCTACAGTAATATTAGCAATTTATGTGTAGTATACACATACATTACAGTATAAAGTTAGTGTGCAGTTCTTTTGAGTCATTACTGCATATGTGGGTTTAAATAAAAATGTTGTGCATAAATGCGTATATAAATAATTTATTAGAATTAAATCGTTAATAGAAATGTGCATACAGATACACATAATGACCACAGTTGGCACATTTAGTCCAAAATAAAGTTATCAACAAAAGAGATTACTCATATATTTTGTTTATATATGTGGTGAACCTTGTGTCGTTTGTTTGCTTTAATTAATTGTTATATTAACAATTCGATTCAGTCAACCATTATCAATAATGTTAGTGCTAATTTCTGTTTCTTAAACAGAAAATTAGAAAGAGGGCTTTGATTTAAATTTATTTAAGGGAAATGCTTTGAGATCATTAGAGTGAAGGTATAAAGTCTTCCATGTGCCTTCTACCACCAAATGATGAGACCCATGCAAGGGTCTAAATGACTGTTGTTGTTAAAAGGAAAGAAAAAAATAGAAAAAAGACATCTTTCATATTAGAAACTCTAATTCTGAGAAACACATTTTTTCTTACAACATATAAATACATATGCTTTGTCCACATCGACTGCACAAATTCTAAACCACTTTTAGCATCATGTGCCAGAAGTTCAACATTCTAGAAAGATACAATTCAGAGAGATGCAGTGATCTCAGCTTACAGCTTTTAGAGATGAAATATAAGAGATACCGCAATTACATAGTTGTTGATAGATGTATTGCAGTAATGTTTCAGTTTCATTATCATGGATTAAAATATACACAACAAAACAGTTGGTCAAATCTTTAATATTATCACCTTGTGCCTTTGCCGCTGCCAAAAATCAACTGGTCTGTACCCAAGCCTGGGCATCCTTCCCCAATCCACAAATAAAATGACTAACAAAAATGTCATCTTTTGCAAAGGCACAAAACTGATGCCCATAAAAATGAATGAAACCACCATACTGCAAAATACATACTAGGTTCTGGTCATTCTTTTTTACTTGACTTCCTTTTTAACCAGTTATATGGCTTGAATATAATATGAAAAATAAGACCAAATAACCACAAGTCCAATTCAATATTTGAAAGAACCCAACAATGAAGAATCTCTGATTTGAAAATATTCCATGTCACATTGTACTATGAATTAATGAAGAGTGAAGAAGAGTCAATTGTGATGGTATCTCAGCGATATCATCACTATTTCTTAAATTGTAATTACTATTTTCAACAACAACTGTGGGTAATAGTTCCTGTAAATAACCAGGAGCCAAATTAATTTTAATCTTGTATAATAAACTGATCTTTACTCAAGATTCCAGACTCTCCCAACAGTTCTCAATATATAAATCCTCTCTACATGCATATACCATCAATCCACTTATTCTGGTGGCTTCAAGTTATACTGTATACAGTGGTCCCCCTCTTATAAGGCCACCTCTTCTGCAGCAAGAAAGTGGCCTTATAAGACGGGTGGCCTTTCTAGAGGGGGATCACACAGTTGTGAGTAATAACTACATATAAAGTATAAAAGATGCAACTAATTTTTATATATTTAATATTTGCATTTAAAAATCACAGGAATATTATCTGGTTAAGGACTAAATATGATAAAACTAGTATCAATGTTATTTTTAAAAAATATGAATTATCATGAATCGTGGTGCAAAACCACATTGTCGGTAAATTCGGGGCACAAATATTTGGTTGCAACTATCCCTGTACGTCAGTTGATTCCGTCTTCCCACTCAAGTTGAATGTATATTGACGATGTTTATTTGAATCTTTCTGACATAAAATTTCTCAGTAGTTATCAAAAGACTCTCACTCTTTTCGTTTAATTTAATTGCTTTCATTTTTGTTCTAAACTGAGAATGTCTGACGATATTTTGCGACAACTTATTCCTTCGCGGGCAATCACGCGTGAGGCAGTGTTTACAACGGAAGTGAGTCTGTCACGTGATCGACTTTTTTTTTCTTCTTCTCCAGTCTCGTACCCGGTTATGTACATTTCGTAATCTATTCGAGTGAAGCCAGAAAGGCTAACATACCATTTTACTATCTGGCGACCGGATGTCACGCTGACTTGAGCTGAACAATGCTGTGCTTCTCAGCGGTTAGCTTTTGTCATCTTGATAATTATCGGTGGTAATAATAGCCAGTAATTATCAAAGTGACAAAAGCTAACATCTAAGGAACACATGGCAGTAAGGATAATCGGATTACTTACCTCTTTGTAAGGATTAAAGTTACTTTATTGGCATATTGGAACAAAATGTCAATATATTGAATTGAGAAATTAAAAAATATTATCGAGATTCTACTCTGTAAACGACCATTATGTGGCCGCTTGCGAGGGGTAAATTTGACCGTTTTTGCACTAAAATGCTGGCCGCTGGTCGCGTTAGAGGGGTGGCCATCCTTGAGGGGTACTTTTGAACACAAACTCGTCGGTGCCAAGGGATTTTGGCCGTATAAAGCGGGTGGCCGCTGGTCAGGGGGGGCCGTTCAAGAGGGAGACCACTGTATACTTTCATATCAGATCTGCATAATGCGCCGGCAGATTGGAGCAGTTTGTAAGGAGTAATCAGTAGAATAAACAATATTGACCTTGATCTGCCAGCGCATTATGCAACAGCAGATCTAGGTCCATTTTGTTTGCAGCTGGACCTGACTCATACTTATAAACAAGTACCCCCTATGTACAGTACTTTCTTCAAGTTCTTCAGGCTCAAGATTGACTAGTGGTCCATCCAAGTTTCCATTAAACAACAATTTACTGACAGCTGGTGGTAGGTAGTGCTTGGGGATTTGTTAAATGGATTAGACTGTATATTTTCTGGCTTCAATAACTTGATAACCTGCACTGTTTGAACATTGAAAAAAAAGACAAAAAAATCATTCTTCAAGGTAAATAAATAAATAGACATCAACACTACAATAATTGCAATGACATGATTGCTAATATTATTAAAAAGAAGTGAAAATGTGTTACCCTGCACAGATTTTCCAATGTTGTAGAGGTCTGTAATGTCTGGATAATAAAGAGACGCATTACGCAGGAAGGTTTCGAGTTGATTCTGATTGTGGTAGGTGAAGTCAAGGGAGGCTACCCTGGACATTATGCACCCCAAAAGCAGCATAACAACTGTTTTCCATCTCAGGAGAAAATAAATAGTATTCATTCTGAAAGAAAATGATTATTTTAATTACGAAGAGAAGATACACATTTTTTTTTTATCATGCCTGCCTTTTATTTAGCTAGAGGACTTATGTTAGAGTAAAGCTGAATCTTAAGTATTGAGGTTAATCTATGTTGTGGATGGATATACAGATGGACGAACATGAACACAGACACCAAAATGTTTATTATGTTGAACTTCAACAAGGTTCAACAAAAACCAGCATATCTTAGCACTTTAAGTGACATACCTTGAAATAATCTGGATGCACACAAGAACAAGTAAAGCAACTCTGAGGACTTGCCATACAAAATATCTCTATGCTTTTTGCTACATACTTGCATACTACTCTCCCGCAATGTCAACACCTATTCTTCCACCCCCAACAACGACTCTCAGTTTGTAATCCAGTATATAATATACCTTCCTCCTATGATTACATATGATTGGTTAAAAAACATTTGAATATGTTACTGTATACATGCCATAACATGACATGTCACGCGAAAAACAAGATTCGTGACTCCCAAAGCCCATGACACAGTCGTGTTTAGAAAAACACGATTTTCAATAATCTATACATGTCTGAAGCATGTAGCCTGTATAAACAGTAAACAGTCTTGCTTAGAGCCCATGTAAAACTATCCTTAGGGCAGTTTATACAGCTGATTATCATGGAGTCAATTATAAGGCAAGATGGTCAGAGATAAGCAACCACCATTTCAGAGATTACTTAACTGGCTGAGAATAGTTAGGATGATGCTGTGTTGAGTCCTTTGAACACTGCTGTGGGAGAGCTCATTAGGCTACTTTGCATAGATAAAGTACACAAAGTGGAACAACCCAATTCATTTGAGTTAGGTACAATCATAAAGATGTGTGTTAAACAAAAGTTATTACACATCATTGCCTTGAATGAGAATGTTTAAACCATCATTATTAAACATTATTAGCAAGTTTGTGATCAGCAGCAACATGTATTTAAAGTTGGATTTTACTCCATATATAAAACACAAAACACGATTATTTCAGTAGTCAGAATAGTGTACAAGTGTGGTTCATTTTTTAAGGCAAAATGTTGAAACACAGCTGTGATTTAGGAAAAGATGAGCCATCTGCAAAACAAGCAAAGTCCAGTAAAACTAAATTTCAGAACTCCTGGATGGAGTTTGACTTTGTGAAGTGCATTAGCAAGGGGATGGGGGGGGGGTCATTGTATTTTCTGCACATACTGCAAACACCATGTCAACATTAGTCATTTTGGAGTGTACGACACCCATCAACACAACAACAACACCCAACATGTTTGCCACTCCCTCACAGCAATGCAGATGCAGAAAGATCATTTTCTACACTGAGAAAAATTCAACAAGATCTTAAGGGATGTTTGAGCAACAGTACCATCCAGTCTCAAATGAATGCCAAGATGAACACAAATTGACATTTGTATTACCTTCAACCCTCCCCACACACTGAACTATTTAGTGCAGCAAAGACTGCATCTAATGAAGAAAATATTCCACTGTCCAAAGGATTTTAAAGACAACAACTTTGTATTTTTTTGTTTTTATTTAATGTCTGTGTGGTTGTGTTCTGGGACATGTGTGTGGTGATGATACTGGACAATGCTTAGTCTACCAACTATTTTTTGTTTTATAAGTATATTAAATGCTTCAAAGAAAATATGTTATTTCTTTTTTTATCAAATCTGAATTTCCAGTAATTTTATATAGGCTTAGATGAAAAGATAATTTATTATCAATTGGACAACATCACTTTTCTAGGTCATGTGCACTTAGGACCTCAAAGCATATTTTTTTAGTCCCCCAAACCTCCAAACATTGTTTGGGAATATGGTAGGTATCTAACTGTAACTGAAATTGTTTTACACTGGACCTTGGAGCCCATTGCCACAAGTTTCAGAGACCCCTGTATGGGGTTGGGGCAAAAATATTTATATGATAATAACTTAGCTTCATGAATTTCCAAAACGAGGTTTGGTTTGTTGTTTAACAGTACATTGACACATGAAAGTTGATATTGTGCCATGGCAAATGAAGTAAACTGCCTGGTCACAAGGTTGGCACACAAGTCAGAAAGATTCTGACTCCCCCCCCCCCCAAAGGTTTACAGATGTGGTAATGGACAGAAGAATGAACAGACAGACTGAGAGTATCCCAATAACATCCCCGATCTTAAAGCATGGGGCAAATTAACCTTGTTTTTTGCCTATTACATATTAAAATTTGGTTTGAGATACATTTATATAAAAAGGGTTGCAGATAACATGGCCTTGAGCCTATGAATGGCATTAAGCAGGCAAGACACAAATCCAAGCATAACATTCACAAACTTTAGGCACTGAGTAATATAGTCCCAAATTTTCAGTTGAATACAGGAAACAATGGAAAAGTTATTTGACTTTACAAAGTCTTAACAACGTTCATAGTGACACCATTGCTGCCATTGCAAAATCTGGGCAGCAACCAACACGAGTACCATGAACAGCACATTATATGCCTGCCCCCTGTTTAATAGTCCTCTATGTAGGCACTAGTAGGGCATAGTTGACTCTGAAGATTACTTACCAATGGGTCTCAACAATCTAGATCTCTGGCCAACGTATGCGATCTTGAACTAAACTACTGTGCAGAAACCATTACTTGCTTGATTGACTTATAATAACTCTGACTTTTAGAACCCAGAATATATAGGTTTCTTTATTACCATAAGTGTAAGCCATCCACAATGTTTGGTCAAGGAACTTATTTTACAACAACTTTTTTCTCTGCCAAACCGATTTTCTCCAAGCCAAAATGACCATGACCTTTCACCTTTTAACCCCTAAATCAATAGGCCACTTTAACAGCAAGCCTGCCAGAAACTATGGTCAAGGTATGTGGTCTAGAACTAAAGTTATGATTGCAAAACCATTTCTTTCAGTCAGTGACCCTCACCTTTGACCTCAAAATTTAGAGGTTTCTTTCTTGACCAATATGTAATTCATCCATAAACTTTGGTGACAGTACATGGTTGAGAACTGAATTTATTTTAGCAGAAACCATTTTTATTCTTTCAGTCACAGTGTGACAGTGACCATGACCTTTGACATTTTGACCCCAAAATCAACAGTTTCTTTCTTACCCCATGTGCAAGCCATCCTCAAGGTTTGGTAGCTGTTGATGGTAAAGAACTTTTTGTTTTCTTTCAGTCACAGTGACCCTGACTTTTGATCTTTTGACCCCCAAACTGATAGGATTCTTCCTTATCCCAAGTGCAAACCATCCACCAATTTTGGTAAGTGTAGATGGTGGAGAATTCATGTTATTGTGTGGAAACAAAATTGTTGGTAACAGATGGATTGATGGACGGACAACATCATACTATGCTCCGCCTTATGGGGTTCATATAAAAAAGTGTCTCTCATTCACAGCCTCAATATAATAATAACCATAACTCATGGAACAAAGTCCTGAAAACAGGTTTACATGTGCAACTAAGCAAAAGACTAAATTCTGAACCTTGATTAGTCATTCATTATCGTAATTCTCCCATGGTAACCCCACACCTGATGATAAGCCAGCAATCCAAGTACCTATCAAACTATAATAATCATTGGGTGACCTACTTGAATATGTAACTGGTCACTTCAAAATTTAGTTTGCCAAGACCTAATAAATTGGTCACCATATAGACTGAGAGCAGACATCTAAATTAATGGAGAATTAATGGCAGAAGATCAGTGTTTACAACAGACTTATACCCTCGGGTTTTGACACTTGGAATTTAAATGTGACCCATTTCTGATGCATGGAAATTCCATCCTGTGCATTTTATGACCCACATTGATTCAGGCCTGAGCATCAGTCCTAATTAGCCTTTTGTCTCCGGCATAATTTCCTACTGAGTGTGCACTGTCCATAACAAATTTACTGTATGTGCCAGTGATCAACATTTGCTAGACTACTGTTTACACCTTATTGGCCAATAATAACACACCTATGAAAAATCAGTATGAATTGGGTAAAGCTAACAGGTCACTGGTGTCACACTTAGGTGCACATAATTGCATCAAGGTTAGATTGTTTTGAGATTATCTTTGACGTTTATGATAGTCAGAGGTAGAGGGAATCAATTATGACTTGATTGGATTAAATTTTAATCAAATATCCGTGTTTGCTTGACTGCCCATCAAATTATAATCAGTTAGACAAAACTATGGAAAATATGGTGGCTCGTGAAGCCAGTTGTCAAAGGTAAGTGGACAAACTTTAACTATGTTTTATTGGCGATTATAATATCGAAACATTTAAAAATTTGAGTGTTTTAATTATTGCATCATTCAGCAAGAATTTACCGGATATTACGCTCAGTGACTTAGTTCATGCTTTGGAATTATTCGAGACTGAATAACGAGATGGAATAATTTTTTTATATTTTATATTAGATGTAGGGCAGGTCAAATCTTCAAATATAAAGTATAAAATATATAATCCCTTTTCTGTTTAATATACCAAATATACACACATTCATACTTATTTAGAAAGAGAAACACTTGTACAAAAATCAGGAATGGCAATGTCTGCCTCACTTTCTGCTTATCTGTTTCTTAGAAAATGCTGTACATGTGTTTCTCTTTGTTCAATATGAGACAAGAAGTCTTAAACATCAGTTTTGCTACATGAATAATGAAATTTTTTTAGCTATGAGCTCATGAGTGTAAAAAATTAAAGACTATTGAGATTTCAGTTTTGACTCTTCAGAATTTTGTTTTGACTCTTGAGATTATGGGGTCAAGAGTCAAATGACTCTCCAGTTTTTGAAATCTATTGAGAACCCCGAAGATGACAAAAAGTGAAAGTTTTAGTTAAGACAAATTAAAGAGTAATTATTAAAAAGCACAATGTTATTTTTAATAGTATGCCAAGATCAGTCTAGTAGAACTGACAAGAGTCATCATCTTCTTCAATCTCAGGCCAGCCATTAAAATTCAGTTTGGAGTTCTCTACACCATCTCTCTACATACTGCCTGGCCTTAGCCGTCATTTTCTTCTTCTGATAGTTTATATTAAATAAATCCCTGGCCATAACCACATTTATGGAAATTGGAATGACACTAATTTGACTGCCAAGTACATTTTCTGTATTTCTTAATGTTCTTAATGTCCACATTTTCCAGGATCTGTACCATTAAATGAATCTGACAGCATATGTCATATATCAGACTACCGGTAGTCACTTTAAACTGACTATAGTGCAGACTAGCCACACAGAAAGATGGCCACTTAATGTAGGAACTGGCAGTCTCACAGTCTAAAAGGGATTATACTGTGAATTAAACTGCAGAATGTTTTTAGTGTAAAACAGGGTATAAACTTGTAATTAGACAGTGCTGATGCAATTTTCTGCTTGTCAAATTATGACTCTGAAGGTCACCAGCACTCCAAGTACCAGCTGACTATTTTTACTTGCCATTCTTAAAATTTTATGTCGCAACCTGGAGCACTATAAGCCACTTGCAGTGAAAACTTAACCCTTTTCCATCAAACTCAACCTTTTTCCATCAATCTCATATCCATGAATTTAAGAACTGAGAGAATATTTAAGAACTGACAGATTTTTTTTGCAAAACTGCCAAAACTAATACTTCTGAAAATAAATGAATCCACAACCAACTGCCCTTTGAGGTTATATGGTGGGACCGAAGACATCTTAATCAGTAGGCACTTGATATTTAGATTGTGTATCTTTATCCATATCAAATTTATTCTGTTGTCAACAAGTCTTGGTTTAATTACTCTTAGAAAATTAATGTCAGTTTTATGACAGACGTGCTTATAACCATAAATCATTCCAAGAAGGACACAGTTTCTGAACTTCTGGCCCCAACATCACCAAAATGTCTGAAACTTTTAGTCAAGACATAAGAAAACTTTTGTTAGCCACACCTATGTCAGACTTAAACTTTACCCAATCAAATGCTAGATTCTAGACTTAAAACCACAGACTAAAGTTATTTCTGTGATATCCTGTGAATCTAAGGAGAAATTTCATCAACTCTTAGGACACAATGTAAATTTTTTATTGAAAGTGGAACTGTTTCAATACACAGAGAGCTGTGTATTGCAAATGATGCTGTAATACAATATGTATCATGATACATACATCATCAGTCCCAATACAATAAATATCAAGATACTGTACATAATATGTTCTCATTTCTATGTCAACAACTTACGTTTGGTTTCGTTTGGTGTTTTATGGCACAGCAGTATATGTATGTAGGTTCTTCAGTGCCAATGTTTTAGAGTAGAGTGCCTTGCCCAAGGACACACCACAGTAGCTGACCCTGGCTGATCCAACTGTAGGATTCTAACCCGCACCCAATCGATCATGAATCTGGCATGCTAAAAATTTAACCACTAAGACTCCTGCCTCCATTAGTTGCCACTTACAACATGATGGGGGGCACATTGGGTCTATTCTATATATCCCCAAGTCAGCTGGGAGTTGATCAACTTATGATGAGCTTGACATCAACACAATTACTAAAGTACATTAGCACTTGCTCTATATTCATTAGAATATATATACAATATATTTCATTGTTAAAAACTAGTATATTATGAGAAAAATACAAAATTTTGAGAAAAATTTAGGAAATAAAGATGCTGACTTGGGGATATATAGGAAATAAAGGAGAGAAAAAATGCTTAATTACAATGTGCTTTATCTCCCCTTACAATTAGGGGTAAAACGATTAATCGATATATCTATACTTTTTCATATCGATACCCATATCAATACAAGAGGTGAATAATCAATATAAAACGATACTTACCCTATACATGTTATAATCGTCAGCAGTTGTGAATAATTATTAGTCATTTGCCTTTTTATTCTTTAAATTGAGAATTCATCTGAGATAGCCAAAGAGAGGAACATGCACTTATTTCTGTCAGTGTAAAAGAAAAACAATTGACAAAACCCACTCACTTATACAGATTAACACATGCTGACTAATTCACATGGTTCTAAATCTGCCCCCCTCCCCCAATTGCATGCTAATTATTTTATACCATCAGCATGTTCAGCCACTGATAACATATATCAATGTAAAGAAGACATTCCAGATTTGTTGCCCATGTGTGATTTAAATACTTTACTCATCTTTCAAAAACCACTTTTATGCGAAGTTTATCTGTTGCTTCGCATCTTGGTCTACTTGGATCGAGTCTGAAGGCTACACTTCCAGTGTCAGGCATTGAAATTTGCTACATTCTGTTCTGATTAGTGGTTATTGTTTGTTCAAGTCCTGAATAAAACAATAACACTGATCAGAACTAACTGTAACACCAGAAGTATTGGCATCCAAACTCAATTGAGATAGATACAAAGCAACAGAAACTTCGTGGCTATCAAATGATCTGTAAATTATTTAAATTGTACATGGGAAACAAGTTTGGAATGTCTCCTTTTACACTGATATATGTAATCAGCGACTGAATGTGCCGACATGATTAAAAAAAAAATTTTTTACCACAGAATCAGCAAGTCCAAACGACACAAGTTATAGTCACATTGTTAATTTGTAGAAGGGGAGTGGGTGTTGTCAATAAAGTTCTTTTTTACTGACAGAAATGAGTACCTGTGGCTGCAGACATTGTTTTGCATCTGCAGGAAGTATAATGTGAAGCATTTGGTTGTTAGACATCTACATTCCCACTATGACTTATTCTAGACAAGATTTTCCTTGCACAAGGAAATTGCACTATTTCTTCTATTTCAAGATAACACCGTAATGCCTTCCAAATTTAAGTGAAGACATGAAATTGGTAATGAGATGTTTTTAAAGCATTCATGCAGTGCAAAACAAAGGACGTGGTGAAATTACCTAAAAAGTTGAGTTAAAATCAATGACAACTAACAGGTAGTCTGTTTGGAAGTATTTTTTTTTTATATTGTCAAGGATGAGACTGGTATATTAATAGATGACAAGTCTATATCTGTCAGTAATCTGCATATTGGAAATACAACCAATATGTCGACACATATAAAATGGCACCACCCTACCAATGACAAACCTGAAGATGAAAAGACCATCAAGTTGATATATGTATCAATAATGTATCATATCATAGGCTGTGTATTGTGAATTCTATCGATATGCGGCAAAGGTGTATCATTTCACCCCTATAGTCTAGAAATAGACATAATAAATATAGAAAACATATAAACAACAATGAAAATTACATCAAAAAACTGTATGAGATATTTAAGCTTATAAAATTCAGGGGAAATAATTCTGTTAAACTCATTAATATTCAAGAGTTCTAATGATGTTACAGAAGAGACTAAAACTGTTTAAACAATTAAATCATGTTTTGTTACACGTAACACAGATTAATGGTAATTTTCTTGAAGTTTTCATCGAAGAAGATGGTGTTACACATAAACTGCAGCTATTTACTCTAGCAGCATTGTAAATTGAATTTTAAACAAGACCAACTGCAATGGTATGCAATCACAAATCCCCATGCTTTTTACAGCATATTTTGAACTCTTCCTCTATAACCCTCCACCCTCCCCCCACCCCCCACCCCCCCACACACACACCAAGCCCCAGACAGTGACCCAGGGGTCATAAAGTAAAATCAGTCACAAATATGACACGTCTTCCTGCTAAGGCTGCATATACAAAGTTTTGTCCAAAAATATTAAACAATGCTATAATAAATGTAATCAAACATTTTGTATCTCTTATCTCTGAGCCCCTCCCCAGGGTGACATCCCTCATGCAGATGGTCAAGCCAAGGGCAACATAATTACAATGTTTTGTTAATTTCCACTCAGAGTAGATAATTGTAAAATGTTGTACTTACAAAGAAAATTATCACATTTGGAGATCTTATCCCTTCAGTTCGTCAGAAATCTCCAATTTAATTTTTTTTTAAAAACTAAATTTAAACTTCCATTCAATTGGTAAAATAACTTATTTACGAATCTGAAGATAAATGTTAATTGAGACCTCTTGTATTAAAAATGGAAGCAAAAAGAAAGTGTCTTGAAAGTATGTTAAAAAAATATTAACATTATTTTAAATTGTTCTTCCTCTTCTGTGATGTAATCAAAACAAAACAAATGCAATAGATTTATGATGAGTTACCTCCCCTGAAAACTTTAAATGCTCATAACTTTAAAACTATTTGACTTATTATGATGGAATTAGAACTATTATGTTTTAAGATGTATTCCTTTTTTATTAATGTTATTTCTAGATTTCACACCACTATAAAGTCTCAATCAGAACATGTGATTACAAGATGTATATGTAGTTCTCTTCACACCGGTATTAGGGTAGACCTTGGCTGAACTCAATGGTTCTCTGATTGCAAAAAAAGCACAACACAAATTACATGATTGTACATAACCAAAATTATGTGTAAACTCTTGTTTCAGCCATGTGCTTCATTAGTAAAACAATGTACAACTAATTGCAAGGAATCAAATCTTCAATTTATAGTTTCTGTTTATAATCTAAGAAATAAGTTCATATTAGTCATAATCTGGTGAAAGATATGGCAAAAAAAAGACAAGACGGTTTTTGTCCTTACATGAGAGAATCGAGCAATTCGTTCGCTGGATAGTGGACAAAGTCATGAAGTTGCAGCAGAAATGGGAGTTGGGCAAACTCAGATCCAAGGGATTATTAAGCATAAATGAGATATTGTGGCCGTTTTGAGAATAATGTTAATCCGGAGTGTAAGAGATTATGTACAATTACACCAATAAGTAGAGATACATGTACATTGCACTTGTGATATCCCTTATGGTTTATATGCTACTAACAAAAGCCACAGGAAGCTTCTTTTCATTCCCTAATCATCAAAGGCACAAAAGCCGACTGTCTTATGATCTAGGTGAGTTTGAACAACTGCTTAATACATCAATTGTTTTTAGTGTGAACACCTGTTTTCAAGCCTAGTTATACCAACTGGACTAACAAAAAGGACAGCCCTCTGTTTGACAATCACAGGTAAGCTGCTAATTAGTAATTTTATTTAGACGTCTAAGATGCAAATGAGATTGATGCAGAAATGGCATACATTAAAACCTGCCTTGTCAGATCGTGTTTTGTGTATCAATAACATCAGTAAAGCATAACTGTCAAGTTTGGTTGTACATGTATTGACTCTGGTCAAAATAGACAGTCTTGTTAATAGGTTACAATGTCACTAAATTCAGCCTTTCTTGTACTGTTGAGAGTGAGGTATTGCACTGTCACAAACAAATTATAATGTAATCAGCAAACATCACTAAATTTTGGTGTTTTTATATATTTTACTTAAAATAAACGGAAAACAATATCAATATTTGTAAGAGAAAATCTCCATTCATCTTGTTGTTTGTAAAGTGAGATGCATAAAAGCACAGCCCTTTCTGGTCCTTCTCCCCTCTCTTTCAATAGGTCTTAAAATAAGATAATTTACACAATACTGGTGTACAACGTAGATAATTATCTAAATATTGTTAATTTCCCTTGCTCTGTATAGAAACAATTAAAAAATACCATTTAACACCAAACAGAATACTAAGATAATTAAAAACAAAGCAATAAACAACAATTTGCATTTAATCTGAACTTGCAACATGGTTACATGGATTTTTAAAAAACAGCTAGATGAAACAAGTCAACTAGATTCTCACTCGATGAAATTCTGGCAAGTTCTAAAACCAAGTTGGGACAACACTTGCTTTGCAAATGTTACAAAAGAGAGATAAATGGAAGAACTGTTTAATCACTTATGTTACAAATGATAAATAACTGTTCAATCACTATTTGCCATAACACTTACCTTATTTTCAATTCTCAATTAAATAAAAAAAATTCAAGAAGAAAAACATCACTGATGCAATTGATATATATGTATACACTGAATGCATATAAAATTAAACTAATAATTTACTTACATACAATATCTCTGGCAAATTTTCTAAATGACTGTGTATGCGTCAATTCCCACTGAATGCAATAGGTATAGGCCTGTTGATCACAACAATCTACCCACGCTATAACTGGAACAGAGACATCAACATTTTAATCCCTTCCATCAGTATCATTCAGTGAACTTCAGGTCAACTCTTGTCCTAGTATTTAAAAAGCATCAGGGAACAACCAAGGACATCCACTTAGCCTTCTTATCCTGTCATGCTTGCATGCTTAGGTACCTATATGTAGATAAAAATTACAGGCACTTATAGGTTTACCATATATATCAAGATAGAAGTTTTCAATTACTCATATATATTCACATACTGCACATTAAAATGATTAAAAAGGTCACCTATTACTGTACAGTACTCCAACTCAAAATTCCTAATAGAGAGGAGGGCAAGATGTATGTTTTTTAGGGGAGAGACTACTTTTTGGACCCTAGAGGTATTTTTGCAATCAAAGTGCTTACTGCTGACTATGAAATTAAGAACTTCAACAGACAAAATCACATTTAAATATGTATCCTACATCAAATAAACATTTTTTTTTAAAATTGGAATAAAGGGAAGGGAGGGGCTAGAATGACAGAAGGGAGTACATTGAGGGTAGAGTGGGAGTACCCCTATATTGCTATCAAGCTAGAGCACTGTATATTATCAAATGAAACAGTTTTATATCTAATATATCTGTATCTCAGAGTCTATGGATTGTTCTGGAATTAAAAGAAAACAAAAACATCAATTTGTCAATTTACTTCATGTGTAAAATATGTTTGATGGTACAAGGATTTTTCTGGGCCCTTTTTTCCAATGCCAAAAAAACTGTCCATTTTTCCTACTTTGAGTGAAAAAATTCTAGATCAGAAATTTTCAAAACATCTGATGCAATTTGACTAGAAAATGACTATAATGACTGTAGCATGGGATCTAAAGAGTGAAAGTAACATTGACTATTGGATAATATAAGACTATTTATAAAGCTGATTATTCTGTCTCCAGAATGGTTACAAGCTCAACCAAACAGATGCAAAATTACCTTGGAAATCTATGTAAATCTTGCACATAATCAAACTCATCCAACATCTTGATGATACAAGACCATTTAAAAAGTCTGAGAAAAAATGCTATAAACAAATGAGTTGCTTGAGTGTTGACAAGCTCTGCCAATCAGATGCAAGATCACCTCATTAATATGCATAGGTCTAGTGGTCACAAAAAAACTCATTCAACATCTTGATATAAGCACATTTACCAAGTTTTACCAAAATCTGATCAGAAATGCAGTCTTAATGGTGGTAACAAGCTCAGCCAATCAGATACAAGATTACCTCATAAATATATGAGAATCTTGCTCATAATCAAAATCATCCAGCATCTTGATTATACAAGACTATTTAAAATCTGATCTGAAGTAGAGTCGCTACTCAGTGCTGACAAAGCTCAGCTAATCAATGAAAGATCACCTCATTAATATGTATGGATCTCACTCATAATTGTAATAATCCTTGATCTTGATGATATAACCCTATTTACTCAAGTTTGATCAAAGTCATATTAAGAATAATCTTAAGAGTGGTAACAAGCTAAGCCAAGCAGATGCAAGATCACTTCTTTACCATGCATGATTCTTTCTCACAATGGAACTTTTTGTCAAAGATATTGTTGATGTAAGCGTATATTCCAAGTCTGATCACAATCAATCAGAAATAATGCTTTTAGAATGGTAACAATTAAAATTCAGCCAATTAAATGCAAGACCACCACATTAATATGTCTTAATCCTTGCTCATTATCATACTTGTCCAAGGTCTTGTATTCCATGTTTGATCAAAATAAGATTAGAAATATGGCATCCAGAGTGATAACAAGCTCAACCAATCAGATTTAAGATCACCTCATTAATATGCATGTATCTAGTGCAATATCAAACTCATATGAGATTCTGAAGATATAAGCCCATATTTCAAATTTAATCAAAATTAGATCAGAAACATGAACTGCAGAGTGGTAATAACCTGAGCCAATGATATCAACTCGTTAATAGACCGTGAAATGATTTATATGTGTGGGTATCAACTTTAATGCTTTTGCGAAAAATTATATTTTCATGGGTACTTAAATTCATGAATCAGGGAAGGGTCCTACAGCTTCCATATAAGAATCATTGTTCATTGGGTTTTTAATTTGCGGTTTGTAGCAACTACAAAAACCTTGAAAATTGGTACTGCACAAAAAAAGTGAAATCACAGTACATGTGCCAATCTTGCTCATTCTTGAACTTTGTATTATAAACCAATATTCAAAGTTTGATAAAAATTGGACCAAAAATGTACAGATAGCCTAGAGAGCGGTTTCAAGCTCAGCCAATCAAATGCAAGATCACCTCATTGATATACATGTACATCAATCTCGCTCAATACTGAACTCTTCCAAGATCTTGATAATATAAGCCCATATTCCAAGTTTGATCAAAATTAGATCTGAATTATGGCCTCCAGAGTGGAAACCTGAAATTATAGATGGACAATGTGTGTTGGACGTGCAGGGAGATACCATATAAGCTCACTTGACCTTATAGCCAGGCGAGTTAAAAAAGTGCTGCAAGATTTGAATCTGGAGAAGAAAATGGAACCTTCACATTTTGGGAAAGGTCTAATAATGGGACTTTGATTAATGATAACTTTAACCCTGCAAGTAAAAAGCAGTAATTTTATAAACAGCACAAATTTCAAGTGCTGAAATGTGCAATATAAGCCACACAAAATTTAACATCTGAATTTTAATGACTGTAAATATACAGTGTACTATTAGCATTTTTTCCTAAATAAATATATATATATATACAAAGCAGAAAATTAAAATAGGCAGTGAATCCATCAAAGCTACTTGGCACAATATTATGGTTCAGAAATGTAAACCAAATAGGAGTCACTTGAAGTGAATAAGTAAATTTCTATAAAGGTCAAAATCAAGTCAATTAGACAGCAATGCTTAGTTCTTGAAAAAAGTCTAAAAATCACCTTGTACTGGATATTATGACATGCATTTGTTCCTCAGCCTGATATGAATTAAATTGAGGTCTAACTCTTTCATATACCGGTATGTGAATGGTAATGTAACACGTTATAATCAAATACACTGAATCTGAAAGGGGCAACAACTATTTCAAATACTACCAGAAAATCTTGGCAGAAATATTACCATTCTTTGTACAAAATTTGGCTAAATGGTGCCAAGCATTCCATCAAGTTTTTGGCAACTGCTAAGTTATCAAACTAAGACAAAAAGGACTGCAAGCAGACAGACATATGGACAGAAGGATAATAAGCACCATGCATAGAATACAGCAGAACATAAATGAATTACATGAGAAGAAAACAACTAAAAAAGATTCTCACATTTATCATGATAAATTCATCATTTAAATGAAACTACATTTTAGACATTGATTCAATAACACATTCAAACTAGATAAAAAAAAAAGATTATAATACTGTAGAGTGGTGTAACTACCCTGAGAAATATCCAGTGTTCTTGTTATAAACCGATTTTTCTGCAGACTACCGTATATACTCGCTTATAAGTTGACGTTTTTTACTTAGAATTCGACTCATGCAGAGTAGGGGTCGTCTTATAAGCGTGACATAAAAAAAATTTAAAAATCTTGGGGTAATGCTGGAAACTTTAGATGTTTGCAGTACATAAAAATACTGTCAATTCATATCTTTTTACATTTTCATGCCACTATTCCTATGCAGTAATGCATATATGGTATGCACTGTGTTTATCCGTTTCATGACGGTCTTATAAGCGCGACATGCAAATATTTTTTAAATCACCCTAATCCCTCAGCTTATAAAGGCAAACATGCTTTGTTTTTCCAAGTTCACAATCTTTTGATCAAGATACTAATTTGACAATTATGACCTTAATCCCTTAGCTTGTAAAAGCAGCACTGCTTTGTTTTCCCTAGTGGACAATCCTTTGATCACGCCGTGCATTTGATACTTGTTCAATGTTATGATGAGTCCCTTTGATCATACAGCACAAATGACACCTGCTCAGTTGTGGCGACCCTTTAATGAGATATCAAAGACTGTATAATCAAATGCTCTCACAGAGTCTCTACATAAATAATGGTCCAAGTTTATGAATTGTTCGTGTTCTGTCAGTTACTGTGTACTTTGTCACTTAGATATCATACATCGTGAATAGCTAAACTTAGGTAATTTCACCAATATGGGGAAAAGACAACGTAATGCGTACGACAGAGCATTTAAGCTAAAAGTTATAGACTTTGCAGAGAAAAATAACAATTGCGCGGCAAAACGTGAATTTGGTGTGTCGGAGAAACAGGTGCGTGACTGGCGCAAGAAAAAGTCAGTTATAGGTGATAGTGCCAGGCATCTGAAGAAAATTCGAGTAATGGAAAGCCCTTATGCAAACTGGGAGTTTAGTTTCAACAAGTGGGTTCTAGAGCAGCGTCAAAATGGGTATGCAGTCACTAGAAACGCGATTAGACTCGGAGTCGTAAGAGGAATAGGAGTCGGACGAGGAATCGGATGAAGGGATGACATTGGAGGAATTTAGAACTTTATTTGGTAACTCTGATGATGAGGATGAATTCTTGGGCTTTGAACCAGAGGACATTAGACAGTGACATTTATAGGATACCAATTTTATACCTGTATGTGACCTATAATCCAATTCATGGATTTATCATATAAATGGATTAAAAATGTTAAGCTATATGGATTTCATTACACGAAGATGGACAAAATGTAAGTTGTAAATTTATTTGTACATATTCAACTCAATAATACAATTGTATTTATTCTACATTGGTTTTTGTTTTTATCTATCTATCTATATGTCTATCTATGTATCCAGTTTGGCTCATTTATTTTTCCTAAGTGCAGCTCTGACTGAGTGATGATATGTCACCCCTTGCAGACGGATTTAATTTGCAAAAAACACCTCGACTTATAGGAGGGTCATAGCTGAATTGGCTTTTTGCAGCCATGAAAAGGGGGGGTCGACTTATAATCGAGTACATATGGTATGTCTTCAATAATCACACATGTTATGTGATCATGATTTCTTTTCCACCACCCATTTCAGGCTGTTCAGAATTTTAGAAAAAACACTAACATCTGTTCATAATTTGATAATTACCTTGTGGGTTACTTTTAACTTGATTTAATTTGAATTGGAAGACCTATAACATTTTACCAGGATTTTACATTCTCAACAAATAAAAGCATTTATTTACAGCTTATTATACTCCGTCTAGAATAGCCATCCATGGACATGTAGCAAACTCTCACAAAAGATAAGTATCTTTCATGACATGAAACAGTTTAGGACTGTTGATCATTTTTGTCCATATGTACCATATTTAGTGAGGTTTCCTGTCCTTCATAAAGAATATAAAATACTACAACTCTTGATGAAAATCCAACACCCCCTTCCAACCACATATTAAAGGTCTGTCCCTCAACAGTCAGATGCTCTATTCTGCTGCACAGAATGAGCATACAGTAAATACAGCTTGTAGAGTCTGCACTGATGGTACTGTGTTATAAGTATTGTATGTACTTCAGGCAAGATTACAATATCCAAAAGTATAAACACTATAATGTGTTTGTTATATATTTATTAAATAAATTTTTTTTTAAATGTTTTTCACAAAATTAGAGTAAATACAAATATGTTTGAATATACATTTTGTTCATATTTTTTTGTTTTACTTAATCGCATATAATTGTAGTCTGATGTACTTGACGTGTTTTATGTGCTGCTGCATCATGCTGTGATGTCATGCTATGTAGCAACAAATTTACATGGCTCCTACATGTGCTTAACAGCACCCAATAAATGCTGTCAAATACATGGAAAATTGACTGGATCATCCCTATAAATACAAAGTCTGACATGACATGATTTTACATGCTACTGTGACATGCTGTGGTGTTATGCTATGTAGCAACAAACTTACTGGGTGCTACATGTGCTTAACAGCACCAATAAGTGAGTGACAAGGTCCAATATGTTGAAAATGTATTGGATCAACCCGTGCAGTGCTTTCCCTTGGAAGTCACAAGCTGCATATATAATAAATTATTGTTATCAGGGTCATATGTAAAGCTCTAGATTTTTTCCTCACATAGATGAAACTGACTTTGTCAAATAATCAAATTATGGTCTCGTGGACACACAAAAATTAGATACGATTAATTACATAGCAGCAAAAATATTATTTGGTATTTAAATTGCAACCCTTATGACAATATAACAACTTTGTACCAAAACAAACCTTTACCTTCTGCCTTCAAAAATGTAAGATATATAATAAAGGACCTTTAGGAAAATAAAATATTTTTTATGGATACATTAATTGTAGCCAAGTTTCTAGAAAAGAACGCAAATGTATCTTATAAAGTTCAAAACCAAAGATATATATATATATATATATATATATATATATATATATATATATATATATATATATATATATATATATATACACATATATATAATATACCTATATGCAAATGTTGTAATATTTCATCTATCTCAAATATAACTTGCATGTACCTTAAAAGTACCTGCTTCAAAAATGTATGAAATACAACTTTCATACTTCTCTTGAAATGTTAGAAAACTGCTTAAATTTTATGTATATTAAATCTTTTGTTACCATTAGTTGTATACTTTGGCTTACATTTCAACTCCAGCATAACTTTAAACAAATTTTAAACTAGAACTGCATTGCTTCTCCATCACATATCCCCATACTTTTTACTGCATATTCCAATCGTCCATCCATACCTATGAGTGAGCTTGGGGAGTCAAGATGATTTCCCATGTCTACTGTTGTAAAACAAGGAGAGTAAATTTTGGGGTAAACTATTATTGTTAAAACAAGAGTCCCTAAAAGGGACTGATACTCCACTGTCCAAAAAGAATTTTTAGGAATTCAAAATAAGCCATTCTTGAGCGACAAGATTTTAAAATTAGCTGCAATGGCAGCCATAATGGATGTAAAATCGGCACCATTTGAATTTAGGACCAACTAGATATCATAAGAAGTCTTTTGGTAAAAACTCTATGTTGATATGATCATCAATTCTAGAGCAGTAGCAACAATATTTTCAACATGGCCACCATGGTGGCCATACTGGATATCAGATCTGCATAATTTTCATTCAGGTCCAACTAGATACCATAACAAGTCTTCTGATGAAAACCCCATGTTGATATGTCTTTCTATTTTTTTGGAGAAGTGACAAGAAGATTTTCAAGATGGCTACCATAGTGGCTATATTTTATCTCAGAACGACACCTTGTTCATTCAGGACTAACTAGATATCATAATTAGTCTTCTGATGAAAATCCCATGTTGATATGTCTTTTTTTTCAGTGGAGTAGCAATAACAAGATTTTCAAGATGACTGCCATACTGTATGTCACATCAGCACAATTTTCATCTAGTACCAACTAGATGTCATACAAAGTCTCCTGGTGAAAACCCAATGTCAATATGCCTTTCCATCTGGGAGGAGTATCAATAAGATTTTATAGAGGACGCCAATGGCAACCATATTGGATGCCAGATCAGCACCATTTTCATTCAGGACCAACTAGACATTTTAAGAAGTCTTTTAGTGAAAAACACGTTGATATGATCCATTTATTCAAGTGGGGTAGCAATGACAAGATTTTCAATCCGGACAGCACCATTTTCATTTAGAACCAACTAGACATCATTAGACCCAATGTCAATATGATTTTGCATTCTGGAGGAGTAGTGATAATAAAATTCTCAAGATGGCTGCAGTGGCAGCAATATTGGATGCCTGAGCAGCACCATTTTCATTTAGGGCCAACTAGACCTTGGGATGAATGTGTGTACAAGTTTCATGGTAATATACCAAGCAGTTTAGGAGTAGCAATAACAAACTTGTGCTAACAGACGGTTGAATGTCGCACAACAGGGTATGAAGTCGTAACTTAAATGGCAGTATAGTCAAGCAGATACTCTTCAAGCTTAAATTCAGATAAAAAAATTTTATAGTGAACATTTTTGCAGCTGCTGTATGTGCTATCATACCAATACTGTTAAAACTGATCTAGTAGTCTAAGTTCTACTACTGATTTCTGCCATCTCAGATTGTGTAAGGTTTGATAACTGAATATGTTCAATGCTGTTCATTTATTTATTTTTGTAAGTATAAACTTTGGCAGTTTTGTGAAAAAGGACATTTTCGTCTGTACTTAATTTCAGAGATTCGAAAAGGACTTCTATTCTTTCCACAGAAGAATGACTTTGGATCTTTAAATCTGTAGTTGGTAGCAACTACAAAAGCCACAAAAATTAGTATCCCACAAAATCCATGACAAATGGTACCCCACAAAATCCACAAACAGTTGGTACCGCGTGAAATTCACAACCGCAGGTACCCCACAAAAAATAGTGAATTCACAGTAGTCCACGGTCATTTAAAATATTTCTAAAACTAACCATGGAGACAGACAAGTGCCATTTTTATTATTGAAGAAATGAACTTCTATATTACAGGATTCATAAAATCGACTACTCATGAAGCTTGAAAATCAACTGATAGAGGCTCCTTGTGTGGTCTCCAGTTTTCTAGAAGCAGGATCAGAAGAGGGTGCAAGTAAAGTCTCCCAAGGAACCAAGTCTGCATCTGATTTCACAGTCCCCAGGAAAGAGAGGTAAAGGTGAGCAGATAACAAGGTCTTGGCCAAGAAGAGCTATTATGAGGAACTGAATTTGGTCGATCCTGTTCGGAAGAACACTAACCCTTTCTAGGCTGGTGAGGAAATTCATCCCAACAGATACAAAGTCCTGAGAAGGAATGAAATCCAACTTCTCAAGGTTTGGAATAAAGGCCGAGACTGGTCACTATTGTAAAATGACTAAACAATTTTTGTTTACCACTGTCTCTTTATAAAGACAAGTGTTATTACACAGTAAATTCATACAGTATCTAAGTAGAATGTATGTGCCATATTTGATGTAATACATTGACTGTGCATTTTAAACAATTATTATTTGTGTCAAGTTCAGCACAATAAATGCACACTTAAGAATCCATCATAAACAATGTCCCTATCACGTGTTTGTATGCACTACAATAGTAGCTCCCTTCATGCATGTTGGGTGTTTGGTGTTTTGCTGTTTTATGATACAGGAACGCTATTAAGATTGTATAGTGCTACGGTAAGTTGGATAAAGTGCCTTGCCCAAGGACACACCACAGTAGCCAATCTGGACTGATCCAATGGTGGGAATCAAACCTGTACCCTTCTGCCCTAAGACACACCATGGTAATTGATCCTGCACAATTCTAGTTACAAGTCCAATGCTTCCACCCCTAAGCCAATGCAGCTTTGAGCTAATTTTAATTGAGGAGAATCATTAACTCTTAAAAATGGTCATGCTGAATAAAGCACATGTCCCTTGGCGAGTCTCATATAACCAATAAAGTTATGTGGAAATGGCACACAAGGCATGTATGCTGGTTAAGTTCCAAGAAAATACAGCAATGATCTGCTAGACAGATTTTATCACTCCTGTTTCCCTCCCAAAAGTCATGTTGGGACCAAGATGTGTGTTTAGCATTGAATATTATATTTGCAAGTTTTGACCAAAATGAGGGGTGTAGGCTTATTGGTCACGTGCGACTATTAAGGAAAATATGGTAGGTAAATTATGTCATGCTAAGAGGTTTCCTTGTGTCAGTGACTGACATCATGTTTGCATTATCCTAATAAATCTTTAAAATGTACACTTCAACTTAATAATGTTCTATATACATCTCTCTCAGCAGTCCACATTTACATACAATAGTTAATTTATTCATCTATCATTCAATCTATTTATCTATCTACCTATGTATGGCTACTTGCCTGTAAAATCTGGAAATACCAAGAGGATTGAATTTGGTTATTTCTATGGAACCAGAAACTTAACACTCAAACAAATTTTTGAACATACTAATGAAAATAATGCACATATGCAACTCCAAAATCACCACACAAAATAACCATCTTTCACAGAACCATACAATTTTAAACAAATTTAATTTTTTGATTCAACAATATCTGTACCTATCTGTTCGTATGTTTGTAAAATCAAACCTAACATAATCTGCTGCTTAATGAAGGTTTATTTCTATAATAACAAGTAGTACAATGTACCTGGCCATTTAAGGCAGTTAATTGCTTACTGGTAAGAAAGGTAACCTTAACACAAGTCTGACTACTGTATATTTATGTCCGTATGTCTGCTTGTGCCTCTATGTGTAAATAAAAGGCACTTACAAAATGATGAAATCTATACGTGGAATGGGCTACATGTAGAGACATCAAAATAATTAACTTTTCGATCTATATCTTTCAATACAACTACTATTAGGACAAGTTATCTTGCAAGAATGACAAATAAAATGTCTGACATCATACCCAAACTCTGGTCACCTGTAATATATTTCCTACATCCGTGTCTTATTATGGAAAAATACTGAATATCATTGTATCATTATTCCAAAGTTTTTCAAACCCACGCTGGTCAAAATAATATGACCTATTAGCTTACTAACATGTGACCGAACCACAGATGTCACAGATATTAATGGTTTGACAACACTGATTTGTGCACAGGTTTGTAAACTCATATATGAATAATTTGTACCAGGTGGTTTCCACTCCAAGCACCCCAAGGCATGTGTAAGTTAGAGCATTTAACAACATACCAAGTGACATTAATAGCGCTGTTCATGGCACGCATGTATAAATGCAGATGTACAGGTATACAATTTCAAACATGAACTAGGGATGAAAGCCATTACAAATATCCAACATTTAACTCTGCAAATACCCCTCCCATCTCCCCTCGCCCCCCCCCCTCCATCGGTCCACCCCAACCCAAACAAACCAAGGCTTTTTTTAAGATCTCTTTATTCACTGTCACCTGCACAGTCTCCTGAAATATCATACACAGTCAATTAAAGGTAAAGTTCTAAAATTGTAAATATATGAACTCTTCCAAATAAACATAAACATGAAGTACTACAAGATAAAAGATAAATCTGTTCAAATTCTGTAAAAGGTATATAAAATAAAAGATAAAGCTAAATTATAAAATCATTAAAATGCAGGGTCAAATTTTGGCATAAAAACCATATTCCCTCAAAAAGTCCAAGAAATAATTAGAAATGAACAACTGACAGGGTTTTGTTTCCTTCTCAACTATATAATTCAGAGGAAATTAGAATTAGGGTTCTCAACAGAAGTTTGAAAGTTGCAGTCTAGAACATCTTCCTTCAAAAAAGTCCCAGCCCTGAAAATAGGAGTCCCTATAACAACTTTCTTTTCTCCCTTGCAATAATTCATAACATATTTTTGGATCACCAATATGTCATCAGATTATTCGTGCTCATTCATTGTGAAATATTTAGTATTACATGTATAGTAAAAGAATGAAAAACTAAGGCAATTGAGAACAGTGATAATTATGATTGTTTGTGATATAACAGTTAGAAGGAATCAAGGAAGAGATTACAGTTTGTTTTCTATATTAATTTATTTAATTAGCTTAATTCCATTTGAAATAGTAAATTTGCCAAGACATTGGAAGAAGCAAATGACCATATTCAATTCACTTTTTTTCATTTCATCTTTAAACACATCAAGCATACTACATTCACTTTTTTCTTAAATAAACTTTAACAAACTTCTCCACAGCAGGTTTAGGATCAAAATCTTTCAGTTCTTGTCCTTCCAACATAGCCCTCCTCAAAATAACATTACAGTTTCTTGTTTTAAAGGTCTATGACCCTTTTCTTGATATGATTATGTGACGAGAAGCCTCTTTAACAAGCCACTGACGTTAAAGTTGAAACCAGCAACATTTCAGCTAAACAGCAAAGTCTGGAAACAAGCCTGCGCTAGAGTGCATAAAATTAATAATGTTCCATTTATTTTCACGTTTTGCAGCTCATGGACACATCCTATTCCATGATTCATTCCACGAATCTCTGTCTCTTTGATTTTGTTTTCTTTATCAAAACTAGATGCATTAACTACTTTCTGTCAGCCAGTCTTGTGAGAATCAGCGTTGTGCTTGGCACCAAAGAAGTTAGGTAAAGTTGCCATCGGAAGATTACATGTGATAAACACTCAAAAACAAAAGTATGGCACAGAAAAAACAACTGATTTTGATGACGAATTGGCAATTAACATGGCAGTTCATATTCTTTCGACAAACAAAAAAAGTCCCCAAATATTGGCCCTTTTTTATATATATATATAAATACGGTATACGATAAAATGTAAGTGTTCCAAAAATCGCAGAAGGATCTAAAATATTCTTCTTTTCTGATTCTTGTCCCTAAACTCCTCCTCACATTTATAACAAGCACAGCTGTAGTATAAGTTCATTACCCTCAACAGAATTTTAGACTTCTCACACCTGAATAGGAGGTAGATGGAAATGATCATTTTCTTAATGATTTTTGTATTGCTCATTGGCTAAATGTCTCTAGAAAGTTGTTTGGGATTGGCTATTTCATCATTACATGCCCTTTTGATCCAAGGTTTCATCCACCTGGCCCTTATTTTGGCCAGATATCAAACTTATTCTAATTTTTGCAAAGCTTAACCTGTCTCCTTCCTACACTGACCAAACTGATTTAGATCTTATGACAAAAAAGACATGCTCTTTTGGCAGGAACTTCATATAGTGTCTACAATACTAGATGCCATTCTAAAGTTTGGTCTTTGTTATTTCTTCCTGCATATGGATCCAGTACTCAGTTTCCTCCCCTGGAAGCTTTTATAGCATCAAGGTAAGTGCATGGTAACATCACAAAGGTGTTTTCTGAAACATGCACTATCATCATAAAAGTGGAAAACAAATAATCAAATATAAAAGAAAGCAAACACGTTTACATGGTGCTCTTTATTTTCCTTATTATATGCATCTTGTTCTCAAGTCAAAATTCTTTATAGTCTTGGACTTTAATTAACAGACTGAAAGTTTATTCCTCAGAACACTCTTTATCCTCTTCATTGTTGACAAGGTCCACTCCTTCACAGTATGAAAAAAGGATAAGTTTATTAATGGATGCAAAAAAAAGAAAAAAAAACATCAGAATCCTAATTATAGTCAAACCTGTCAGAATGGTTACCTTTATATATATAGCGGTCAGTGCATTAAGGAGTCAGTGCAGCGTTATTGACGATGACTGCTCAGAGCATACAAATTAAACTTCATTTCATGACAAAGGCATTGTTTAGATAAAGGCATAGCATATAAATCAAAATGTAAACATTTCTTATCTCAATTGTATGCACTTTACTCCAGTCACACTCTCAGTGTAACTCAAAGGTGTCAATATGTCAAATTTGAAAGCAATTGGTTTTTATTATTAGAGGAGAGGGTGAAAGCAGTTCATTTGCTTTATGGTGAGAAAAGTAGTCATGTTTTCACAGCATAAATGGGAGTCACCTTTTGTGCCAGTGTGATAGGTATAGTTCAATACTGTCATCTATTTTATTTGCCTGTGAATTAATGTCATCTCTGAGTAGAGAATCAAGTTAGATCCCTTTTCTTTAGGGTCAATCTCATTCAATATTTACAAAACTTGTTTGTTAAGGCTGGTGATGTTGCAGTTCATGCATTACTAACAATTGCTACATTAAGCGTTTTTTCAAAGCCTATTCATCACAGGCCTCTCACATAAGCAGGCTGTATTTTGAATTCTGGTGAGTTGAGCAACTGGTTAACCCAGATATTGTTTTAAGTGTGAAAAGCTGTTTCTAAGCCTAATTATAAAAGGTGTTCGAACAAAGAGTTACTCCTCTGTTTCAAAGTCTTATTTAAGCTGTCAATCAGTAGTGAAATTAGTATTTGGCATGATGCACAAAACTAAGATCAGTGGGGTATTTTTAAGAGTCAGCAACGGAGAGAGCAGGATACAGCAATCTTATGCGCAACATAACTTTGGGAGAAAACAACATATATATGTATTTTATGATTTTGTTGAATAGTGCACTCAATCTTTTGATAATAATAATAATAATAATAATAATAATAATAATAATAATAATAATAATAATGATGATAATGGTATTCGGTGCATGATATATGTTCAAAACCCAATTCTGAAAGGTAAACATAACTACAAAGGTAACTTATGTACAAAGGCCAGTTTGGCCTTTCCCAAGAGTGACTGCTATTGATAGATTTGACTGCAACTACATAAAGCCTAATATTAACAAATTACTGCTAGAATGTAATGGTAAAACCTGTTCCAACTGCAAAGTAATTGCTTACTGATGGAAAATATTTGAAACATTAATGAAGGTGGCTACATTTTCTTTGAATGTGTTTAAAACAGGTAAAATCTGAAGATTAAAATTGCTCTGCTTTTTACTTTGGAATTAAATTCATCATACACTTACCTTTCCAGAAAAAAGTGTTGATATATTTCATTCTTAGTGGCAAATAACGTTGGCATTCTAATACAAAATGATACTCATCTTCAAGCACATTACAAAAAATATAGGTCTTTAAATAGGCTAGTAAACAATGTAGTTGCAATGCAACAAATTTAATATTTCACCAACAGTAAGTGTGACATGTGTAGGTAGCTTTAGTGCCATGATCCTCATCAAATCAACCTGGAAAAGAGTTTGGGTTTTTTGTTCTACTGTAAGAAACAGACTTAGGCCAAATACAGAAAGTGTCAACACAATGACAGACAGGTAACACCCTTTCAGGTGTACTTAATAGTTTTTTATGTTAGATGTATCAGATGTGCAAAAAAATTTTGTCCTCACCTTTATTTTTCCCAAATTTAGGCATATCAAAATACTTGGAAATTTTTATCTACTTTGCATCCTAAATGGAATAATGTCCATGTATCACTTCTTTGATTGAAATGATTAGAATAAGGACTTAAAGTTTGTGGGCAACAGTAAAAATTGTCATCTGAAACAAACTGGATATTTAATGAGTTGTTGTTGCATGCAGTAAAAGAGGTTACGAAATGGTCGTGATTTCAACTTGTCTGATTTCCCAACTCAGTAAGTCAAGATTTTTCATCAGACATTTTTGTGTCCTTGGCATAAATCCCTTTAACAACTGTTGCGAAATCATAAGATGTTAAGTTGCATTTGGGTTTTTATTAACAAATTCATTTATTCTCTCAATGTTTAGGCTTTGACACTTATTATTTAGCATGACAGAAATAACTAGTGAATTTATCTTTAGGATTAATGAATTTTAATGAGATAGATACTTCTATAGATTTCTCGCCTATAGGAATACAGTCTCCATATTTGTAAATACAAAGCATTATGAACTGATGAATGGAGAATATTATAGCTGTCCTCTGTATTTCACTGGTTACCTATAAGTAGCACTCAGTTGTCCTTCATGAATTAGATTGAGCTGCTGGGCTTAGCATTTACAGATCTACCAGTTCTATGCAACTGTGCAAAAGTTAAGCTAACCTACAGGATTAGCGACTTATCACAGCAGTTTTACATTTAAAAGAACAGTGATCTTTTTAATCCATTTAGTTTCAAACTGCTTGGCGCTGATTCCATTCAAATACTGTGTATCTTTAATTCTTAGGATCCAGTGTACTGTGACATGAACCAGTCAAACAATGAAATTTAAAGCTGTTGCTTTCAAAAGCTGAAATTTGTTCTTATTCATAATAAAAAGAATGAACCCATGGCTCTCAAATTTTTTAAACTTTTCATATAGATGTTCAGGCAATACAATAATAGTACTTGCATCCATGAGTACAGTGCAAAAGAATGGAATAGGTATTTTTAGGGTAAGTGGAACTAGAATATGGGCAGGTAATTTGTTTAAAACTACTTGTCCCGGGCCTGTATCTGACAAAATTAAAATTATGCACCCTGCCATGCCATATATAGTCACTACTAGGGTTTGATGTGTTGAATGCCATGAGCAGCCATGGCAACATGAACATTTATCTACTGAAGAAGACCAGCTGACAAATTTTCATGTTTTCCATTCCCAATTTTTCACAATTTACTAAACATAAATAACTTTCAGAAAATACATTTTTATTAAAATGTATTTATATTTTCACAATACAAGATTTCCCATCATGGCATGCGATGCTCGATTGTGTGTGCCTACAGAAGTTAAACATGCAGCATGAAAAACAAGAACTTTGTGAGCTAGAACAAATAAATGGAAACTGCATTATGCACTACCTTCCAGACATGGAAATTATGTTTCGCTGAAGAAATCTGACTTGATGCTGCTCATATCTCTATAAAGTTATTTCCCCTTACTATCTTGACAAAAATGATAAAATCGCTGTGATGCATTACCGACCTGGACTTTCTTTATGATCAGACATGTTTCAATAGTTTAGAATTTTTTAAAAATATTTAATGAAACATGTTAGATTATCCCAATCCTACTGCTCTCTTAAGTCACTGATATTTATATGATCAGCATATGAACAGAGTTAAAAGTGAGGTGAATTTATGAAAAGGGTGGGTGGGAGTGGTCTGCTGAAGAGCGAGTTTAATCTTCTAAGTTTCAATTCAGTATCAAGTTTAGTGTATAATAAAAAGAAAATTTTTTTTCCTGCGTTAATACTGATATATTTTATCGTGTGGTACAAAACGTGATATTTTAATAAGTGGCAAAGAAGAAAATATCCTCTATTTATTACATTTAACAAGACAGAGAATACTCATTTTCACTATATATTTCAATGTTCTTTAACATTTTTTTCATAAATTTTCAGTAAAACACAAGAGCACTGGCTTTACACATGCTTTGTACTTATGTATATATATATTAGGGTTAAACAACATTTCAGCACATGAATGGCTATATGGTACCACAAAACATTTTTGTACTGCGGTATACCATGGTATTTCTGAGCATAAAGCGGTATGACGGAATTGTATTATCGCCAACAATTTAATTTTCCGGGGCAGGGGCCTGGGACTGTTTTTTTAACAAATTTCCAGCTCTCAAATAGCTGGAAAAATATCTTGCTCTGATTTATAGCAAAATAACACCATATTATATCCATTATACAATTTGAAACAAATTTATTATCTCTACATAAAAGAAAATAAAACATCTAGGCTGGAAAGAAAATCACAGTTCCCCTGCCTGAAATGGTCGGTACATTATAGTAGATGAATGTGCTATGTGTATGTTAATTGTTTTATAAGTTGTCATGTAAACACTGTAGCTAAAGTGGGATAATAAGCTTACACTATTGCTGACACCCTGTAAAAGACTGTGCTGACATTAGAGAGCTTGTTGATAAAAATAGGAAGTACTGACACTGAAGCCTACAATTTACTTGCTATACTACTGATAAAATAGGCAGGGAAACTTTAAGTGGGATCCCAACACCCTGGAAAGATATTTATCAGAGAGGGCCAGTAAACATAAAACACAGTGACTCAACAATTTAGTGGACTTGAGAAATTACATAAAATTCGAACAGAAAATAACTGCTCTCCTGAAAATCTGAGGATGATTCTTGGCCCTATAAAGGAATACATGTACTTAACACATTAACAGACACTAATAAATAACTAACAAAATGATATTTTTTCTTCTTTATTTTAATCCAACATTTTTCCAAAAGTTGGATTTGGCCCAAATATCTTTCACAATATCCCATTTGACAGCCATGATGGCATATGTGACACATGTCAAACATATGATTAAAGGTTCATAAATACAATTATATTTGTAATATTCTAAAATAATTTGTAACAAATAGAACTATTTTGTAAAAAGTTACTAATTTTTGGAATTATTTTGTCATGAAAAATGAAAAACATTCTTTTAATATCATTAAATTCATCACAAGAATACTCAGGAATTTCCATATATTCCTTATTGACAAAAACTACAGAAGTACCAGTACAGTGAAAAAGAACTGTGGTACATACCAGTGAAAAAATACCGCGGTAAACTGCACAATATGGTGCCTATTAAAAGTAAAGTTTGAAAAAATGTAAATACAATGAACCGCACCAAATAAAACTTTATGAAGAACTTCCGAGTTATTTTTAAACTTTATGAACATAAACCCTTCCAAATAAACGTAAACAGGGAATAATAAAAGAAAACAAAAAGCACATGTGAAAATCTGATCAAACCAATTTTTTATGATGCCATGTCATGTCAGTCAAATATGCACTCTACTGCAAGCTACAATTACTTCCTAGAATTTACACTGTTAATAAATTTGTGCTTAGGTGACACCCTAGATCAAAAAGTTGAACTCCACCTTTTTATTTCTTTCTGACATGACTGTTGGCAAAGAGCAATCGTATGAAGACATAATCCATTCTGGAGGGTCCACCCTATTATACATACTGATTATCAGGCGTTAGCTACTAATTAATAAATTTATTTCAACTTACCTTTGTATCCAGATGGTATGTATAATCCCTCTTCCATTAATCCATGGATTTAATTCTTTAGAACACTCACTTTTTAGTATTAATCCCTGTCAGAGCAGAACACCTGTGTATTCAATGGCTGTTGACCTCTAATTTGAATTGCTGACGCATGAGTGGAAAGCAGCATCACCCCAAGGCTAGAGAAATGCGTCTTAACTGTCCCACACATTGGGTAGTTCCCAGTGATACAGGCTTCGCTAGAAGTTTAAGACACATTGCTCTTGCCTTGGGGTGATGCTGCTTTTCATGCATGCATCAGCCATTCAAATCCGAAGTCAATAGCTGCTGAATAGACAGGTGTTCTGTTCTGACAGGGATTAATACTAAAAAGTGAGTGTTCTAGAGGATTTAATGCCATGGATCAACGGTTACTAGAAAGACTGAAATACACAAAAACCTACATATATTACACATATTTTTACCAAAATACTCATGAAGACGAATGTATTATGATTTGTATTTGTTTTAATAATAATATAAAGCAAAATAAACTTTGATTTAAGTGATTTTGATATGATTTACTTTTTACTATTTATAGCACAATTCATGTAATGACGTCACTCAGTCGTATTTGATTGCAACGGTATGATACACAGCAAATTGTAATAAATACACAGAATGAAGGTGAAAAGTACCCAAGGACTAAAAGCATTTGCTGACATTCTATTATATATTTACTTGAACTTTTAATGATTGAGTTTTGACAAATTAAAAAAAAAAAATTTCAAAGCATTTAATTTTTTTTAAAAAGCCAAATATTTGACAATAGTGAAACGTATTTATACACTGCTTTTGATGATATGACAGAAGATTGTAATTTACAAAATCAAGTATTTCAAACATAATAATCTAATTAATTAACTGCATGAATTACTATATATATATATATATATATATATATATATATATATATATATATATATATATATATATATATATATATATATATATATATATATATAAGGGTAGATGGAAATTATGTCACATTTGAATTTTGAAATTACATTAGTAAATATATCACTTGAACAATGGATTCAACATTGAAAATTGTGCTTTTTAGTGAGTTTTATCACAAGACTGGGAAGATACTGCAACTTTGATTTGTTAATATTTTTATTATTAAGAGCATATTACGCTCATCTTCAGGAGTATTTTGGTAAAAATATGTGTATTTTCGTTTTTGAGTGTATTTCAGTGTTTTTTTAATGAAATGAATCTATCTAATCGCTTTTGTCAACATTAGTATACTTTTCTTCTTTTCATTAAAGAAACATACTCCAACTTAAACTGACTTCGACATTCCTTGGCTACCATCGCATTTCAACCAAATGAAATGTATGTCACGGGAACTTGAAAATGCATCCACTTGATTGTGTCAGAAATTGATTTCATTAGGAAAAAGACATCAGAGTAAGTTTAGTCCTACTAAAGCAATTAGATCTTAATTTGTGTAAAAGTGTCAATATGGGCTGCCAAGTGTGTGAGATATTCCTGAAAATTTGGCCTTAAGTTTCCCTGTCAATTGGCTGGGGATCACACCACACAACATCGTTTATTTAAGCAATATGCCTCTAGTTCCCGTCAGTCAACCGGGGAACACGCTATACAACACCTTTTGTTTGGACGTAAGACATCGCACCCAAACATCATAAATATCAGGGTGGATGTCTTACACTGTAGGACGACAGCTTATACTTACCGTCAGAATACATAGGTCAGTCAAAATAAATTTATTAATTGGTAGCGAGTGCCCGATAATCTGGCGTAGGTATAATGTCGTTCTCCACCACCAGTCAAGTCAGAAAAAGAAAACAAAAGGCGGAGAACAAAATGTTGGTTTAGCATTTGTCCTACAATGTATGATATCTACCATGATATTTTGTTTTTTGGCTCGACGTCTTATTGATTCGGCATTTCTTGGCTACCATTGCATTTTGCATCGAGATATTCCTGAAAATTTGGTCTTTAGTTTCCCTGTCAGTCGACCGGGGATCACGCCACACAACACCGTTTATTTAAGCAATAAGTCGTCGAGAAAAACAATATAAAATATCAGGGTAGACGTCTTACATTGTAGGACTAGTAGCGTCACCCTACAACCCGCATGTTTTTAAGCAAGTAATGCATTTGATCCCTTTTTGGTTTGGACTGATACGTTTCAAGGATAAAAGCTTAAAAGCAACAGCGGTTGCAAGTGACTATTGCATAATCCATTAGTTTTGCTCGGAAAAGATAAACTGGGGAAGAAGCAAGAATCATCTGCCATCGATATTACGCTTACCAAAATAGCATCGCTTCGGTAAAATATTTAGCATCCATGCTTTCATGCAGTCATGCGGACAGCTAACAGTAACACAAGCCTCAAAATGCATAATTATGCAGGTAAGTGAAAAGAAAACTTTTATCCAGTAAGCCAAATATGTTACACCAAGCGTCATCGACCGGCTAGCAGATGGCCATTTCCTGAGGAAGTGTTAGAAAAGAGACATCTATGATACAAAAGGATGTCGAAGGGAAATAACTCGTTCATAACCTACCCAACTATACAACTAGACCTGTTGATTTATAGGAATAAAATGTAAAAAAAAAAAACACACACAAAAAAACACAACAAATATGTCATCATCAACATTTTACGTTCTATTGAATAGTTTACATTTAGAACGCAATAATCTCTGAAATTTCTTCATTATACCAATATTCTACTCACAGGAGTTAGAGTTTATGGCGAAATGTTTAGCACAAAATGTAAAATGTATCGTTTTTACAGAAAGCGTGTTATTTTAATGGGGAATATATATATATTCTGTACCTCCACTAATCCGCCCCTGATTATAAAAGTTGGTTCTTTCTTTTTTCTACATTTTCTACGGTAGGCTAATGATTACGAAGTTTTGGGGAAGAATTAGAGAAAAAAAATCAAGAAAGATCAAGTGTACCTTTTAATCGGCTCCATACTGGACTGAGAGCAGGGGTATTTAACTCCAAAACCCGTGTCTTTAAGCTTTGAACCAGTTAGTACTAATATTAGCAATGAATCACTTCCAAGATATTTACATCCGGAATATCAATAATAGCTTTGAACCAATTAGTACTAATTAGACACTAATCACTTCCAAGAAACTTACATACTGAATGGCAGTAAATAGCTTGTAGGCTGATAAGCCGTTATGGAAATGAATTAAAAATTTAAAGAGCGGAAACTTCGCAAGATTTATTTTTGTATCTAAAATATATGCCTTGAAAATTTGAATGATCGAGTGCAGTCATCTGTGGCGACTAAAGGAATGATTCGGTGAACTAGAAAATTATATATTAGTAAACTGTGCATAAATTCACTCCTCTATCAATGCACAAATTAAAATATTGAAATACAATCTCTCTCTCTCTCTCTCTCTCTCTCTCTCTCTCTCTCTCTCTCTCTCTCTCTCTCTCTCTCTCTCTCTTAACATCTTTTCTCTTTTCTGCGTGAGGGGTTTATGTATTTATATACACGAGCGTTACATGATATAGTTTTTAAGGCTTGGGGACTATGGAATTGTACTTGATGCCAAATAGAAAGAATATCGTTGAAATTGTTTGGCATAGATGATCAGATTCTTTCACCAGCATACGCAAGTAGTATCGTGAGGCGATACTGCGTCATATTGGCCTCGATGATGATAATGGGAATTAACATCACGGCCCCCATTTTGAAATAGGGCCTCTTCGGCTACAGTGGGGATTTAACATTAGTTTTTATGTTTATCATCGTGTGCCTGTATGGAGACAAGGGAAAACGCAATGTTAATTTTTAACATGAGATTACCACTTGTTGCAATAAATGTGTGTGTGTGTGTGTGTGTGTGTGTGTTAAAAGGATGGGCCTGTATGGAGACAAGGGAACATTTAATGTTAAAAACGTCCATAGGTTTAACATACACTTTGACTGACCAACACGCAGTCACTACTACCCAACACGCCGTCTGGAATGACCAACACCAGTCATATACTATCCAACACCCCACATTTACTATCCAAGACCCCACACTTAATATCCAACACGCCGTTTGTAGTGACCAACATCCAGTCATCTACGATCCAAAATCCCACACTTACTATCCAACACTCCGTTCATGTAGTATACAACACCCCACACGTACTATCCATCACGCCGTTTGGAATGACCAACACCCAGTCATGTACTATCCAACACCCCACATTTACTACCCAATACGTTGGTTAGAGTGAACAACACCCAGCACTTACTATCCAACACCCCACACTTACTATCAACACGCATTTTGGAGTGACCAACTCTCGGTCATGTATTATCCAACACCCCGCACTTACTATCTAACACGCCGTTTGGAGTTACCAACAACCAGTTATCTATTGTCCAACACTTCACACTGACCATCCATACGCCGGTTGGAGTGATCAACACCCAAAACTTACTATCCAAAACCTCACACTTACTATCCAACACCCCACGCATACTATCCAACGAAAATGGTAGGATATAAAAGAATGGAATGAAATGACACACACACACACACGCGCGCGCGCGCGCGCGCGCAAAAGGCAAGGAGCACTAATACACATGCTATACTTATATAAACACAAACATACTGTAATATACCAGGGAGCTCTAAAGCTTTAATATGATTGGGAGTCGGTCATGTCGTAAATTAAATATGTTGTTAATGTCAATGGTGATATACTGCTGAGTGAATTTGAACATTGTAGTGTGATTGGAAATGTAGAAATCGTGAGTTACCCAGATATTTGTATGCACTTGTTCATGTTATGTGTTAAGTGTGATCGCCGGTCATGTGGGTAGCAACTGCAGTGTCATCAAGTTCGATCTTGAACATCGTTAAATACTCATCAAATCTTAGAGAATCTTACTTCATATGAATTTATCACACTCAGAAATATGTTTATTACACCTCATTTTCCTTTCCAATCAGCAATTGAATAGTACTAAGCTTGATGACTTCATCAGCTGACACTACAAAATACGTCTGCAGCCATGATGGTCGACGCTAGATCACATGACCGGTTCCACGCACTAAATTCATCTAAATTCACAATTTTTTATTTAAATTTCACTTGTTCATTGTAAATGCTGGCCTTCTTTATGAGTATGTTTTGAAGTTTTAATATTGTATTCTTCGTTTTTATGATAGTCAATGTTTTTTTCAACGTTGTCAGCGTTCGCTAGTACTTGTTTACTCTTTAACCATGCCTAGCGACCTTGGTTACGACTTAAAAGGGTTAAATATTTTACAGACAAGAGATAATGCAAAATGTTTATATATTTGCTGCTGATTAGGTGTAAA
Organism: Margaritifera margaritifera; assembly: GCA_029931535.1. Taxonomy (NCBI): domain Eukaryota; kingdom Metazoa; phylum Mollusca; class Bivalvia; order Unionida; family Margaritiferidae; genus Margaritifera; species Margaritifera margaritifera. The sequence continues at coordinate 406,697 of JAQPZY010001017.1, read as the reverse complement.
GGGACAAGTAATGCTAATTAAATTGTATGATAACCCTCAGTTCGTGTCACTGGTTGTTGAATATCTGTTCGGCACCACCCGACCTGTTCGGCGTGCCGGACAAGTAATGATTGGTCAGAATTACGTCAGATGACTATTTTCCGAAGAGTATAAATAGGAGCGAAATTCGAAGGTCGGCAGATAGCTGTCAACAGTCATAGCGTCCATAGTTACATATCTCCACCAAATAAAAACATTATAGTCTTGAGGTAGTTATAATTACAAATTTACTAAATCCCATTAAGAAGCTAATACATAGTTATTAAAATAAGACAAGTCAGTGAAATTATATTTCTTTATTATCAAAATAGAGACTGAAATTACATCTGTAGTACAATAATCTGAATCAATTCAATTCACTGCTACTGATTCCGGTTGAATGCAAAACTATTATTGTGTCATACTAAAAATAAGCAGCTATTTCCAGCCAGACTAAGAATTCAAGGTTTACTTAAAAAATACTTACACTGTAGGCCATCCATTTCTTTCTGAACGATTAGATTGGGGCTATGAAGGCCATCATTTAATAGTCTCTGGATATTACACATACTTATATATTCATGTTTTATTCGTCTTTTGCTTTTATTAAGCATTTTGTCATATTACACTCAGTCAAAAGTATGAAAAGACAAAAAACATACACAAACATAAAACACATATATTGGCTATTATTGCGTTGTATCTCTTTTCTAAGAGAACTGGGTGGCTCGTAAAAGGGCCGATGGGGTGGTTAACCATAGAGGGTTAACAAAGGTGGCACTTCGTTACTGTTCTTCTTCTCAAGCTTCTCCTTACTGCCGAGCCATTTACCAATCCTCTCTTGAGACACCCTTGCCTTCCAAACACACTCTTTTCTTCAGAATAGCTGTGTCTGTAATCTTCGTGATAGACCACGTCGCCTTGCCATACATTGGGTAGACGGGATTAAACAGCATCGTGGAAATAATGGTTGAAGTGTCTACACTGACATGCATCTTATCAAGTTGTCACGAGAACAGATGACACCATGGGCAAACGCGCCTCTATATATAGTCTATGACCGGATCGAAACTGATTGAGACGTTCCACCAATCAGAACACGTGTAACATAATTCATTCAGGGCGTGTTTTCTATCTTCCAATCATAATAGAGCGGTCGCGTGAGGTATATTTATATACCCATGATGAGAGTTCTTACGATTTATAGTGCAATTACAATACACATGGCTCAAATGAAGACATTGTATTGGGGTGCGCATGCAGTGAATACTTCTTGCACCCGGAATGATAGTACGACTACTGATACTGTGTTGAGAATTCTTCCAGAGGAGAATTACTTAAATTTGGCCTTCTCCGATTTCTTATTTTCTTCGCAAGAATTTATTCCGGTAGTAGACCATCACATCCTTCTCCATCATTACCAGCCTACGATATTTTTAAAAAGAATCAAAAGGAGAGTTATAAACTTTTTACAACTTCAGAAAGAAGAAGAATTGACATTTGTTCAACAATAAGAAGCGGAAAAGAGAAAGCAACAAGAAGTGAGGAACACTTTGAACAGCGAGAAGAAGGAGGGGGGTGAAAATAAAACTGTCAGTTTGTTGCAGCACATTTTGGCTGAGTTAAAACACTTGAGAGAAATGTATGAAAGTTCTTTGCCGAAACCTAAGAGAAATAGACCTTCATGATCAAAGATTTCTAAACCTTCTATGACTACAATAATGACAACCACCACTGAAACGCCAGCAGCGGCACAAGTAACTATTACCACTACACCAACAGCAGCAGTAGGACTTGGACGTGGAAAAGGTTTAAGGCAGTTACAGCTGATGATGTTTTGTCCATAATTGTTATATTCAAAACCCAATGGTCCTTTTCAGAACTACTCAGATCTCTTAGAAATGAGGTACTACTCAAATGATTGCCAATCAAACAAAACAAAACCCTCCATTATAAAATGTGTTTGTGTGTTATCTTATCCATACTACAAACAAATCAAGACATAGATATACTTAAGTTTTATTGATATATTCTCTTGAATAATAATCACATTGAAATTTCAAAACACATCGCAAAAATCAATTTTTCTTCTTTTTCGCTGTCTTTCTTTTTGAATTTCTTCACTGACATGGGTTCTTCTGTTGTTTTTGTTTTTTTTTCTGCTTGTCTTGCTATGAGTTTCTTCACCCAAATGGGGTCCTCTGCTGTTTCGACTGCTTGTCAATATTCAATTTCATACGGAATGGGCACTTCTTCTGTTTTTTCTTCTGCTTCTCCCTCTGAACGCTTACCTTATTTCTTTTTTTTTTTTTTTTCGTGTTTTTTTTTTTTGTTGGACACTTTGAGGACCAATGTCCTTTTCCTTGACATTGATAGCAGGTATCTTTACTTTTGTCTCTCTTTTCTCCTGTCTTGGAGGTTCCTTTTCTTTGAAGTTGTGGACATTATGGAGCCCAATGTCCTTTCTCTTGACAGACATAACAAGTATCTTAACATTTATCTCGATATGAGTAGTCAGAAGACTTCCTGGAGGTATATTTTCGAATGAGTGTCTGTAAATCTCTGACGAGAAGTGTGATCTGTTGTGGATCCTCCATCTTTAGAGATTGAAACTGAATGAGAGTATTATTGTAGGAAGAGGGGGTGCTCTGTATATAGGGAAAGAATGGTAACCGTGTCAAATCAAACTTGAATCAACAACCGTCATAAAACGATCAAATCTTTTCAAGGCGAAACCAAAAGTCAAGTGGCGACGTTATGTGTCGCCCAGCACTCTCCAAGACGTTTTGACAGAAATTCACGCTAGCGAGTTTGAAGAAGACATGATGGAGTCTGATCCAACACCCTCTACTTCCTTCACAAGACCGAGAGAGTCAAGATCAGCCAAGAAAGAATGTCGTTCGATAGCCCCTGAAGATTATGTTCCCATTCGAGCTATCCACAAAGTGACTTCCAGAAAATTTAGAACGACTGCGTACACTTACAAGGTCAAATTTAAAGAGTTAAAGTGTCAAGCCCCAGCTGAGAAGGCAGCTGTCCGCATTGTAGATGATACGGCCAAGCTAAAGAACAAGATCGTTTGAGACTATCTATCACTCACGACAGTTTGAAATCTCCTGTGTGGATCGAGTTTAGTACACCTGCAGAATGAACTTCTTCCACAATCTTGGACAAAATTCAACAGGTCGGACAATCCAATGATGAATTTGACATGACCGATGGAAAAGACATTCTTCATATGACACAAGTTTCGCCTCCAAGGGGCAGCGGACGACACAAACAAGTTTTATCGGTGGATCAATTTTCAAGTTCCAAACGAAGTATCGTCCAGGTTAGCAACGATAAAGATCATGTGTGTTTAGCCCGTGCCATCGTGGTGGCTCGAACTTATGCAAAGAAAAATGATATATCAGAATGGAAACGATTATGGAAAAGCATTAGTCGATCGGACAGAGCCAAAGAAAGGAGAGAAGCAGAAATCCTTTTGGAACGAGCAGTAATTTGGAAAGAAACCGTCTGTGGAGTTCCTGAAATGCAGAACTTCAAGACGTGCTCCTCTTAATCGTTGAAAGTGTATTCACAATTCGTTCACAGAGATCTCGTGTTTCGAGGACTGAATTTTCCAGACGGAAAAAAAATTCATATTTATCAGAACCAAAATTATTTCGATGATGTTACTAGTAAAAGGGGATTTCTTGGGCACAGTTGCCATTGCGACAAAATGTGACCAAGGGTTTAACAGTCGGGAGCACTATATTCATTGTGGACAGAGATATCGTGGCTGTTTAGCGTCAAGGCCTTGTTTTACTGAAGTACAAGAAAGAATTCGATGATCTAATTGAAAGAGAACATTCGTCAGTCCCCATCATGTTACGAGCGACTTCGCATGAAACAATTCCAACAACACAAACATACTTCCGAATTATTGACAGTGTGTTCCATTTGTGGTTATCATGTTTGTGCCAATAGTAAATAGTTACACGTTAATGCAGGAAAGAAACGACGTCGTTTTTGTGGCCAAGTCCTCGAGTTGGACCATCGATGTTATATTCAAAGATGTGACAACGAACCAGAGGAATTATTTAATGACTACCAGACAAAGAAAAAGAAACGTGTGGATTTTATCTGTTTTGACTTTGAAGTTCTTAAGGGACTGGAATTCACGGCCCAAAGTTTTGTGTGGCTCATTGCGCTGTATTCAGGAACCTTACTTTCACCACTGTCGAAATTGTAGCGTGATTCCAGCGAGACGTGAAATGATATTTCTTGGCGCTCATATATAATCCTTTTTGATTTTTCTGAGTGGATATTAGATCCCACCGATGACACCTGGATGAAAGAGGAGGTGCATCGTTACGAGAACTGTCATAATTACGCTATAGTCATTGCCCTCGATTTATCGGGATACGACACGGACAATTTCTTTTGAAATATTATTTAAAACCGAACTTCCAACAGTCACCATGAATGGAGCAAAAATCATGTACATGCAAGTGTGAAAAGTACAATTTATAGATTTCAGGAGTTATTTGGCTATGCCTTGGTGTAGAATACCTAAACTGTTTGGAATGACAGAAATGTCCAAAGACTATTTTCCACGCTTTTTCAATACCGAAGAAAATTAATATGTAGGGCTCCCGCATTTGCCTGAAGCCCAGTACTGCGACACTGACGGCATGCAAATAGAAAACGAGAAGCTTTCAACTATAGGTACCAAGCCAACTCTTCAGACCCTTTTCAACAAGAAATGTTAAAATATTTTCTATCCGATCTGGACATTTTACGACGTTGTTGTGATAAATGTCGACAGTTATTTCTGAATCTCGGTGGTATCGATCCCTTGAAGGAAGCTTATACCATTGCCAAAGCTTGTGGATTAGTTTAAGAAAAGAAGTTCATACCCGAAAACCACCTCAATCCTATCAATCTGTCAACCGTCTATATTCAGGCAACGCTTTGCGATGGTTACATTAATGTTCTAAAACTCAAGACAAGTGGTATACAACATACTAGAAAAGGTGGGGAAAAGAAGATTGGATCTTATTCAGCGGATGGTTGGGATTTAGAAAGCCCACTGATCGTGTACGAATTTCAAGGATATTTATTTAATGGATGCACCACCTGTTTTCCTCAACGAGACCTGAAACATCCTTTCACTCTCAGCTAGTCGACGATAAAGGAAAACTCATTAAACACGTGGAAATCATACGTGAAGATTTGATCTTGGTGAATTACGAAGACGTCACGGAGTTTATTCCACCCGACGAGTTTGGCAATGTCATTGTTGCTGCTTAGGTGACAGCCAATGCTCGTTTAAAATTCTATTATGTCTTTGAACCTTTAGGAGATTGAGCCATTTACTTTGACACCAACAGTTGGATGTACATCGATCGCCCTGGAGGCTTTCACCCACGCATCGAAGACGAACATTTAGGAGCGTGAACCGACGAACATCCTGAAGACACTACTTTGAGCTTGTCAGTGTCGGACCTAAGAATTACTGCTACCAGTAAAGAGACAAGCAAGGACAACTTCATACCAAATGCAAAAAGAAAGGACTCACCCTCAACTATCGATCGAGTCAAGTGGTAAGCATTGACGTATTAAAACAAGCCTTAAAGTCCGGTCAAGATCAAGACCTTCGTACGTTTGTCAGAACATCAAATCGTCAGTAGACCCTCGGAAAAAGTGTATCAGATTGTCTACCAGAAATTATTGCGACTACTCGATCACAACACGTTACATTACGGGAATACCAATCACCAGTTTCAAAAAGGAGAGAGTTCCAAGACAGAAAGATCATTTTGAATAAAGACGCTCAACCAGAATAATGAATTCAACCCAGAAACAGTGTGATGAACCCACTGACTCCAAGATCAATGAAGTTGAGTGCAATACTGTGCCGTGTGACCAGAGTGATGTTGTACCCTGCGATATGAGCGATGCAGCACGACATTATCGCTCTCCTATCGAAAGCGATGCCGTTCGTGTGCCCATATATGGATCTCATCCATGCACTCACAACCCACTTTCGATATTACAAGCTCATCGAGAATAACAAACCAAAGAAGAATACACGTTTCCCGTGACTTTGCATAGCTATTATGATTTTTCCAGTTATTCCAGATGTTCAAAGAAACATGTCCTAAATATATGGAAGGACTTACTCACAAATCTTAGCCAGAGCATGATTTGTCTACTTGTGACAAGGTGATCAATGCAGTGTTTCAGTTCTGGTGTGAAACTTTACGAATGGGAGTATAAAAATGCAGCTTACATTGAACATTCCAGATGATCCCGTGCTGCCGCTACCTTCTCTTGATTCTCGTGGATAATTAAGAAGAGGAGATGATTTGTGGTTTACATTCTGAGCTGCAAGAACGCATTTATAGAGACTTTGTACATATTCAAATGAAACACAAAGAACAATTGAGTCCGAAATGGCATATACTTTTTAATCTTTGGTATCTGAATGCTATAAAAAGACTCATTACTTTGAAAATGTTCAAATGGCCAGACATTAATAAACTGCGCACACGTTATAAAGCTTTCCATGACACGACTTCTGTCATCAGTGTTGCACCAAATTCCGTGGTAGGAAGTAAATGACAGCGTTCAAGACTCAGTAGATTGCCAAGCACCTTTAACAGAACTGATTTCACTAGACGATAGGATTCCTTTGAATTTTTAGACGGCGTGTGTGTTGTGTGTGGGAGTGTGTGTTAGTGACTAATTTTCTTGGATTTCATTGTCCAGCAGATACTTTGTGGCAAAATTATGAAACGTACGTGCAATGGTATGGCATACAAAAGCTTTTATGTGCACGAAAAACTCATTGTGTTAAAATTGCTACGAATAGTTATGAATATGACTTCTCTACCCCTGTGCGAAGAAGATATTTGTCACACTTTATCTGCTCTTCATAATTACCAAAAAGGATGTATAGCTAGATGGATACACCACCAGAATTACAACTGGAAGGATGCAATTGACCGGAAACGTCGTGGTTTCGACGCTTGGAAACAGGAGGTTGCTGATTATGCCATGGACCTCATGTGTGACTGATTAAAGAAAGAAAAACATTAACTTTGTTTTTTAAATATGAATAATTTTTTGTACCGTGAACGAAAAAACATAAGCTTTGTTTTTTTATATAATAATATTTTTTTGTTGCTCTACCATGAAAAAATTTAACGTGTATACAATGTATTGTGTTCTTGGTGATTTTTTAAGAATTGTTCAAATTACTTGAGAGTTATGGCTGCATTCTCCGTCTTCAAAGTCATTGACGAAAGGTCAGATCGTCCCAGTTTGGAGGCACTGTATCGTCGCTATTCCTTTAACATGCTCAATATAGAACTCATATGAAATTTTGATGTTGTAAACCTATATTTGAAGTTTGATTGAAATCGGACAAGAAATATGGACTCCAAAGCAACTGTTGATGGGCCAGTGCCTTAGGGCTAGGTGAGCTAAAAAAGATGTGAATAGTAATAAATTATCGGCAAGAACACAGAAAATGGTTAAAAATGACCCAGATTATATTAACTGTATTAGAGAATGAGACAGTAGGTACTTCCAATGACCAAATAGGAAAGAAAAATCCTTGCCATGGATGTGACAAAAGACAGAAATTAAATTACTTTAATTAAGAATAATAACCCAATACAACTGCAAAACATGGATGTAAAAAATGTATGACAACTTAAATGTGTTTAAAGTTGATAAATATTCATTTAAAGTCATATAATGTCTTTCATAATCTTTAGTTAAAAAGCAAAAATGGCATCCTGTTAGATATCCAACCAATTAATGACGAGTTTTCATATACTGATTGTGTTGTTCAATTTAGTTACATTCGTTTTGTGGTGTCTCTGTTATCACATAATCACAACATCAATTGGACAGTTTCAATGACATTGTTAACATTGTAGGACAAAGATCACATTGGTGACTTTTATTACATCTTTTGCTGAACTAAAAATAAAGTTAATTTTTAACACAATACCGACTATGAACTATTTCCATTCATATGGAAATATACCCCATATCAGGAGGGTTCAAAATTAATTACAATAGGCAACTTATAGTAACTATCACATTTTTATGACATCATATTCTGTATCATAAGTACCAAGTTCATAGTCCACCAGTTTTTGAGTTAAGCACAGCAAGCAAAATTAATAGAATTTGCAACTTGTTTCCATTGAAATATCCAAATGTAACTGATGAAAAATGCACAATAGCATGAGCAAAATCTAGACCATTATATTATACATATTGATCTTACTTTCAAATTGAACGGTTCACTGTATGAAGATAAGACAGTCTGTACTAGTAAAACAATATGTAACAAAATCACATACTTTATAAAATTGAACTTATTAAAAGGTCTTTTTAGACACAATTATGAAATATGACAACAAATCTACATATGTATGATGTATATGGACATTTCTTAAAAAGCCAAATATAGTATTGTCCTGTACAAATTAGAATATCAGCAAGTATAAATGCACCTAGTCGTACACTAAAACCCGTCTTGAGAGACCACTCCTTCTGCCAACAAAAAGCAGTCTCTCAAGACAGGTGGTCTCTCATAACGGGTTTGTCCAAGATGACCAGTTTTCAAGGTTAAAATTCAACAGGGCTTAGGAAGGAAAATGCCCACAATTACTGTACATGCATTTTATTCTTTATTCACAGTTCTTGTTAAAATATTGCATTAATTTAATCTCAGAATAATTTCATATAGCAATAAAGATCGATCGTAAAACATTCACATCTATATTTGAAAACCAGGTGTACATGTATTAGTATATTAACTGCAAAATTAACTAAGGTAACATTTACCGGTAGCCAGACAACTTTTCTTTTTGTTTAGAAAAACCCACCTATAAGGTCGTGTTTACAAAGGATTACATAAAGGTCAGTTGTGTTTATCTGTTTTGTGATGCGGTCATTCGTATCAGTGTTTTTCAGAACAATCTGCACTTGCATGCATACCCTCCTAATCAACTGTGGCTACAGATGATTAAATAAAGGTCTTTGGTGGTTATCTCTGTTTTTGTGAGGCGGTTGTTCACAGCAGTGTCGAAATGCTTATTTTGCCTAAAAATCGTAGTCGCTGGTCACATTCTGCAGTTGGTCGTTAATGACAGTGCATTTAAATAAAATTGATCCATGCATTACAATTGTGGTCTTAAATAACAGGTGGGCGCTCATAGCAGGGTCACTCAAGACGGGTTTAACATTATAGTTTAATATACCAGTAACAAGCTATTCCAGTGGTAAAAGGGCTTCATCTGAACATAATTATATAGTTTTATTTTCAAATGGTATGACAGCAAAACAGGAATGTGGATCATGCGTAGGCCACTAATCACAATACAAAGATGCAACTACTTTATTTATACTGGTTTATAAAGAAAGGTTGGTAACAAGTTTATATAGATAGATTTGATATTAGTCCTCTGAGACTTTGAGAGACCACTTTCAGTGAAGTGGTACCTAAAATCTCAAAATGTTGAAGCATTACTCCATCCTAAAATATCTGAACCATTTGATGCCTTTGATACTGGGACAAACTTGATTCAACAACTAGAAGAGATGCATATCGGGAAAAGTGTCATGTATCTAATAAACACTGAAAGCTGACCATCAGTCAAGCAAAAGTTCTTGGATGGACAGACAGGCAGCACAATTAAAACATGACCTTGTATATATGGTAGACATGCAAATTAAGCTAGTGACTGTTTCACTAAGTGTATAAAAATTTCTCCTCAAAGTGAGATTCTAGATTATTTTGCTTTAATTTTTTGATACATCTGCCAATACTTGGATTTTTGTCAGATGTAGAGATAGTAAGCTGGCTTAAAAATAACCATTTAGTCGTAAAACTATGGACCTAACAATACTTTTATTCTTGGAAAAGAGTTGAGGAATTCCTCAAATTTAAGGAATTCCTCATAGATAAAACTATACTTTTTTCAAATGAATTCAAACTTTTTTAAATGTAATTTTTTCAGTTTCTGGGCAATGGTTTCTCTAAACTTCTTCCGTTCATTGAAAATCTTTGTTTAAATTTTCTGAATCTTCTCCTTCATTGGCAAGTTCTCTAGCTCTTGTAACTGTTCACTCAATAAACTGAGCAACATCTTTCCTTCCTGTCAAAAGACATTTGAAAACAACTATTAAATATTAATATAACTTTTTGTTTTATGGGGGAGCTCTAAATGATTTAATCAACAGTTTGTTCTCCAGGATTCTGTGACAGTGAAGGAATTCCCTTTCTGATATTTTTATAGGATGGGGATTTTCAATTTTTAAGTGTAAAGTTTTGATAAGAGATCAGCATATCACTAATTTGTTGCCGACGTTATTTTCAAAATCAATTGTGTTTTCTCTGATAAATTGGCCTGAAAAAAGTCGGTGATCTTAACCATAGGAATATGTCAGGATCTTTTTCCCTAACTGTGAATATAAACAGCATTAGCAAAGAAGAACATGACGAGCCAATGTTATTTTAAAAGACATGATCTTGATCAGAAAACTTCCGTAACCTTTGTTAACAGAGTTGGAATTGATGAGTGCTTTACTTGTATTACTAATCAAGGTAAGCATCACATATCAGTGTTCTTATAGAGCTCATGTCAAAAAATAATTTAATTGAATGCTTAATTGAACTAGTAAACACTCACAAGATCAGTAAAATTCTGAATACTATTTGCATGTCTTGGAGAAAACATATTCACATGGAATTTTAATGATAAGACAATATGATTAATCACTGCTACATTCTTACATGGTCATACAATATGATTAATCACTGCTACATTCTTACATGGTGTCACGGAATTGTATAAATCCCTTTTATTTATTAAATACATGTACTCGGGTTTCGTTTTTCATTGTAACAACGATACCCGAGGGTGATTTATGTATATTGTACAATATTTCGAAACAGTGAGTTCGGTTCACCCTATGCCGCACGTGCGAAGTGCTTTCCATGGGAAAAACCGAATACATCAAGCGCAGGGACGATGTAGGGCTGCATAAATGCCTCACCGTAAGACTAAATCTTTACATTACGGAACGTCTTGTCAGTGAGCAGTCTACTTAAGGATTTGCGCATCTTCAGCTGTAGAGGTATGTAAATTATTTATTAATTTCTGATGTATATTTTCTATGTAGCTTCGACTTGCGTAGTACAATGCAAATATTTTCTGTTCTTGTTTGTGACTTAATAAGAGCTTTATATTAGCAATATAATGTGGCATTTTTAGGAAACGTTTAGTACCATAGGATTATTATCGGACACGGGTAGGTTCACTTCTGAACTTGTTTATTGCTTTGTAATGTTGTGCCGATAATGTAATTTGTATAACTTACCGTATATAACGTCATTACGTGTTATCGTATATGCCCGTGTCAATCATAATACACGGTGTTAGATTTATTTTCAGCTGATCAGAGTCGACGATGTCCCAGCTATAGAGCTGACCATAGAAGTTGACCATAGCAGCTGTAAAGCTAACCATAGCAGCCGTAGAGCTGAATTAACAGTGTGTTGCTTGAGTAGCAGGTGATCGGGCGTTGCTGACCGATTGGTTGGCGCTGATCGCTTGGTTGACCAAGGAATTGAATGGTGGTCGGGGACTACTTGTAATGCTGACAGCTTGATTGACCAGTGTGACTGATAGCCAAGCGTGCCAGTGACGGAGTGTTTTGTGTTACTCCATACATGATGATTTTTTTAGCCGTGGGCTAATTTTGGGGTTTGTGATACCCAGTGTTTGGGATTGTAAAGATATTTTGTGTGATATCTATCCCATTGTTTTCATCATTTGAGTATTTGAATAAAAATACCAGTATACATTTTTACTATATGAGTAAAGTACATCATTTTTACTATTTGAGTAAAACACATCATTCTTTTCGTCGTCTGAAATTACTGTGAGTCATTAACATTTGTCTTTGTACTGTGTATTTATTTATTTGTATTCACATTTGGGTTACATTATTAGGTTCGTGCGAATTATGTTAATTTGTCCAATATTTGGACCTTATACACGCACGTATTAATCATAACCCTTTTCCCATTCAAGTCATTCATCAATAAACATTGCATTTTGTATCACCATCAAAACTGTTCTGTTGTAAATCCGAACTCCAACCCGGTTATCTTGTTACACATGGTCATACCAATTTTAGGGAACCATGGTAGTTCAGTTGGTAGAGCGTCGAATTCATAATCCAAGGATTGCGGTCTTCGATACCTGCCCAGGCCAGCCCAGGTCAGATGCCTCGGTGTGTCCTTGGGAAAGGTACTTAATTCCCATTTTCTCAGCATGATATAGCCAATGTGTTAAAAGTGCCGTTAACCCCCCACCCCCACCCCACCCCAAAAAAGTACCAATTTGAAGTGGTTTCATACCATGTATGTTTGTGACATGACATTCAAACATTTGAATTTCACATACTGCTTGAGGAAAGGATCTGTGTTCAAAATAGCTACTTGTAGTTATCTGGTTTAAAAGCTTGAATTACATTAAGTGTATATATGCAAAGAGTTTGGAAGCTTTGTAGAATGCACCTAAGCAAAACAATGAACTTTCATATTATATAGTATGTGTCTCTAATAACTGATCACGTAAGATTAACACTAATCATTAGAGCTGAAATAAATACATGAATAAGGATGCAATATTTACAGGTGTAAATGGCTTAATTTAGTTGATTGCATATAAACGTTTACAAAATTGGTAAATGTGCAAACGAACATGCTTGGATCATGAAAGCATATAAATTCTAACACTGTTATGGTAAAAAAAGGATTCTTTTAATCCCTGCAATTGCATTTCACAGTTAGCCTTATCCACTCTTTAGCAGTTGAAGACATGAAATTGCATTGAGGTGGCAACAGAGAACTTTTATTTATCTATACATTCTGTCTTGGCTATTTACAACTTACCTAGAAGTAAACAACAGTTTCCTGTATCATCTCCCTGCACGAAAGACTTGAATTTCTGACTTAAAATGCATGTACCCTTTGTGATCCACCTCAAAGAGGGATGTGCTGGAAAGAAAAGAATATATTGAAAATATGCTGCTAGTATATATAAAATTTTATGTCCCCAATCACGTTATACTTTCAGCAGGTAGACAAAACTATTTAAAAAAAAACACTTGCTGGAAGGAATTTGTCATATATAGCCAATAATGGCAGCTAAGAAATTCGCAATGCACGCTGATGATGACATTTTGACCAAAAAGAATTACATGTAAGTTCACGAAGTACTAAATTCATTGCATTCAAGTTTACCATGATTAATGGAATTTTATCACAGTCTTGGATCCCATACACCTTCGACTCGGGATTTATTGAATTTAAGACGTTCAAAACATTATGTACACCCCAGTAAACTAACATGTAACTAATATTACCAAGTTTGATAAAATCTGATCAGAAAAAGAGTCGTACTGACAAGCTCAGCCAATCAGATGTAAGATCACATTATTAATATGCATGGCTCTCGCTCATAACTGTACTCATCCGAGATCTTGATGATTTAAGCCTATTTACCCAGTTTGATCAAAATCAGATCAGAAATACAGTCTTCAGAGTGGTAAAAAGCTTAAGTCAATCACATGCAAGATCGCCTCATTAATGTGTTAATCCCACTCATTATCAAACTCATAAAATATCCTCATCATATAAGCTCTATATTCTATTCAAAGTTGGATCAAAATTGGATCAGAAATTTTGATGAGGTGAATCAAACTGGCATAAAATAGTGTATAAAATGCATGATATTGGTCTGATGTAACATATAACACATACCCTCATGTTTCCCTGATATGTACAGGACTCATTTTGTCCATTTTGATTCACGAAAGTTCCTCTTCCTGGTCTGCATTAATGCAGGCTCTGTTTGTTCGACGTCTGTAAAGAGTTATAAATGTGATATTTATCAGTTCATTTTTTTTTCAAAACCTATAAAATGCATGGAAAAAGAACGCGTACGTAATAAGAGACTGCCCTCCTTTTCCTTTGATTTGTCAACTCCAATGACGTCAAGAAGGATTAAATATAGGTCATATTGACATATTTTTCATGTACTGATCTTAATACCAAGACATATCTGCATATTAATTTACATGATGGAGCTTACAAGAAATGGTGCCTTGGAAACTGACTATAATATCATAATTAACAAGGTTTGGGTCATAAAAGTCCAACTTCAAAAGTTCAAAAATGTGTTTTAAAAAAGGGTAAAATTGATGTAAGGCTAAATAAGAAAATATGTGGTTCTGGTTACATTAAAAAACGAATTAGGGTCGGTAGGTCGGTAAAAACTTTTTTTTGTCTGAACTGTTTTAAAAAGTATCGGTGTATATTGCATATAGAACATATTCATGTTTTAGACTCCTTTTCGTTTCCTTATTCATTGTATCATAATTACATACAATCGAATCAAAAGGCCGTGAATTGAAGTACTTTTTAAGCTATTATTACAATTATATAAGTTAGCACATACCTCTCCCACCCCACCCCACCCCCAACTCTTTTGCTTGTGTGCGGGAAGTATTCTCACGTGTGTTTGTATGGGCATATGTAAGTGTTCATTTTGATTTATTTACATATAAGCGTTTCAGTATATTGAACTGTATTAACTATGTATTGATATTTTTTAATGCTTTGTTATCATATATTTCAGAAAAATGACCACTTCTTTGTTCATGTATTTTTACTACTGGCGGTAGTTATATTGGGACTGCACCAATCTTTGCCTACTTTGTGTTCCGTGGATTGTGTACACATAGTGACTGTATCAGGCGTCCCTGCGCGCTATCGTCACAATGAAATACTTTGCGTGTGTGTGCGGCGCCGGGGGGGGGGGCGGGGGGTATGTTGCGCACGCATATTAGCTGTATCACGCTGCTCTTGTGCGTCAGCCTCACAATGTAAATTTGTCTTGGGGGCGGGGGGAGGGGTAGCATGGTGGTTTGTATCAACTCCTCTCCTATTCACGGAGCTTTTTCGATCGCGGAGTACATATACACACACACACACACACACACACACACACACACACACACACACACACACACACACACACACACACACATATATATATATATATATTTGATCTGCTTTTACATGTAATAACCGTCTGTAGACAGCCAGGTGATTCTCACCTGCTATAAAATTCTAATCTCTTAATATACTATTATTTTTACCGTTAATTTTCAATGGTGTGTGAGTTATTTAAATATGTATGTCTTGCTACAAATTTTTAAAAGAATAAATCCTTTTTGAAATTCTTTTAAAGAAGGAGATGAAATTAAATACTTTATCTTCTTGTTGTTTGTTTTACCCTTTAATTCATCCCATTCGTTTGTGTGTGTGTGTGTGTGTGTGTGTGTGTGTGTGTGTGTTTGTTTGTTTTGGGTTTCTTTGAAAAAAAAAATACAGAAAAACAGGTAACATAGGATTTGTTGAGCCAACATTTTAAATCCGTATACTACTACCAAGGTAAATAGTCCTTGTGAGTTTAACATCACACTACGGGACTTATCTCCCTTGACCATTGGGCTCGCTCTAATATACAGCCATCATGGTTCCGCTCCTGAGTTTCGCATATTCCTGATATTCCCTAGTGGTTATCCTTGTTATAACAAAAGAAATGTTATCCTAGGGTAAATGTAAAGAACCTACAAATGTCTTTATTTTGATATCTGAATGACGGGGTTGATTTGGGTTTGAGATTACGCAACTAGGCCTTCTGATTTGCATCTGGCCTCAGATCACAATTAATTCCTCTTGACGTTTGTTATGAAACAAATAGTACCACGATGACGTCTTTCACAGTTGACTTATTTTGAAATGTTATGAACTATGTTGAAAATAAAATATAGACTTCAAAGTTTACAAAACTGCATGGATTGTTCAAATTGTTTTTTCTGCAATTAACACAGTGATATATAACGTGGGATTTAATTACATGTCACTCAGGCACTTGTTTGTTACTTCCCGCTGCGTTGATATCAACAAAAATGAGTACGAAAAATTAATATCAGACGAAAACGATTGGTTTCGACCAAACTGCTCTGCAGAGTGGGGCCTTTGTAGTGGACATGTCCTAAATTCACACAAGGCTGTTCAATGTGACTCGTGCAACCTTTGGATCAACAATGACTGCACATAGATAGGTAATTTAGAATATAATGAAATTCAAGCTACATTTTGTACTTGGATATGTCCTAAATATGAAATTCTAAATTTCTTTGACTCCTTTTTTGAAAACAACCCACCCATTCAAACTAAAACTACATTTAATATCTTAAATAGGGAAGGAAGTATATAATGTATATAGTTAATTAGGAATGATATAACTTTGCATTGGGGAGGGGTATTATTACTGGTACATAAAGATCTTACGCAGACGACGCTGGCCGAATTGGACAATGGATCAGAATGTGTGGGCCAAATTCGTAGGGAAAGGACAATCTCACTATATAGGTAATTAGTATAGAGGACCTAGCAGTTATGAGACGATATTCTATTGTTCAGAGAACAGCTTGACAAAATAAAATCAGATAAGAACGGACATAAAGCCCAAATATATGTTATTAGGGATTTAATTATAATAACATGGATTGGACAAATAGAACATGCAAGAAAATGAATATACTTAGTAACCCAGAGAGCCAGTTACTGATTGATATTATGAATGACCATGCCTTAGAACAAATAGTCGACTTTCCAACTCGTGATAGAAATGTACTAGACCTCGTCCTGACCTCATTACCAGGCAAATTCTCATACATTCATTAACCTGACCGGTTTTGTGACCATGATCTTATAGCTTGTACCCGATCTATACAAGTACATGTATCACCCAAAAAACAAAACCGTCGGAATTTATATTTTGTTTAGCAAAGGAAATTTTGTGCAATGAGACCTAACGGTAGCGCCTTTGCAAACTTCAAATATTTAAACTGGGTGGAAGAAATGAGGGATATTGACGTAAACTGGAAAAAAAGAGGGATATTGACGTAAACTGGAATATAAGAGGGACATTGAAGTAAACTGGAATATAAGAGGGATATTAACGTAAACTGGGAAGTAAGAGGGATATTGACGTAAACTGGGAAGTAAGAGGGACATTGACGTAAACTGGAATATAAGAGGGATATTGACGTAAACTGGAATATAAGAGGGATATTGACGTAAACTGGAATATAAGAGGGATATTGACGTAAACTGGGAAGTAAGAGGGATATTGACGTAAACTGGAATATAAGAGGGATATTGACGTAAACTGGAAAATAAGATGGATATTGACGTAAACTGGAATATAAGAGGGACATTGAAGTAAACTGGAATATAAGAGGGACATTGAAGTAAACTGGAATATAAGAGGGACATTGAAGTAAACTGGAATATAAGAGGGATATTGACGTAAACTGGGAAGTAAGAGGGATATTGACGTAAACTGGGAAGCAAGAGGGATATTGACGTAACTGGAATATAAGAGGGATATTGACGTAAACTGGAATATAAGAGGGATATTGACGTAAACTGGAATATAAGAGGGATTTTGACGTAAACTGGAATATAAGAGGGATATTGACGTAAACTGGAATATAAGAGGGATATTGACGTAAACTGGAATATAAGAGGGATATTGACGTAAACTGGAATATAAGAGGGACATTAAAGTAAACTGGAATATAAGAGGGATATTGACGTAAACTGGAAAATAAGAGGGACATTAAAGTAAACTGGAAAATTATAAAATCTTTTCTAACTACTACAGTTGAAGAAAAAGCAAAAACAAAAAACAAAAAAAAGAAACTATTTTCTTCAAAACTGAGTAGATTAGTTGTGTCGATGCCCTGGATTACAGACAACATTAGAAAACAAATGAGTATATTAGTTGTGTCCATGCCCTGGATTACAGACAGCATTAGAAAACTAGTTAGTAGATCAGTTGTGTCGATGCGCTGAATTACAGACAACATTTGAAAACTAGTTAGTAGATTAGTTGTGTCCATGCCATGGAATACAGACCACATTAGAAATCTAGTTAGTAGATTAGTTGTGTCGATGCACTGGATTACAAACAAAATTAGAAAACTAGTTAGTAGATTAGTTGTGTTGATGCACTGGATTACAAACAACATTAGAAAACTAGTTAGTAGATTAGTTGTGTTGATGCACTGGATTACAAACAACATTAGAAAACTAGTTAGTAGATTAGTTGTGTCGATGCACTGGATTACAAACAACATTAGAAAACTAGTTAGTAGATTAGTTGTGTCGATGCACTGGATTACAAACAACATTAGAAAACTAGTTAGTACTAGAAACAAAATTCATGCTAATGCAAAGTGTACCGATAGTGAAAAATTAAGAACAAAATGGAAACAGTTAATAGTTGGAATCAAAGAAAATGTTCAAAATTCACACAACAACTACGTCAACAACATGATTGGAAACCTAACCTCAGATTTGAAATCATTCTAAAAATACATACCCCCCCCCAAAAAAAAAAAAAAAAAAAAAAAAATATATTAAAAAAAAAAAAAAAAGTATTCAAAGGGCATTCCTTCACATAAGACAGATACTGAATTAATAGAAACAGATGCAGAGAATGTTTAAACACTTAACACCCAATAATTCTTCAGAGCTTTAACCACTTCACCATGTATATTTCCAAAAGTACCGAAAATGAATAATATAGCAGTAACATGTTTAGGAATTCAAAAGCTGCTACATGATTTAAACCCATGAAAAGCTTGCGGTCCTGATGATATACATCCAAAAATACTTAAGGAACTATCTTCAGAATTGGCACCAGTGCTTATGAACTTCTTTCGACAATCTTTGGACATTGACAGCATCACAAAGAATTGTCTCTAGCAAATATATATGCCCACTGTTGATGAAAGGTGATCGAGCAATGACCAGTAATTATGGCCCAATCTCACCAGTGTTGTTTGCTTGAGCATATTGTCTGTTCTAACATCATGAAGCACTTAGATAATTTGTCGATCATATATGTTAAACAACATGCCCTACGGAAATTACACAGCTGCGAAACACAGCTGTGTTATGTTGTTGATGATTGGGCTAAACATTTAGATAAAGGTGACCAAGTAGACATTTCCTATTAGACTTTGAAAAAGCTTTTGACACTGTCCCATATGAGTTGTTAAAGAGTAAATTGTTTCAATGGAACCTCAATCAAATTAAATATTAAGGGGTCACAGTTACTAATGATCTGAAATGGAACCTTCAAATTCAAGAAGTATGCACCAAAGCAAATCGTACTTTAGGCCTATTAAGTCGTAACTTGTCTAACTTGTCGTCTTGGCCACACAATGCGAACGAATTAGCTTTCACGGGTTTAGTTAGACCTATTTTAGAATATCCTTATACAGTTTGGGACCTCATTCCCAGGTTCTGGAGGATGAAATAAAAAAGAAAAAAAAAAAAAAAAAAAAAGCAAGCAACTAGTTTCTTACATACAATTATGACTATACGCCAGGAGGTATGACCCCCGTATTGAATAAGTTGTCCTGGAAACCATTAAAAATAATGTAGACTGGAAAATAGATTAATGTTGTTTTTTTTCTACAAAAGCCTAAAAAATACGAAGCAAAAATACCCTTCATCAATTTAATCAAACCGAAAAGAACCAGTAGAAATGAACATGAGTATACTTATCTGACACTATACACACGAACTGATAGTTACAAATTTAGCTTTTTACCCAAAACAACCAAACACTGGAATTCGTTACCACAAATATTAATCACAACTGCTGAATCCTCAGAAAACCAGATTGAAAACTTTTCAAAATTAGTACGGACACGTGTTTTTATTTTCTTCTAAAATAAGTTCTTGTTGTAAAGGTTGACGCTGTGCGGTGTACAAATATCATTATGATGTTGCAATGGTGTTCCACTACCACGGAAAGGAACCTATTGTGCCATTATTTATGTTGTGTAAAAATAATAATAATTGTTTAGTGTTGAGTTATATTTTAGTGTTATAGCCGCTGAAGGTGATGTGTTCTTAATGAGTGTTGTATACATAGTTAGTGTTAAACTATATACTGCACTAGTATGGTAGAATTTATTTTTTATTTTAGTGTTGTAGTATCACTACACGAGTGGTTTGGTGTAAAACTTTACACTGCTAGTGCATACAAAATTTAACGTACAATTTGCAACAACTCATACTACATGCGGTCACCTATGGGCTGCTTCGTGCGCATTTTCACGTGCATTTAATGATATTGAACATGTATGGAAATGTCATGCACTGTCTCGTGCGAGGTTAGCATTAGCGATACGAAATGTGAAAATAACCCTGAAGTTGGAACCCATGTAACGCAAGAAGAAATAACGCGATAATCAATGGCCGTAGTTCGCCCATATAGTTCATAAAACAGTCTTGAGAGAAAGGGAGCCTTTTAAATGATCGAAGCTAAATCTAGGAATAAGCCGGATTCATGTGTTGTTGAAGTTATATACCTCATTAAAATTTGAATTCATCGATTCAGTATTAATTTCATGTGTATTGCTGTAAGGTTAGATTACATGTTTAAGCATAAATTTGTTAGAAAAACATAAAGATTAAGTCAATTTCCTGAAACATATGAGCAGCGATTGCGTTGATGTTTCATGTGAGGAAGGAAGAAACTTAACCACGAAGCTATCACACGTCATTTCTATCAAGGCTGAAGGAAATGCGAAATGCATAATTAAAATGTCTCGCTCATCGAGATTGATAGATTCAAGTATTAATAATATGATGTCATCCCCTTGTCCTCATTGACGTACATATGGCAATGCGCAAATTGTATACAGGCTTGTGATATTCTGAACTATCCCACAGAACCCCATCCCCACAAAAACCAAACAAAAAAATAATAATGTGCATTCGGTGTTCAAGATACAGATTCTTTAACATTAGTGTCGACAGAATCATACCTTTAGGGAACAAGATTTGTAACAGGGACTTTTAGTCGTGATACAAATCTTATCTCCTCGGATTTTGTCTTGCACACATGGGAAAGACCCTATTAATCCACGCTCGATTTAAATATTTTACCTGGGATGGATAGATGTATGCATGGATTAGAGCAGGTACATCTGCCTATATTACACACACACACACACACACACACACACACACACACACACACACACACATGATAGGTAGGAGTGTAATATACATGTATGTGCATTTTCCTTGCCTTCGTCACTTCGCGCATTTTTTTTAAAAACCACTTTACAAGAGTATAAATCACGTTTTTGTGTAACATATTTAATAAAACGTACTTTTAAGAGAATTCTTGACAGCAAGTTTGAGATTGTTTGGATTTCTTCCTCTGAAAAATCTTGGAGTTAATCGCTCAACTTGTCAGTAGTTAAGTGCAAGAGACGTCTACTAAGAGAACCCTATTTTATCTAAGTACTGTTTTTTACACTAAACACTCCTGTGTGGATAGGAAAACAATAAAATAAAACTCATATTGAGAATTCTAGCTAGAGTGGAGATACAACAACAAGCAAAAAAAAAAAAAAAAGACGAAAAATTTATATCGATCGCATAAATAGCTTTTTTTTATTTCAAAACATAATAGTCACACAAAGGTACATTGTATTGAAAATTCAGTAGTTTTCAGGTAGGTAATATAAACGTTCCATGAATTTAGCATGAAAGAGGCATTGTGGGTAAAAGAGATATTGCCTATTTGTTTACACGTTTAGACAGGGTATAGGTGTGCTCAAAGCTAACTGTGTTAAAAAGTAACATTTAAGAGAATAAAAATGTTAATATGATGCTTACCAACATATACAAGATATACTTTTATATTTTACAAAACATGCCGATTTACAGATTATATTTCATGAGGATAACACGGAAATTAGCAGCATTAACCCTGATATAAAAATGGTTAGAACAGTGCAGCATAATGATGGAATAAATTACTGGTATGCATTTCATCTTGGTAAATACACAAATTTGTATCCTAAATTCAAAGTACATACAATTTGAAAATCTCGTAAACTGTATAAGGTCAATATACAACGATTGAACAAAAACAGATATCTATGGAGAACAAAGTTAGATTTAAAACAACACATGTTGACTCAATATATAAAATAGTTGTTTTCACAACCAACCATAGGCATACCAAAGTTTAACATAAAAATCTGAAATCCTTCATACGTTTGAAAAGATTGAAGAACCGTTGCAAATTGCTGAAAATAAAAGTACGCGCTGTAGATGGATGTTCTGATAGATGATTTCTTTTTGGTGTTTTTTGCATGACTAGTTTTCGCATCGGAACATTAGATTTGGTAAGTACTGACCAAATATCCCAATGTCTAACTAAATGAGAATGGAGACCCTTTTTCCCTTTATTGGAATGCCTCTTTGGACAATGGTGTGAGCTTTGTTACATCTTTGTTCAGGAGGAAAACTGAACCGAATTATGTTCAAGACATCTTCTTTTATACTGGATTTCCTCTCAACTGATTGTAGGGACTTAGTACCAACTTGACTTTAGTTACTACTGGTGTTCTTAACGCACTAATTATTTCCTGCTCTTGTTTGGACAAATTCAGTACTCTTTGCAACATGCCTGTTCTGTCTTGTACTTTTGTCTTGCGAGAGGCCACGTTTTTATTTATTGTCGAAAGAGATGTCAAGGCTGTTTAGCGTTCAGATCTTGTGTTCCTAAAAGACAAAACAAGATTCGATGTTCTACCTGCAGACGAACATTCGTGAGTCCAGCGTGTTGCGAACGACATCGCACTAACCAATTCCAACAACAGAAAAGTGCTTGTGAATTATTGTCAGTGTGTCCAACAAAGTTGTCCAGAAAACAAACAGTGTCGCATTTGAGGTCAAGTCGTTGAGCTAGATCATCAATGAGAGAGTATGACAACGAAAAAAAAATAATTATTGCAAGAAAACGAAACGTGACCATCTTGTCGACTTTATCTTTTTTTTACTCTTGATGTTCTCAAGAGACAAGGTTTCACATTCTTAACTTTTGCGTGGCTCATAGTGCTTGCACTACTGAATTCATGAACCTTTATTTCATCACTGTAGGAATTATATGCGTGATACTAGTGGAACGTTAAAAGATATTTCGTGGCTTCTGCACTCTTTCTGATTTTACTCACTGGACTTTAGACCCCACCGAGGACACCTGAAACGACGAAGAGGTGTATCGTTATCGTTACGACAACTGCCATTGATATTCTACAGTAATGGCTCACAATTTCTCTAAATACGACGGACAATATCTTTTGAAATATTATTCAGAACAAGGAACCGAATTTTCACAAGTCACCATGAACGGAGTTATTTAGATATGCTTTGAGTAAAATGCTTAAAACGTTTAGAATTACTGAACTGGCTAAAGGCTATTTCCACACTTTTTCGATACCAAAGAGAATCCGTTGTGCTCCCGTGTTCACATGAAGCACATTACTACGACCCAGATGGTATACGAACAGAACAACTAGAAGCTTTCTACACTTGGTACCAAGCCCACTCTTCAGACCCTTTAGATTTTCAATAAGAAATGCTCAAGTATTGTGAGTCCTATGTGGACATTTTTCGACGTTGTTGTAGAAAAATTTCAGTTATTTCTCGAGCAAAGAGATATCGATCCCTTGAAGGAATCTTCTACCATTGCCAAGGCTTGCGTGTTAGTCTCACGACAAGGAGATACAATATGCTAGAAACAGTGAAGAAAAGAAGATTGGGACTTATTCCGTGGATGGTTGGTATTTAGAAAACCCACAGATCGTGTATGAATTTCACGGATGTGTTTTTCATGAATATCACACGTGTTACCCTCACAGAGACCTGTAAAATCTTTTGGCAGATTTTCTCCATGGAAGATTTGTACGACAAAACATACCAACGACGCCAGAGTTTGGAAATTCAAAGATACTAAGTTGTAGAAACGTAGCAACACGACTACGATCAACTTTTCAAAACATCTCCAGAATTTAGATGCATCGCAACAAACCTCTGAATCCTCGCGACAATTGCTTGGAGGACGGACCAGTGCTACACGTTTTGTTGTACGAAGCCGACGAATCTCAAGAAGAAACAAATAATGTACATTCGTTGTATCCTTGGGCGTTTAAATATGCTCGATTTCCTACTGGCCACCCTGAAATTTTCACAGAACTCATCGACGATGAACACATTTGACAGTACGAAGGTTTGATCAAATGTCCAGTTCTTCCACTGACGAACGTGTATCATCCCGTATTGCATCATCATTGCAACGAAAAACTACTGTTTCCCTTATGTCGTACGTGGGCTGAAACGTGTAAGCAACCCGAACCATATCGTCATGATGACCTAGAACGCGCCTTGATAGGAACGTGGATGAGTGTCGAAATGTTTCATGTTCCCTATCGTGGATACCGATTGTTTTAAATTTACGAAATTTGGCACTTTCCTACCACAGAACAATACCAACAGAGCGACGAATCGAGTCCAGGGATTTTTTTCAAGTTACGTCAACGAGTTTCTGAAATTGAAACAAAAAGCTAGCAGCTATCCTTCCTGATGTCACACTCTAGATGAAAAAAAATCATTTCAAACAATGGTACCGATCCCTAGAGGTCACTGACTTGGAATACGTAGAACAGAACGAAGGAATAATAGAGTTTTGTAAAGTTGTGCTACATTGCTAGTGAGGAAAACGGGCTCAACGTCCAGTGTTGCCTAAGACCGAAAGCTTGGTGGAACCAGGTCAGTACCTTCGGCTTATCGACGACAAAGTAAAAGTCATTAAACATGTGGAGACATGATCTTGGTGAATTACAAAGAGGTAATGGAGTTTGTTCCCCTCGACAAGTTTGGCAATGTCATCATTGCTGTTTACGTGACAGGCAATGACCGTTAAAAATTGTATTGGGTGTTATAAACTTTAGGAGACCGCGTCCTTTGCTTTGACACCAATAGCTAAATGTACAATGATTGGCCTAGACGCTGTCAACCTCACATCGAAGACGAACGTTGAGGGGCGCGGGCCGAGTTTTGCCTGTGGTGGATCTAAAAATGATGGTGAACAGTACTGAGATAATAAAGGACAATTTCATACCAAACGCAACGTGAAAGGACTGACACTCAACTATCGTTCTTGCCAGGTCAAGATTAGGACTTTCGTGCCAATAAGTACGACCCCCAGAAGATTGTACGTTTATGACATCTTCAAATTGTCTGTCAACCCATGGAAAAATTGTATCAGATTGTCTATGAGAAACGAGTCCGACTTCTCTATCACAACACGGTACCGTGCGAGTACAGCCCTTCAGTATCATAAATGTGATAGCTCCAAGGAAGAAATATCATTTTGAGCAAAGACGTCCACATATAAAGATGAATTAAACATAGAAACAATGTGGTGGACCCACCTACCCATAGCTGAATTAAGACTCATGATGTGTAATGCCACGTGAGTGACGATGTGTCCTGCTACAAGAGTGATGGAGCACAATCTTGCTCCACTATTAAAAGGGATGCCGTCTGCTTGCCAATCTATGGATGACATCCATGCACTCACAAGCCCCTCTGGATAAGACAAGCTGATATAGAATCACAAAAAATAAGGAATACACGTTTACCGGGGTTTTGTCTGGCTATTTTTGCCAGTCGTTTCCAGACGTTCCAAATAATATCGTCTAAATATCTGGAAGGATCCACTCCCAAATCTTTAGCGAGAGCATGATTTGTCTACTTTGGTCAAGGAGACAAGGTACATTGTTTCAATTGTAGTGTGAAACTCCACGAATGAGAGTATAAAGATTCAGCTTACTTTGAACATGCAAGATGGTCTCAGATCTGTCACTAACTTCCCTTGATCGGTCCCGATTATTATCCTCACGGATTCTTTGGAAGAGGGGAGGATTCGTAGTTTACCTTTGGACCTACGAGAACGCATTTTCATAGACTTTGTACATATTCCAGTGAAACGCAAAGAACAATTGTATCTTCAGTGGCATAAATTAATAACCATTGGTACTTGAATGCTATATTGGTACTTGAATAAGGCTGTAGCATTTTCGTGA
The DNA here is from genome assembly GCA_029931535.1 of Margaritifera margaritifera. NCBI lineage: Eukaryota > Metazoa > Mollusca > Bivalvia > Unionida > Margaritiferidae > Margaritifera > Margaritifera margaritifera. The sequence continues at coordinate 380,549 of JAQPZY010001017.1, read as the reverse complement.
AGACACTTTTTTGTGCCTACATATGATAAGAATCTTCTGCGAACGCGTTATAAAACTCTCTATGCCAATATTTCTACAGTCAGTGTTACACCGAATTGCGTAGGAGGATGTCAATGAAAAGTTTCAAAATGTTCAGGATTAACAAGTTTTTTAAAACAATTCATTCCAGAAGACGATATACCTTTGAATTTAGAACGACGTGTCGTGTGTATGTTAGTGACTGCATTTCTTGGATTTCGTTTACCAGCAGGTTCTCCGTGGCAAATGTATCGCCAGTTCATACAAAGACATGACGACCAAAGTTTGTGCACGAAAACCTCATTCTGTTAAGAGTGCGGCGATTACTGATGAACACGACTTCTCTACCATTGTGTGAAGAAGAAGAAATTCGTTGCACTTTATCTACCCTACATACTTACCAAGAAGTGTGTGTGGCTAGTTAGATACACCAACAGCTTTACGACTGTAAGGATGTTCGTGACTGGAAAAGACTTGGATTAGACACATGGAAACAAAAGGTTGCTGACTATACCAGAGACATGTGCGGCTGATTCCCCACAAGAAAGAAAATATTACGGTTTTTTTTCTTTCTTTTTTTATAATTTTTTTTAAAATGTGTATATCTTTGTTATCCCATGGAAAATGAAATATATAAAATGTATGAAATATCTTGTGTTCTTGGTGATTGTCTCATAAATTTCCAAACACAACTCAAGAGATATGGTTGAACTATCTGAAAGTCACTGAAGAAAGTTCAGAGTGCCAATGCTTGGAGGCAATGTATCTTCGCCATCCCTTTAACGTGTTGATTGCTGGACCGTGTGGTTCAGGCAAACCCGAATTTGTCAAATATGTGATTGAACACAAATCACTCGTTTTCGGTCGTTCTCCACAGCATATTATGTGGTGTTACATAAGGGTGGCAGTTGACTTACACGTTACTCAAAGAAAGTAGTTGAAAACCCATTTCGTTTGCAGAAGGGATTCCTCGCGAAGATGATGAGATCGTGTCTGGCTCTAGTCAAACACATCTCGGTATTTTTGATGACATGTTAGCAGAAGATGAAGAAGAAATTAAACTTTGGTTTACACGAAAATGACATCATCATAACGCTAGTATTATTTACATTACTCAAACTTTATTTCAACAATGTCAAGCTCATGTGTTTAGAAGTCCCAAAAACAAATCTCAAGTTCAAGTGTTCACTAAACAAACAGGAATACCCAAGCTGAATTATGTTTATGACGATGCCACTCAATTGACACATGCATGTGTACTAATCGATTTTAAATTTACCACTCCCGATTAATTGAGTTTTTGTACTGATTCTATCCTGTTTCACAATTGGTGTGAAGAAAGCGGCCCAGTCATTTACCCACCTCTTTACATCATCCTCTTCTTTTCTCTATGACGGTATTGAACATCACTTCCTTTCTATCTCATCCTGCTGCCAAATTTATTCGTGCACTTCATGCCACTAGTCACGAAATAAATGCACAAATGCGTTCGCATTTGTTAGAAGCCAGAAAGAAGTGTTACGATGGTTTACTTTGATAGCACGTCAATTACTACAAGGAATTGTTCACATTCCTCATCAAAAACAACTTTTTTTTTGAAAGACATAAAGTAGCTTTTACACAACTGGCTGATCTAACAATCAATACTCAGACGAAGAAACACATTATCTTGAAACCGGGTGGAAGTGGATATTTTGGAGTCATTATTCGTTCACTTCTACGATGCGATCATAATACCGTAGCCAAAGATAAAGAGGCGAAAACCCAAAACCAGAATCGAAGAAATTGGCAAAAAAGGAGTTATGAGAAGCAGCGAGTTCACACTCCAAATCTTCCTCTCCCAAGAAACAAAATACCACTACACACTCAAGAAAGAGAGGTACTGCGGCTAGAACGCGCACGTACTCACTTCAAACTATAGACGCACCATCGACATATGCTACCATCTCGTCCTCTCCTCCTCAGTTAGAGACGATGCCTTCTAAACCTGATTTAAGTCAAGTATTTCCGAATCTGATGAAGAAATGGAAACCCATCTCTAAACAGACTTCTACTTCTCCGTCGTCAACGTCTTCTTCAGCTGCACTGGCTGTTGTTGCTGCGACCATAAAGGTCGCTTCACCCCCACCCTACTCCCATCAAGAATTTACACGATTTAGTCCACTGACAACACCTCGTCGTCAAGAGGTACCCAGAGTTAAGTTGGTACAACGTCCCTACAAGCAGTGGAGACGAATTCCCGTAAAAAGAAAAAGTGTTGAATAAGACACACCTAAGTTCCTCTGAACAAGTTGCCTTTATCTCAAAGTTCACAGCATCATCGACGTACAAAGATGTCTTCAAAATAAGGTAAACATACTCTCCGTCCTCGTTTAGGAATTTCTCACCAAGCCTTTCAAAAAGAAGAAAAAAAACGACAAGTTCATTTTTTCACCACTGAAAATACTGAAACCAAAACCAGTGTAGTTGAATGTTTTCGAAGAACCTTGAGAGAACGTATGTGGAAATATTTCACACATCAACATACTCTCAAATACATTGACATGTTACCACGTCTGGTGAAAAATTACAATCAATCGTACCATCGTAGCATCGGCTGTGCTCTAGAAGAAATGACACCTCAACAGTTGCAGTGTTTGATCTATTGATTCGAACGTCGGAGACAAGAAAAAAGAAAAAAATGTGAAACAGAAGAGATTGGGTTTTCGCATCTGAAAAACAAAAAGATCTTTTGTCAAATACTATTTAATCAATTGGACGATAGAGTTGATTCGTGTCACGTGACAGGTGGGTGGACGTGTCCCACCTGTCTATAAATTGGAAGATATGAACGGAAAAGTGTTAAAAGGAACGTTTTACTTGCCTGATTTACAACTTGTAGTGAAGAAAGACGACGACGTGTACGATATCGAAAGCCTTTTCGATCAAAGAACACGTTAAGTTGAAAAACGTCTCATCCAAGAAGTCAAAGTCTTCTTGGATTGCAGCTTCACAGGTGAATGACTATAAAGAGAAGTTGAACAAGAACATGACGTTAAACACTGCATTCCCTTTTCCCACTTGATCCCTTAAAGAACTACAAACATAGTGAGTGTGGTGTTAAGGACGCGTTCCTTAAAACCAAATCGTCTCCTTCTGCTAGATCTTCGTAGTGTAATGTATCTTTCGAGCATAGATTGGAAACTTGAATCTGCAACAAGGGGATACACAATTGCGGACCACTTCACTTAGTAGTTGTATTGGCTATCTTCTTCCCAATCCCTCGTTGATATATATACCGATAGTTGAAACAACAGTAGCCACGCCAATACCAGTCACAACACTTCCAGCCACAGGAATCCTCCAGTGTGTGGGTTGGTCTGTAGGTATGGGTGCTGTTCAGTCAGATGGCACGCTGATTAGTAGCTGTAGGTGTTGGTCAGTAGGTGTGGGCGTTGTTAAGTATGTATGGGTGCTGGTCAGTCTGACGGCGTGTTGGTTAGTAGTTGTAGGTGTTGGTCAGTAGGTATGTGTGTTGGTAAGTAGGTATGGATGCTGTTCAGTTAAACGCCGTGCTGGTTAGTAGGTGCATGTGCTGGTAAGTAAGTGCGGGTGTTGGTCAATACAGGTAGATGCTGGTCAGCTAGACTGTATGATCGTCAGTAAAAGTGTATGTTAAACCTATGGACATTTTTAAAATAACATTTTCCTTTGTCTGCATAATAGCCCATAATGTTGAACCTATGGATATTTGTAGCAATACATTTCCCCTTGTATCCATAGTGCTACTTTTGATTATGGGCACAACATGGCGGATGTAATGCTAATTTTCCATTGCGTCCCAAGTGCCGCTTAATGTTAATTTCCCCTTGTGGATAAATATTTTCCAAAAAGGAGCGCTAATAACATAATGGCGATTTTCCATTCGGTCCCAAGCGCCCCTTTGAGTCCCCGATTCCCCCATATACTACTTACTCTGAATTGAAAAAATGTTTAACTGAACAATCTCCCTGCACATTACACAAGCAAGCAGGAAAAATATTTCCCTACAAAGACTTTATGTTAGTCACATGGATGACTAGGGGCAAGCAAACATTTGGGACATCATAGCATGTGAAAAATATAAAAATGGATATAAATATATTTTCGTAGTGTAGATCTCTTTTAAGACTAGCATTGGGCTGCAAAAGTGAGAACAAAAAAGGAGCTGACATACATGTTGCGTTTCTGTTGTAAAAATCTTTTCCTTCATCTAATTGTATCTTTCTAGATACGATTTGATGAAAGAAAAAAAGTTTTACAACCGGAAAATTAAGAAATTTGCTGGAAACGGAGAGTTTGAATACTTTCCATCTTACTCAGTCAAAAAAAAGCATCTGTGGTGCAAATGTTTAACAAAACACCAACGAGTAAAATATTGAAGAATTTCACTCAAGACGAAACCAGAAAATGGGTTAATACTTTACCAAATCTACTTGAGGGCTATATATATTTACTCATAAAGATCAAATGAAAAGTTTTCTAAATCTGTTTACAGATTTCATTTTTTTTCCAAATATGAAAACTGCTGTCACAATGTGCTATTTCATTACTGGTGAAGATAAATTTATTCAAACTAACAACAACATTGAATTGAAATAATTTAGCATAATCTGCCACAATGTTATCGTTCGTCATCATCATGAGTAGAGATATGGTAAGGATAAAACCATTTAGTTACACACAATGATGTTATTAAAGATGATTTGACTTTTCAGATGACAAAAATATAATTTAGCTGGAGACCAATATGTTAGTGACTAGGGTTTTATTTTTTTAAAGTTACGATGCCATACAAAATAATTAGTAGCAACAAAACCCAAGACGAGAACACAGGTTGGAAATACTTCTTAGAAGACATATACGGTACAACAGGTATGCGATTTTACGTTTTGTTTTATTGCTCGTAAAAACCTAACTCTGGCAGGCTGAATGATTCTGAATTTTTCATCATTGTGATATCTTTGTCTCTTGTACTCATTGTTGTCAACTCTGTTTTCTAGACTCCGTTGTTTCTTGTATTCTATGTCGCATTCTTTCTTATGCTCTTTGTTTTTGCTATGCATTCTTAAACTTGTTTTCTGTACTATGTCTTTTGTTACCGTTTACAGTAGCTGCTAGCTCTGTAAAACTCAGTTATCTGTTTCTGTTCTTCAAATATTGAGCATGTCTTGGAATCCATGTAGTTAATTTATAAAATTAGATTTGAAATTATTTTTCACTTTTCACAGTAATATTAAAATATGTTTACATCATGCCTTTAGACATTTTCAAATCATGTTATGTTAATTTTCCGAATTTTCTTTTACATTAAATGGAAGATAACGAAGACAAAAGCAAAATCAATCTAAGACTGGCATGGAAACTGAAAAGGATAATTCACAAAAACTAAAGCTTGAACATGACAGACAACTTCTAAACGTTCACAGAAATGCAAAAAGCCAAAGCTGAATGTTTTAAGAACGAAATGGAAGTCTCTAAAACAGGAAAGGCTGCAAAATCGGTGCACGACACGCTGTATATATATATATATACTTGAATCATTTACTGATGAGTGGAAATTTCCTATTGCTGGTATAGCTGTTTCACTAAACATATCAATGCTATCCATAGAATTATATAGTCCATGTAATCAAATAGGTTTATGTGTCTTTCCTCAAATATTTTGGTGTCTTGTCAATGAAATGTCTCTTGAACGTTTTCATCACTGAAAGTTTGAACCATCTGTTCTATGGATTGTCTCATAAATCTAATCTAAAGCTTTATATAAACATAATTGTGCTTCTGAATATTTGTTTTCTTCTGTCATGAAACTATGAATTATAAAATTCTTGCTAAATAAAATATATTTCTCGTCGTTGTTCGGTATGATATTTACATCCTCATCTGGATCATTTTTTTAACAAATATCTTCGTGAATAGATGACTGTGACAAGTCATAAATGAACCACAGTATGTATCTGGGAAATGTGAAATTCAAATTGCATTCGTTATATGCTGGACATTTGTACTTGCCTATTAAATGCTCATCATCTACTGCCTTTTTTCAGTTACTAGGATTTCTTTCGCACAAATGTGTTTCAACTTCCTCTGTGAACACCATAGGTTTTGCATTTTTGGGTCTTAATTCTCCGTACATTAATTGTTCAATCCTACCCAACGAATCGATCAGTACTTGAATGCAATCTGTACCTCTGTAAACCATTGGTTTATATATCTTATGGATTGATTCTGAGGTACAGACAAACTCAGTCCACAAAATCTATTTTGATTGATTAATTAGATTTTGTCATCAATTTAGGTGTTCCGCCCTTGGTGTACTTCTCTTGAGAGGCTGCGGTGTTCCGAAGGAACATCAGATTGTTGAATACAAGTTTCATCCGGACACGAGAATTATCCGTGCTCTGTATTCAGTACGTGTGCTCTGCGCGTCCTGTGGCACGATAATGCTTTTGAAATCATAATAAATGACACTGGGGACTTTTAATTGATACTGATATTTTAAAATTTTACAGCTGAACCCACTTCAGGCACTATATCTCTCGAGTTATCTACATTTTAACATAGTCTTTTGTGTTCTGATAATGTTTCTGGTGTATAGAAACAAAATTGAAGCATTTCTGTTAACATAATTATCTCTGTCCGTGATGTTTGTTTGCATGTGATGACACCAGATCTTGAAAAGAGTATTATTCCAAACTTATGGTACTTTCTATCTCTGTAGTCATTATGACCACCCCCATTGAAATATAATTAACGTGCCAACATGTCATTATATCTCTATTTAAGTTACTCTAACTGATTTGATGTATTTTCTCTCTTCTCCTCCAATAGTTCATCCCCATTTACGGATATATCAAATTCATTTTCATATATAAAAAACAAATTTTTAAAATTGTTTCGAATGTTCTTTACTTGTACCTGACGTATTTCAAACGATTATTGTATCTAAACAAACTGTATTCTGATGTTATATGATGATGTTTTGGGAGTATTGAATATTGATTCTTCAGCATAACATAAAAATAGTAGCCGTATTTTTTCACGTTCATACAAGCTTTACGTGTTTTGAAAACATTCAGGCAAATTGATGTTTCCGCTTTCTCGGGGGGTGGGGGGTGGGGTGGTTGATATGTGTGCAATATTAAATATTAAATCTTGTCAAACATCCATATTGTACTGCCCCTTACTTTCTGTCCAGATGTGGTATGTAAAATGTCGAAAGAACGTTCTATGGCACTGTCGATTTCACCTCAATTCACTGTATTTAGTGACTTTTTCTATGGTCAAACTTCATATACTCAAAATGCTCTCTCTCTCTCTCTCTCTCTCTCTCTCTCTCTCTCTCTCTCTCTCTCTCTCTCTCTCTCATATCTGTTTAGACTCTTTGACTGGTTACAAATGGTTCTGTAGTACGGATTTGAATTCCGGGTATTAGCAGATAGCCATGACTCCTGAAGTTAAAGAAAAGATAGCATTTGCTACAAATTTTGGCCTCTATCAATTCCTAGTTATGCCCTTCGGATTATATAACACCCAATCTACTTTTGAACGTTTGATGGAAAGTGTTTTGAGAGGATTGCAGTGGAAAAAGTGTCTTCTTTACATGGATGATACCATAACCCTTGCATCATCCATCAGTCAATATCTAGAAAGGCTCGAGCAAGTTTTCCAACGACTGCCGGAAGCAAATCCCGACTTCAAACCTTCCAAGTGCATTTTATGTCAAAGGAAAGTAAAGTTTCTTGGTCACATAGTGTCTGAGGAAGGTGTCTAAAGAGACCATGACCAACTTGCTGCCGCTTGTAATTGATCACTCCAAAGAATGTAAAACACGTGCGAAGTTTTTTGGGAATGTGTTCATACTATAGGCGTTTTGTCCAAGACCTTGGAAAAATTGCACGCCCCTTGCACAAGCTATGTGAGAAAAGAGCACACTTCCTCTGGAATAAAGAGTGTCAAGAGGCTTTTGAGAGGTCGAAAGAGGTTCTGACGACCGCTCCTATTCTAGCATATCCCTCTGCTGGCAAACGTTTCATTCTGGACACTAATGTGAACGACTTTGCTGTAGGTGCAATTGGTTTAGTTCTCCCACAGGAATATTGTTATGGAATTATGTATATGGAATCTATAATGTGCCTAAACGTTTGGCCTATGACTGTACTTTAAAATTGTGTCAAATAGTGAGTCACATTTAAGATCGGTTAAGTTGTACTTTAGTCAATCAACAACGCATTTACTGACGTTTTGTTCAAGGTCAGAGCTGTTTACGTTACCTAGAGTACTTTTCCATTAAATTGACGCATTTAGTATTGCATTCAGGGTAGTAATATGACACGTTTCCTGTTGTGAAATGTGCCATTTGCAAATTGCATAAAAGACCTGAATATACGAGTTATATTCATTCCATTTTAAATCTTGAGTTGAAAAGATCTGTTTTACGATCAGCTTTTGGAATCAGCAGATTGTTTGAAGTAATAGCCGTGTTGCAATGCTGTAATGCTGTAATGCTGTTTTGCTGCATAGATAATTCGAAAGGAATTATTTATTGCACCATTCATCAGAGTTACCTGCAGTTATATTTAAGACTTTCTCGTACGCCTGTGAACATTCTTAAAGATGATCTGGATTAGATTATCGTTGGTACATCGGAACATTACAGACTCATTCATTCGGAACAATCATTCATTCGGAAAATTCGTTCATTACGAAGACTCATTCATTCAGAACATTCGTTCATTGCAAAGATTCATTTGGAACATTCATTAACTTGGAACATTCATTCATTTGGAACATTTTAAAGTTTCTATATATACAAGACTTGTGATTAGGACACTAATAATTTATTGGATTATTTGGATTTTAATACACGAAACTGTAAGTGTATTTTGATTTTCACGTTAATTATTTAGGAATAAATTGTTTGTTGATTTTTACAAACATAGTAGGTTTCACTTTCTTTTTGTTACGTTTGTTCTTACCATAGGGTCGTAACAATATGATGAATCAGAAAGAGTCAAACGTGAGTAAGTTTTTAATGTTCACGAGAGATCATACCGTGTAACAAAGAAAGGATTTCTTGCTGTTATTACTGCCTTAAGAAACTTTCATTCATATGTGTATGGACAAGAAAAAGTGCTTTGAACTGATAATGCCGTTATTTGCTGAATTAAGAACTTGCGCAACCCTCTCCACAAGTGGCAAGGTGGTTTCAGGAACTGGGCACATATACTCTCATCGTAACACGTCGTACTGGTCAGAACCATTCCAATTCTGATGCAATTTCCAGAAATCCTTGTGTAACCTGTAGACGACAGGAAGAAGTTCAAATGGACAAGGATTCAGATTAAGAAAATGAACATTATACCTGTGTCATCCCAGTATTAATAAAGAAACTAAAGAGGAATCTGCGTGTTTAGATACAGTGACACAAGTGATATCAAGAACTTAGACACAAAGTCAAATAGCTGATAAACAGTCTTCTTTGTCAGAAAACCAAGAGTTGCTCTGTGGGTGGGAACCATCAGAAGTTAGAAATCGTCAACTGGAAGACTCGAACATTGCACTGATAATGGTAGACTTGGAGGAATGATCTGGTCGTCCAGAAAGCCAAAGTGTTTATGAAAACACTTCCTCTCTAAAAACCTTATGGAGACATTGGGATCAGCTTGAGTTGCACATTGGAATGTTATACAGAAGATGGATTGATGACAGCAATGTTAGTTCTAATCTTCAATTGGAAGTACCAGAAGTACTCAGATGTAATATTCTTAGATACTTCCATGACATTCCGATAACTGGTCATCTCTGTACTGAAAAGATATTGGGAATAATTAGGCAGAACTTCAATTGACCTGCAATGATAAAGTGTGTTGAAGATTACTGTAAGAGAGATAATAAATGTGTTGCATGTAAACCTTCAAATACTTAGAATGGTGCACCATTGGTTAATATTTAGTCGGTGAACCTATGGAAAAAGTTCTCCTTGATATTTTAGGACCACGTCCCTGTACAAAGAATTGTAAGAAATACATACTGACACTGTGTGGCTGTTTCTCAAAGTGGATAGAGACTATACTTCTACCAGATCATGAAGCACTAACCGTGACCAAAGTCTCTGTCAACGAATTTGTCTGCAGGTTTGTCACTCCACTCCAGGTCCACTCTGAAGGTGCCTTGAATCAAAGCTTTTCATGACGTGTGACATTTTATCCATCAATACAAAAAGGAAAACACATCTAAGACCTTAAGCAAATGGCCATGTGGAAAGATTTCATCGAACACTAGCTACCATGCTAACAATATCCTGTCAGAAAGATCCGCACAACTGGGACTGGTATCTGTCTCAAGTGGTGATGACATACAAAGCATCAACACGTTCAAGTACTAGCAGAAGCCCAAATTTGATGATGCTAGGCAGAGAACTGACAGTTCCAATATTAGCTATTATTGAGAAACGTGCCAATGAAAATGATGTAAAGAAAACTTATGCCGATGATTGCATTGAGGAACTGCAGGAGAAAATGAGACAATCTCATGAACTTACACGGAAATGAATGAAACAAAATACTAATTACCAGAAAAGGCAATATGATTTAAAGGCAGAAGAAAGGTCATTCATAGTGAGTCAACCTGTTTATCTGCATGACACTGTGCGTACATTTGGTGTAATCCAAAAGTTGACATCACCCTGGAAGGGTCCCTACATTATTGTGAAGAAAATAGATGACATATGGTGAAGAAATATCAAAAGCAACCAGCTAAAGCATACCATATTGATAGGCTGATGCTCTATTCAGGAGAGCACTTACGAAAATGGACTTCCAGTTGGGATGAAAGACCTTCAATGTTGTTGAGAGTTTATGTTCAGCTATAAACAGTCTTCCTTTCTTTTACCGTTGATTCTTGGTTCCCTATTCTAAACTTGTGTTCAGGTTTAGAGTGATCCTGGGGATGGCGTGGTGGATGCATGATATCCATAACGTGAGAGGGGAGGTAGGCCACATGGAGCAGTCTACGTCGGCACGTCAGCGTTTGTTTTAATAGGTAGCTACCGAGTGTCATGTGGGTTGAGTTAAGCACTGACCTTATCAAAATGGATTGAGCTTCTCAGGTTTGAGAATAACTACTAGTATATCTTTGTTATTCTCATGTATTGCGGACTCTCTTAATTACCTAGGATTGCTTTCTATAAAGGGAACACTCTTGCAGCAGATACATTACAAATTCATTAAGTATTCCCTTCCAGTATGGTATTCAAGACCATGTGGTGATAGAACACACCAAAATAATTAACTTAAATTTTGTATGACATTCCTATATCAAATTACCCATGGACAGACTGTTTACAATGATTCCTCGTATTTCCTTCCAGAATTAAGTGCTGTCTATGTCAAACTGAGTTTCCAACCAAGAGGGACCTCAATGCCCACCTGCCTGGACCGACGCATGACCGGGTGCGCGTAGTATGCCCTTGGTGGCACCAGGAGGAGGAGGAGGGCTTTAAGAAGGTCAGTCACCTGAAAAAACACGTCAATAGACAGCATATGCCTGACATCAAAGAACTGCCTGATGATTACTTTGCTGGGCCCAATGGGTTCTGTCTGGCGCTCTACCCAAGAGACTACATATGGATATTCAGGCCATCAGATTTCAACAGTCAGGCTGCTAAGATGGCACACTGGACAGTTTCCAATTGGTTGATCAGGCGCAGGGGCCCCAGCCGTTCAAGAAATTAATGGATTGATGGATGGACGCCATTCAAGAGGGCTGTGAGCCAGCAAGACAACCCTCAGAAGAGGGTGGAAGAACCTGAGCCATATTTACCAACGACACCAGCTGTGGGGTTGGTTGAGGAAAGCAACCAAATCTGATTCGGTGCAGCTTGGAAATGGCAGTTCTAGAGCTTACTTCCTCTCTGAAGATCATAGAGTCTCAACTTGGTATGAGGTCAATCTTTCTGACAGCATATTAAGAAAAAGGCGTTATTTCGAAAACCTAACTAGGAAGATGACGTTGTCATTAAATCCTAGTCGCATCGGGCCATGCACAGAAGGGTCTGATGTAAAGGAGGAACCCATCAAGGAAAAACTATACCAGATGTTAGGTGTTCCATCAAGATTTGTAACTTATCTGTTCAGGAGGAAAATATCAACCTCTGAGACCGTACTAACTCCACCGTCCCCAGCACCAGCAGCTGAAGCAGCACTGAACCCTCAAACCACAATGCCAGTACCCACACCTTACCTAGCTGAAGATCAACTCACCAATTCCCTGACATCTGAGAGGCCAGTGGTGGTTTTATCACCAATATATGAGGCCAGCCTTCCTGGGCGCAGAGAAGACAAAACTCCATCAAAATCTGCAGAGTTACCTTCACGAAGCATTGTAGAGGAATGAGCAGGGGCATGGTAGGACATAATGCAGAACCAGACAATATTCCACTCAACATGATGGTAGAATTTCCAACACCAGCCACCAGATCCCTGGGTCAAAAACATCCAGCTTGGACAGTCATATCATTACCAGTCAGTCACAGGTCCAGAAGTCAGGAGAGAGCGATGATATTGCTGAGGGCTGGGTCATTTCCTTGTTTCCACCCACAATGAGCGAATGGGACAAAGAAAAAATGGTTGAATTGACAGCAGGTCCAGTATCTACTCATTGGCCGCCTAGGTCATGAAAGTAAATATCAGCTGAGGCAAGTTCAACTCCGAGTCACATCCCAGAGGGGCGTGCTTTTTCTTGGCAGCTATAATCTTTTGGTGCTTCCAGGAACAAGTACAACACTTACCAGTCACCCATTCACGAAGTACTGATATTACAACCATGAACTCACCGCCTCATTGCCCTATGACAGGACATCCCTGACGTTTCCAAGTTTCTAGACATTCTGGAAGAAAGTGCTAGCTGTACAGATCAGCGTCTGGACTCGATCATCTCAATAATAGACAAAGCTAGTATAGGATTAGGGTTCGAATCTTGAAGATAAAAAAATCTGTAGTCAAATTCAGGAGAACTGAGACTTTGAAGATGAGGATAGTCTCATGGACTTGGGGTTAACTATTAATGGGGTGGGAGTTGGGGGATATTTACTATTGCATGTAATGTCTCTATTTATATGTGCTCAGAGATGTTATTTGTTTTAAGACCTTGGTGTTAAATGTTTAGCTCCTTGGACCATGGGTAACAAGAGATCATGCGGTAGTGGCAACTTAGTTGCTTCGTGACCACAGAAGTTTACCATTTGGTCAGCTTCCCTCTATTTTCGATAATGCGCTCATTCTTAGTTATATTCCCAAGCTTACTGTGGTTAATGGAGTCTAATTATACTGAACGACACGTTGACTAATCCTATATTTATTATGTCTGTAAGAATTCTCTGTCAATGAGTTTCAGCTATTACCATATTGATCACTTTATCATTCAGTGCTTGTCAAAGTTGAATATTTTACATTCAGTACCGTTTCATGGGCAAATTGGAATCCTATATTACCTTCTTTGATTCCAAATGTATTTTCTCCATTCTGTAGTTGCTTCATAGAACAATCATAATGCATATATTAAATATGGAGTTTCAGGTTGTTTGTGTTTCACGGTAAACGAACTTTTATTGATCGTGTCAAGCTCTCATGGACGCCATTTTTGTTGTGATCTATGACCCACGACATCGATGTTTAAACATTACAGGCATGTGATTTGTGTACATTTACACTCAAATGAAGTCATAGTGAACTTATTGCCATCAGTAATATGTCAAACATGCATCCTCCGGATAAAAGCTGATATATTAAGTGAGTAATATCATTATCGGATGGCACTATTTTGTGCCTAGTTGCAACTTGCCTGGGAAATGCATCTCGTTTGTTACCGTTATACACTGTCATTGGTCAGCCACAATTTATCAATTGTAGAACTGTTGTTTTGTTGATAAAAAAACGTTTATTGTGGTGTTACAATACATAGTTTTAGTCACAGGGTGTTTAAGCAGAGTAATAAATCGCAAATACAGATGTTAAAATGGATCGAAGTATGATGAATCTTATTCGTGTACAGTGGCTTGCGTAAGATTGGTTGGTGGATTCAGTCTGCCAAATCCAATTGGTCCACTACTGTCACGTGATTAAATATAGGGGTGAATAACAATAATTAGACCACAATTACCATCCCCACCCCCTTGATGTTGACCAAAATCAGGAAGATATCCCGAAGAAATAGTGCTTTGTTTGCATGACTTATGCCACTGACTTATGTCGTAAAGTTACTTACTGTAATAATTATGAAATGGTACACTTGAAACTTGAGAAAGTCGCATTTGATTTTGTTTAATGAAAACAGTAGGATGTAAAATGTCCTTGTTTTCTGGATCATGCCGACGCTTTTTGGTTACTTCCTCTACGTCAGTTTGTTTACATAAGTAATACACAAAAACGAGCAGGTCAAGCTATGATGAAACCGTGCAGGATTTATTGAATTAAGGTGGGTTAATGTGTGACAAAAAGCGGTAAAGGTCTATCAGTTATGGTAAAAGTGGCATACTGTTGAATGCTTATACATAAAATAGAAGAAAAATAATTGTGGTCTTAGGCTAGATAACTGCTGAGAGTCGTCAAGTTCAAATCTGTGCAATATTAGTGAATCTTAAAATTCATCACCTTTTTAAGTAATAATAATAAAGAGTATGGCAATATAATCATAATACTTTTAATTGTTTGGGCATTTATACGTATATTTTCAGTTTAATGTTGCAACAGATTTGTATATCAGTAACGGCTGTGAAAAGATAGTAAAAGAAGCAATATTTGAACACTTTGAACGTCAATATTTCAAATTGTGCAGAAGTAGACATATAGGTAATTATATTGCTTCTATCTATCAGGAGATACACGAGTAATTAAATTCGTCTTCCAAATTTTCTTGCAGTTATCTCCCACCAAATTGGTAACCTGGGTTAACACGAATATAAAGCTAATCTTCATTTTTTTTGTCTATTAGGGTAATTGTATGATTTTCAACCATTATTTTACTTTTTCAAACGCTGAAAAGTTTATTTTTTCTGAAACATTTTATTGAAATGATTTCGTCACAAGCCATCGAAATTTAACTTCAGTCACTAATTCTTACTATATAAAAGTGAAAGCAGAGAGCGTTTCAATCCTGGAGTCATATTTGTATGCTTGAACCAAATGAATATGTTGTACTGATGACATATTCCACCTTCTTCATTGTGTCGCTTTCATTAAATATTTTTGTTGACTTTTTTCTCCAGTGGAACTTCTTCAATGAACTCTCCTTAGCAGACAGGAAGTAGAGGTAGCTTACAATATGATATGATATGATATGATATGATATGATATGATATGATATGATATGATATGATATGATATGATATGATATGATACGATACGATACGATACGATACGATACGATACGATACGATACGATACGATACGATACGATATGATATGATATGATATGATATGATATGATATGATATGATATGATATGATATGATATGATATGATATGATATGATATGATGTTCATAAAGGTGCATACAGATTTTCAGAAATTACCGGGGGAGGAAGGTTGTAGAATCAACACACAGTCGTATACAACACAACGTGCATTCTTCAATGGATCTCAGAGCTTGGAAAATATAATCTTGATTAATTGTGTCAACGATTTTGAGAAATCTGTTTTAAAAAATGAAAAGTTAGTTCCATCTCAAGTCTGCAAAAGCAACTAAAATCCCGCAATATGAAGAAGAAGAAAAGCATGGTAAGTAATTATTCTGGAGAGTCGAGTAACGCTGACCACTTGTATGGATTTGTCCGCATTCCGCTGATTTTTCGTAATCCATGAGTGAGGATTTTTTTTACGTTGGAAATTGCATTGGTAGCTTGTCATTTTCTAAACTCTTACAAGATTTAACTTTGTTATTCCTAACGAGTTTTTATTGATTTTCTAGACATGTGGATAGTTTTCCTTCAATGCGAAGAAAAGTGCTGATCTTTTAAAAAATCTGTTTGGTCAGCCATCTCAGGTGTCGCGCAATATTTTCAAATTTGAAAATATTCAGTTTTCCCTGTAGATGAAGAAGACAAATATCTTCATTCAAACTTATTTCAGTGCGTTATTGCATTTGGGTGTTTTTGGTGTCGCACAATCCCTCCAGCACCGATGGAAGTAGAGACATTCAACCTTTAAATATGTTTGGGGAGGACCCCTGGTCTACCTCACCCCCACCCCACTTTCATTTCCTAGAGCATAACATAAGAGGGGAGAATGGGAAGAGTGAGACGGGGTGGTGTGAAAGTTTACGAAATTGACAAAAATAGCAGCGACATGTCGTTGTGCAATACAATATTTTTATGATATGCCATATATATATTTTTGTATCCCATGTTACATCTATAGATATGTAAGCCATCCAAATATGATAGTATGACCAAAAGCCTAACATTAGAATTGTTTTGGTAAACAAAGCTGAACCTTCCATTTGCCGGATCTATATAATTATATTTGTCTCATTTCAGAACGTATGGTAAATATTCTTTTATTTCAGAAGCCATTCTTCTAGTTTATCTAGAGGTGAAGACATCATCATCATCATAAACATCGTCGTCGTCGTCGTCGTCATTGTTGTAGTAAAAGTAGTAGTAGCAGCAGCAGTAGTAGCAGCAGTACACACATGGAAGATGAGCAAGCGGGTTGGATAGATCTTCATGTTCAACCGTTCATAACATGTTCATACTGTATGCATTAATTTGTGAGTGCCTAATAAAACACTGGGCTATATTCTATGTTATTTTCATATATTTTCAAGAGACTTTTTGATGGGAGTGAAAAGAAATATTCGGTATAATAAACTTTAAAATGAAAATATTAGTCAATGTGTTTGGGATATGTAACTATATTTTTACACGCCCCCTCCTCCAAGCGTGTTGTTCTGATTGTAGTATGAAATTCAATAGCTGAAAAAATCACCACAAAGTGAATTTTTACTTTTATTAGGTGGGCACAATGCCAGGTGAGCAAAGGGTGATAATCAAATATTCAAACTTGTAGATAAAGCGTGAAGTTACCTTTAAAATATATGTATAGAATAAATTAATACTTTTAAATATTCGATCAAAGGTAGTGCAATGTCATATTTTTTATGATTAAACTTGAGGCAGAGCAAATCTTGTATGTATATCAAATATATATCATTGAACTTTCGGTTAATTTCCTAATCATAAGAAAATTGTGTAGCTATAAATTATATTTGCAACAGAAGAAAAGAAATGCATTGAAAGCAAAACGAGTATTTCAGGAAAGCATGTTTCGTGACATTCAACCTTGGCTTATATATATATATATATATATATATATATATATATATATATATATATATATATATATATATATATATATATATATATATATATATATATCCCTTCTTTGATTTTTGTGATACTTTAAACTTTGTTGGGCTAACGGCAGCACAAAATAGATATGCAGTTTACCCGTTTTATGACCGTTATATATATATATATATATATATATATATATATATATATATATATATATATATATATATATATATCCATTCTTTGATTTGTGTGATACTTTAAACTTTGTTGGGCTAACAGCAGCACAAAATAGATATGCAGTTTACCCGTTTTATGACCGTTATTTAATTTATTCTTCTTTTTTTTCTATTGTTTAATCTCTTGTTTATAGATTTCCCCCTGTCATTCACACATATCGGAGTCAAGAACTTCTCATGGCTTTTGTGTTTAGCGTATGTTTTGGGAATATAAGTTGTTTCTTCCCTGACAAAGAACTCGTTTAGGTCGAAACGTTGGGAATATATATATATATATATATATATATATATATATATATATATATATATATATATATATATATATATATATATATATATATATATATACACATCTATATGGATATGTGAACCTTGAATGTATACTTCAAAATCCAAAGCAATACATGTATTAATCTACTGGAAAAATATATTATACACAGAGTTTAATTGCAAAAAAGAGCATGCACCATAATTGTAAACTGTAGGAGGGAAGTAACATGGTGTATCACCAATGCTACGAGCTGAAAGTTTACTCATTAATGTAAACTGCAAATTCGACCATCATGAAGAGTATTAAAAGAAAATGAAAACAAAATTAATAAATTTACCCTCCTTATCAAAGAAGAAAGAAAACGTATTTTTTTGAAATTATGTTTTACTTATAAAAAGTGTGAATACAAATTTTACTCCCTGTGTAATTTTACTCGACTTTACCAAAAAAAAAAGGAAAATCACCGGAAACTGAAGTTTGGGGTTTTATTGGATGGTCGCAACACCACCATGTGAGCAAAAGTTTCCCAGTTACGTTTGCGACCGTGTTTTTATGGTTCATTGTTTTGTAAGAAACAATGAACCTATGCAATTACAACGGCAAATTTACAGCAAAGTATGTACAAAGTATGTACAACCAATCAGAGCATTTGTTGTAATTTTAGTTCAAGTACTATTTTTAAAAAAAGCATCTTCAGGTATAATTAAAGACAATGCAGTATCTGTGGATTCAGGAGAAAGCTGAAAGATTAATCAAAACTGTCTCTTCTATTACAAAGAAATTTTCTAACAAAATTAATATTTCTATACTAACTTTTGTTACAAAAGTAAATAGATCACTAACATATATAAATATATACTAATCCATTTTAGTATATGTAACTATATCAGAGAGCTATATAATAAAAGATATGTGTTGTTTTGATTCATGTATTGGTCTGAAAAGTGTTTTGATAGCTTTATGAAGGTTTGCACTGCCAAAAATATATGTGCATTAATTTCATCCGAGTACATGGAATTGTCGAACAATACTATTTTAATTGTAAGTCGGTAGAGTAATGTCAAAAGAACACGATGTCTTAAAGCTTTAAATTAGTGACATTGTAATAGAAAGCGTTGTTATAATTTTGAGGAGGGTTTCTGGCGAACAAATAAAATAACTTGCTTGGTTTTGGGGGGATTAAGGTGATGTTTGCTTTGGGAGCCAGATAAATTGCTTTCATTTAGCCTATGGGGCGATTTGAACAATAAAGGTATAATCTGATTAACTCAAGATTAACAGAACGAAAATAAGGGTCTATTACTGGATTGCCTTAGCAAAGGGGTCAGGTAAATTGCTTTGATTTAGGCGTGGTGGCGATTTAAACAATAAAGCCATAATCAGGTTGATTTAAGAGTAGCTAATGGCGGCTACGGGTCACTGGAATGCCATAACAAAAGGCTTTAATTGTCTCAGTGCAGTTAAGTAAAAATTGTGGCATCAATGGCCATTTTAACATCAAAACGGAAGAATTTATGCTTTTACAAACGTAAACAAAACTATTTCCGTAATACAAATCTGACATATTTATATACGGAGTTTCCTTTAGCGGATTACGAAACATTACTTGAAAATAAGGAGTACTATTATGGAAAAAGCTGCCCCCAAAATTCTTTCATGAACTCTGAAATTTGGCTACAGAAAGAAAAAAATTGAACACACACACACACACACACACACACACACACACACACACACACACACACACACACAATCTCAAGGGATGGTTCCATTACCACGAAATAAAAGGAAATTACATTGCAATTTTAAAGAAACCGACCCTTTTTTCTTTGCAAGTGAGTTATGTAAAAATAACAACAACAACTACAACAAAAAATGTTACATAATTCGTTTGCTTTCATAAATCTCAAGGAAGATTTCTTTTGGAATTTCAACGTGATACTTAAGAGTGCTGTTGCTTGCAATGGAATTATCCAATGCAAAACCATACTCAAGTCAAGATATCTTACCCAATGTGTAGTTAGAGTACACCTAGATTTTTATATTGTAATTTATTTTGTTTTTCTTCACTAATGTTGTTATTGTTATTACTGAGTGACTTTTAACCTTGCATGGGAGATCTATTATAAGGCATATTTGTCAATCCAAGCAATGGCAATTTAAAAAATAAATTTAGATAGATTTGCAAGATTTAAAAAAATTATTAAAATGGATGAAAATTTTGATTGTTGAGTTAATACCGTTAGAAAACTATTTTTTTCGATATGGATTTGGTGATGCATGGCTAAGAAAAGGTGTTGTTGATGTGGAAGTATTCATACGAATCTTTCGACAACAAAATAAGTGTGATAGTTCGATGGAAGAAATCAAAGATAAGGGAAGATGCCACGGATAGGCTACGATATTATTAAATGCATAAAGGGCAATTTTAGAGTTAATAAAAAAAAAAGACATTTAGAAACTTTAAGTGGTACCTATGACTGTATAAAGAACATACAATTTACCACTTCGAGAGATAACAAGAAATGAGCAATAAAGTTTTTTTATTTTTTACCGTCTGTGTTGCCAGACTTTATTTTTCTTCTTTTTGTTCCAAATGAAATGTTATCACTTTGTATCTATTTACTCTGTAACTATCATATTAAATTCGTCGTAACTTATTTCATTAACGTGTATTGCTTTTACTAACCATGTGATCAATATTCTTCAGCTTACTTATAGCAGAGGTAACAGTCTCATCGTGTTTTTAAACTTTACTGTACACTAGCCTGTCTTTATTGACTTTCACAAAAAATCTAAATACAGTTGTATCAAACCCACTTAAACTTGAGGAATAATAAGTCCTATTGCTCTTCCCGCAACTCCTAAACCAATAGCTGCAACACTCATGCTATCTGATGCAGCTACCTAGTTTAAAAAACTTGTATTTTTTTTTTTACTTTCGTATACCACCTCTGTACTGTTCAATATCTTTAACCATTTGCTATACTAATGTGTATTCTTCTTCTTAACAGCTTTATATTGAATAGCTACTGTTATTGATAGCTTTTCTTCTGTCATTGTTATTTTTATATTCCACAAAAAATTTTTAAAAAAAAATCCAATTGTTTATCAAGTTGTTAGAATTTTTTTTAAAAAGGGTAATCTAAATAAAATGATAACACCTGGCTCTATAGCTACAAGAAGATGTAAGAGGTGAAAATGAGATTCTAAAGTCTTTATGATGGACAAGATATGGAAATATAAGGAATCAACCAGATAGAAGTTCCCGAGAATATAGAGATGCAAAAAATTTTAAACAAATGAACCATTACAGCCAAATGTTGCAAACAGGCATTTAACAATAACAGTCCTTAGCATTTTATTAATTTCTTCAGCAGACATTTTCCTCTAGTATTCAATTGTTCCAGCTCCCTGATGGTATTTACGTTTGTAAGCATTTAAAACATCAGCTGTTGTAGCTGGTTCATGTTCTTCAGAGCCATTATAAATCAAATATGTATTTTTTCTCGTTTATTGGTCTCCATTCATTGTTAGGACAAATATTAAAACTAGTACAGATAATGTTAAAATGTCCATGCTGCACAGCGTATTTCATTTTTGCCAGAATTTCATATCACACCGTGCTCTATATCTGTTCATTATATTGTCATCATCAAATTTTAAAGTATATTTATCAAAAATGTTTAATGGTCTGGATGTAAGATTGTTATTTTCTGTGTAATATCTTTTCGTCTCGTTAACTTCAATTTCTATGTTAACTTTTATAACTTTAGTTGGCAAATTTAATGTATTTAACTGACTTGTTGGACAAGGGTAAAATGTACTGCTTGTTAGTTTTCTTTTTTTTTAAATTTGAAGCGCATTATTTATTTATCTAAAGTTTTACTTTTTATTTTATCTTGATAATTTTAAAAATTTGAAAATACAAAGTGTTTTTTACAGTTGCTGTTGTTCCAGCACAGGGATAATACTTAACGAGTATCTGACATAAAGAACTCATGACTCTCGCTTACTTATGTTCTTGACGCTTGGATCTCAGTAGGGCTTAGTAATGTATGTAGAAAGGGTTATAAAAGCTGTTATTAGTCAGTCGATCATGTATTTGAAATGTTTAGGTTCATTGCCTGCTTTTTTTTTTTAAAAAAAATGTATACTGAGCCAAGGCGCTTACAATAAAAATTTTATTTTTCGTGTTGTTTTTTGAAGAAAAAAAATGAAAAAGACTTGGCAGTGGCCTTGTGAAGGTGGATGGTAAGGTTCCTATTTTTTAAATTAAACACAAGGTATTTTTTGGATGAACCAAAAAAAGAAGCATACTGTCTACAAAAATTATCGTGGGAGGAAGGGTGTTTGTTTTTGAAAATTTTTTTTGGACTCGCGGGGGTGGGTAGTAGGGTATTGCTTTAAAAAAAAAAGTAAATAAGGCTGTTTGTGGCTGAGCTAGGAGGCATCTCGTCTATACTACTAACATGTTAAAATATATGGTCTAAACTAAGTCTAACACCACTAGGAAGAATAACAGTATTCAGAATCTTGTTAATTCCAGGTATAAATCATTTAATTGTGTCCCTACAAGACAGGTCAGATGCTTAAAAAATTCAATAAATTATATTTTGAATTTAGTTAGAACTCAAAGAGACATAAAATTGCAAGAGAACCCTTAGAACAAGTTATTGCTTTTGATAGACTAAAATGATTGACATTTGTAAATGTATCATGGCCATGTAAATTGCATGGATTCGTGGTCTCTTTCGGAGAAATGCAAAATTTGTCAGAAATTGTATTAAAAAAAAAAAATAAGTATGGGAAAGAAATTTCTTAAAATTTCTTAGTAGAGTTTTGTAAGGAATATATCGAAACTTTGAAAATGACAACCAAAAATACTTTTGGGGTGGATGTATTGAAAGCATGGAAACATTTACATGATGTAAGCGCGTCCACTCAGGGAGAAGATATATTGTCCACTAATAAATGGATGAATAAAAAAATAAGAGTGAATAATAAGCCAGTATTTTTCAGAGGATGGAACTATAGCAATGTGAATTATATTTGTGACTTAGTTGATGAGGATGGTACATTTGTGGATTTTGAATCATTTAGAAAAAGATAACATATTAATACACATTATTTATTGTATCAGGGAATAGTTAATGCGATACGAACAAAATACAGACTTTGCAAATTTTCAAGCTATCTTCTCCGTAAACCTTATACATGTATTTCTCATAAGTTAAAATTATACATAAGGCTGAGAGAGGATGTAGAGATCTTTATAAGATATTAATAAAAAAATCAAAGAAAATGCCTAACAATGAGACAAAATGGGAAAGTGATCAGGATTTATATATTCATGCAAATGAATGGACGAAAATTTACTCAAGAACGTATGAAATTGCTCTTCTTGTAATCTTGTTATATATATATATATATATATATATATATATATATATATATATATATATATATATATATATATATATATATATATAAAACAAAAAAAAAAACCCTCCCCATAAATAAAAAAAAAAAAAAAAATTGTTTGGGAATGTGACAGAGTAAAACAAAATTTTGGAAAAAAAGTAATGACATGGTTTAGTTGAAATTATTATGGTATTAGACATAGAGGCGACTTTTTAGGGAAATAAAATTTTAGACCATAATAATTATGTACCATTTATCAATATCACTTGCAGCAAAATTTTATATTTATATACAATACAAAATAAAATCTATAAATTTGTGTTTGAGGGAATTTGCGGAATTTATTACATGCCATTATAATATTGAAAAATATGCCGCTTGTATGCGTGATAACAAAGCTTATTTTGAGAATCTGTGGAGAGAATGGCAACCATTAATGGAAACGAATGAATTATTATGTTTAATAGAGGTATCAAAATTAAAAAAAGATTATATAATATATAAATTTGCTATATTATATGCTAAATTGATGTTCTATTACTGTCATTCAACTGGTACATCCTATTGTATGTAATGTCTTTTCTTAAATGTATTTTCTATCTCAGTTTTCTTATTTTCTTTAAATATTTTTTTCTCCACCTTTTAGTTAAGTTCCAGAATATGTACTTGCCAATCTATTCAGTTCAATGTTCTCTTTCTGTTTTCAGAATATTATTAAATCATATCTTTCAGTATATATTTTATATGGTGTTGTGTTGTTGTCGGGCAACTAATAAATGGCACACATTAATAATTTTCAAAAATTGGAAAATTTATAATATTAGCTAAAACACGCTCTTCATTTTTATGATCTAAGTAATAAACATCGTCTCCAATCAGCATATATATTGTTGCATAGGATGATAAACTTTATATAATTCCATGTCAATGTTCAAAGTAATTAATATACGAAAATGTTTTTTCCTAATTACTTTAGACATTGCCTAATAAAGATCTGCAGATCTTTTTTCTTCTTATAAGATGTCTCACATAGTTTTCTAATCTGAAAGGTGAATTTTCCAAAATTATTTTATGTTTTACATCTGATTAAAAAATTATGTTTAAAGCAATATACCCCACGTATTTTTATTATTGGTTGTTTTCGTATTTTTAATAACAATAGACGTAATTGTCAAAGAATAGAACAAATAAATAAATGTAAAAAATTAAAATGTAAAAAGTAAAACAAATATATGATAATAAACATTTCAAGACAGTTCATTAATGTGCCCCATTTTTGATTTCTTTATATTTGTTGTTGCTTTATTTATTTATTATTATTATTATTATTATTATTATTATTATTATTATTAAACACGTAGATGATTCACTTTCGAAGATATTAATTTTCCAGATTCTTTGAGATCTGTTATCACTGTAATAATAAATACCTGATTTCAAATGCTTTTATTCGTACTTTTTATCAAATGTACTTTGAACCTGTTAATTGACAAGGGCTGAGCGAGTGGACAATGTATACATGTTGACACACCTAAGTACTTTGTGACTGGTTCCCCACTCCCCTACCGATGAATCTTGGGAAAAATGCGAGGCGAAATCACGTGACTTCTTTGTGTGCTTGACTCGCCGCGTGTGAGTCAGTACTAACCATTCAGTTCCTCCTAGTTTTTTCTATGAAAACTCCACTATTTCGATAACAGTTAAAAAATTATTTGCCAGTGAGCGAGGGGACACCCAGCTGGATGTGCGCATCACGAAAGAGGACATGTTTTTATCCTAGATTTTGCAATCCAAACGATATTTAAGCCGGGATATTGGGTTGGAGTTGCCTTATGGCGGTGGTCGGCCAAAGGCACGCACGACACACGATGGCATTTCAGGGCGCCTCTGTCCCCCTCCCATCGCAGCACGCTATCCTTACAGCAGCTGTAGGTGTCCCTTATTATCAGGTTGTTCCTCCCCAGGACGTACAGCCGGACAGACCCATTGGATACGGGGCTTTTGGCGTCGTTTGGTGAGTACCCCCCCCCCCCACTCTTATGTTGAGCGACCTTTCATTGTCTGACGGGCTTTGTTGAAACACGATGTTATATCTGTTTAGGCTCGAAGTTGATAACTAAACGAGTTGAGACTCGACGCTACCAACTAATTGGTTTTGGTATATTAGTTAATCCTCTTAATTCCTTCTCAGTAAATGTAATGTTTTTAGTTAATTTTACAAGACGTCACAGGTCTGCCTTTGTTTGGTCAATGTGCTCTCAGCTGATTAACGTCATGGGGGGGGGGGGGTAGGTAGACAAAGGTACACGTACATGTATTATTAAAACAAATTTCATAGACGCTTGATACTGCGATAATTTTTAACATTATTTCAATATTTTGCTGAAAATTAAATTTAATAGGGTTAATTTATTATTTTAGTCAACTATGTCGTGTCTGTTGGGTGGGTGTTAATAATAATAAAAATAATCTTTGCATTCTATATGTTATTATTATTCCAAAAGTTAAGAAATTGTGTTTCAACTTTTTTGTTTTAAAAATTGGAAGAATGGAAAGAGCATTTAAATCAATCTTAAATAATATAATTATTATTATTATTATCATTTGCCATTGGCTGTGATATATCTAGGTCAGTATGAGAACCCTAATGCTACTTTTAAAGGCAAAACTGCTTTTTGATTGTGCATTAATTGGAACACATTGCTTGCTTTTTTGCCGTAAAAGAATTGTGAATGAATTTAAAAAAAATTTGGCTTTGAATTAGAATTTTTATTTTAGCTTACATTAGACGAAGTTGAGAAAGGCCAATTACTTATTTGCTGGCAATGGCAGTGTCATCATTATCATAGTTAACAATTAATATTTTGTTTACAGTTTTTAATTTGCATTTATTTTCAAAGAAGTGCATTCCTTAAAATTGGAAGTAGCATGTAAAGATTTGCTTAAGGGAACAGGAGGTTTGGGGGTGTTTCCCCAGTTTGTGTACAAGGGGCAGCAAAAAGTGGCTGGTTACTTCGGCAAATTTAGGTGCGTAAATTACCTGGGCTACTAGTGATGCCAAGTTTATCCCTTCATAAATTCTCATCATACTTGCATGAATCCTTATGAAGCTAAGACAGTTCATTTTGCCATACGCTCACTTGTTTTTTTACCTTGGCATCAAGGTCACAATCATTTAATTTTTTTTGCATTTTTGTTGTTCATATGCATTCTCTTCACACTTGGGACAAATCATTATGATGCTAAAACAATTAATTTCACCTCACATGCACTTGCCCTATTCACCTTGGGGTTAATATCAGTCATAAAATTTTTAGTCAACTTTTGGTTAAAGTTTTTCATTTGCTTATATTTCATAAACACCTTGATGGATTTGTTCATACTTGGAATGAATCATTATGAAGCTAAAGGTCACCGTCATAGACAATTTGAGTTATGGTATTTGGTTTAAAAGTATTTTTATTTGCTTATATTTACAAAACCAAAACTTTGATAGATTTTGTTTTTACTCTGGATGAATCATTATGAGGCTAAGACAATTAATTTTGTTGCATGCTGTCTAAACCTTGGGGTCAAGGGCACACATTTTAAAGCAGTGCTCTGATTATGGACTAGACATGCAACCGTTTGTCTTCTTGTTTACAGCAGATATGCATGAATCCATGATGATTTTTGGTCCAAATACACATTCTGCCAAAATGATACATAGGAGTACACATACCTTTTTTTGTGAGACATAGCGATTGTAGGTATTCTTTTGTATTTGCTAATCATTATTGCAGTGGGTGAAAATGTTCAGAAGAATCAATTACCGTTTGTACCAGATCATGTATAATGCTTTAAAATGGCACCTCAAAGATCATGAATCTGTTGGCATGTATGAAATGATTCATCGCAAACAGGTAACAAATCAAAATATAATTGCTAAAAGGGCTAGATATCAATGTTTAAAATATTGTTTGTTTATAAACAGAGTACAACAGCTAAATACTGCCAAAACTTCACATACCAAGTATGGATATACTGGGGCTTCATTGAAAATGGTCTGTGCCGTCAGCACCTACAGACAGAGTGGTTGAAAAAAGTTATTCTCTACTGATTAGACAAATTTGTCTAAATTGTAGGCCAATTTAATAGTACGTATTTGACCTGTAAACCACAAAGAAAACCTACAAGCCAACACTTTCACTGGTGAAGTTGCCTCTTGGCTGTGAATAGAAAATACATTGGCCATTAACCTGCCATGTTTAGTGTTATTAGGTCATTTGCCTACTCTGCTGACCCAAAGCAGAGGTGCTGGCTGCCTTCCTAAATATTGATAGCTGTATAATAAATGCCCTTGCAAATCTACAACCTGAGAATGATCACATACTGAGGTTCATTGAACTACATAGCTCAAGTATATTGGAGATCATGTAGTGGCAAGGCCAGTAACCTACTATTACTGGTTTGTTGACATTCATAAATGGTGTACTGTGTTGTTTGTACTGCATTCAAACCATATCTGAATCAGTATAGTGATATTTTGTAAAAGGATGCTGTTGTAAATTGATACATACAGGGCTTGAAATGAGGATTTTTTGTCACTAACCCACATGATTACAAAAAATACATGTACTAATCCTGCCAAAATATCATTGATCATGTTAAAATCAAACACAAGCCAGTTTAATTTCTAATCGAGCATTTATTATTCATTAACATCCACTCAGAACAATAACTACTGTATTTCACCAACAAGACTCATAAAAAGTTGAAACTTAACATTCATTTTCTTTATCTGATTCATCATCAGATCTAGATGCCACAATTTTCTCCACTTCTGAGGAACCTACTTTCTGTTTTGATTTCACTTAATCCCTCTGCCATTATGTGTAGGAGCTTGCATTGTGTAATTCCTATGACGATTCATGAAAATGTTTACCTCCATCAATGAAAGAAGTACCCCTGCACTTTCATATTTCTCCAAATAATTCGCTGCAGAAATTGCACAATATTACAACCTCACCCATGTCATACTTAAGCCATTTTCCCAGCATTTTTGGTACATGTGCTTTCTTAGGCTCTTGATCGTGTTTGCTATCATGCTGTCTCCAGTCGTCAAGATTCTGCTGTTTCAGTGATGGCTGTGCACCTTGCAAATACTTGCACATGTTTACAGTTGTCACTGCATAATGTATTGAATGTTTATCAACAATGATGCAAATATTAAAACATATTGTTCACTACAGTTCTGAATGTTCATTGAGTCGGCTAACACGGCATTGTCCGGTTGGTCAAAACTCGCCCAAGATCCTTTGTATTTTGTTAACATCTGTAATGGAATAAGTGCTTGGGGGCAGTACACCAGGTTAGTTAGTTTAGTTCATGTGCCCGAAGACTGTTTTGACAGTACTCACACTAATTTATTTGATGAGTGGATGAATGGGTTAATACCTGCCTATTTTTACTGTGAGCATTTAATATACATAATCAATTGCAGGATTTTGGTCGGTAATCAAAAACTGTCACTGCCCTAGTGAATTTGTGACTGCTGGGTTTTAGTGATCCTTCAGCGAAATCACTAACAGCAGGATAGTGGATTACAGTTAACTTGGAGCCATGTAAATATATATGCCTATTGTGAATTAGAGTTTATGTGTTTATTATAGGCTGTGCCATTGTACCTTATTTTTAATTTTTGGTGCAGGAATGTTGCCTTTCAACCCCCCCAAAAAGACTCTGTGTAAATAAAGATGAAAGATCGCTATAGCTGATTTTAAACACACAAGTCCAGTGCACCACAAGTTGGATTACTGAGATCTTAGTGTAGTTTCGCTGGCTGACATAAATAATTTACTATTTTTGATTCGCTTGGGCACCAGCTGAGAGCAAATGGTTGATGATCATAAATAGAAAACATAAAGCAGGAGTCGATTTAGTCACTGGTCCGCTGTCTGTGACCAGTAAATTTTGGTTTGGGGCAGCTGAAGTTTCTAGAAGTGAGACTGTCGAATTGTTACATATTGAACATGGGATTATGGGTTTCTTGCAATTTTTTTCCATGTCCCCCAAATGTTGAGCCTGTGCGCCAACTTGGAAATGCTTTTTTTGTCAGGAAAAATAGAAAAATAAGCTATGTTCATCCATGTCTCTTGGTGCTAGCAATGGCTATATGTGATAAAAATTGTAAGATGGCAAAGAATATCCATTTTCAAACAATTTATCTGGCTATGAAAACATTCAATGTTTGTGATAGCTGAGTTGGAATATAGAGTCTTTGAATGCTGCTAGTATATGCTGTATTTTCGAAGTTAAAGTTGCTTATACAGCAATGTAAATTTAATTTATTTTGAAGTTGAAATTATGACAAAAGAGACTAAATGTATGCAGTTACACAATTTGTCATTTAATTAATGATTTATTAATTTGAAATGAAAAGTAATTAAGAAAATATGGGTGTTGATTATACTAAATGCTGGTAGATAATGAGTGAACATTGAACTTAAAAGATAGCAAGATCCAGAATGGAAAATTCCATGGTGCAGCCATTTAAGTTTAATAAGATTCAAATGTTGATGTTTTCATGAGTTACTTGATCACATGATAAAACGTATCATAGCATATGTTGCTCTGATTATTCAGATGCAAATGCAATGTCAGCGATCTATGATTATGTATTGGCATGTTGAATTTAGGATATGTATTTGTAGAAACGGAGTGATTTTTAACATTCTACTCAAAATCGGAATAATGTTATGATGTGTAGTGTTCTAGTGAAATTTACACTATTGGTTTTTCTTTAAAGTATTGTATCTTTAAAGTTTAGCCATGGTTTCTGCTTTGCTTGTATTCTATTCTCGAAAATTGTTCCTTCTTTTATGTTTCTGACTGGCCAATTACTTTCCGAGTTGAATGGCCCTGCTGGCCAGTAAAAAAATTGTAGTTTAAGTCTGCCCCTGTAACAACTCAAAAACATGCATTTAGAATGCAGCATACATAGGGGAAATATGTCCACTTGAGGATCTAAACTAAAATTGCATGGGTGTATAATTAAATTCCCTGTAGCTGGGGAGGCTGATAATAGGATGTGCTTGAATTCTTGCGTAAACAAGAAAGAGTTCATGATATTTGTGACCCCAGTTTTTGACCTGGTATGCACCCTTTAGACCACAGTTGCTCATTTCTGGAATGAATACTGAGTTTGGCATTGGAACAAACGATACAGGTGTTCCCTTTTCTGAGGGGTGGGATGAGGAATGGGAACTGTTGTTGGTTTCAAAATAAATTTAGGCACCAAGTCAGTACATACAATACCTGCATGCTGCATACAGTAACTTCATGCTGTCATGTCCAGGCACCCGGGTTCAGAATTTTCATCCAAAACTTGTATTATTTTCCCTCTATTTAAAGGATACTTTTCTGAAAATAATTACCTTTTTATCATCTAATGGATACCAAACATGACAAGTCAAGCCAGAGATTACTTTTGTAGTAATAGTTAATAAGTGGTATTTTAGGCATACATAATAGTATACCAGTTCCAAATTGCCTTTATTAAATTCACCTGATGTGAAAAACAGGATATTATTATGGCCATTGTAAATCCACTATATTGTCACTAATATATTTTTGGTAATGTTTAGTCTGTAATTGACCTTGTTACTTGTTTCTATCCTACAATAGGTCAGTAACAGATCCACGAGATGGAAAAAGGGTAGCACTGAAGAAAATGCCAAGCGTCTTCCAAAATATAGTCTCCAGCAAACGAGTCTACAGGGAACTTCGTATGCTCTGCCACTTCAAGCATGAAAATGTAAGTTGGATTGATTGCTTAATTTCCTTATGGATAGATGGATTTATAGTTCTCTGTACACAATTTTCTAAATAGGGGTAAGTCTTGTGAGTTGTAAGATTGTGATTTCCTTGGAACCTGTGGCATGTTTGCCTGGTTGGTTCCTTGTGCTTTAACTCTCTGGGGTAAATCAGTTTAATAAAATGGATCTTATATTTTATTCAAAGTGACTGTTGGGAGGGACAATTCACCTCCAAGGTGAAGAGCTCACAGCATAGCCAAAACAAGCTAAATCTTGTGTGGACATGCATGTAATGGGAACAGTTTTTACATTGTTTCCAGAGCTTTACAACTTTTTTATGGAAAATTTAACTTGCCCTTGGGGATTTGAGCTTGCTATAAAATGTGACCACAAAATATCACAACTTTTGTAAAAAAAATATGATAAAATCAAATATATTACGTTTTAAGGAAATCACATATTTATTTTACAGGTATAGAACTTTTGTTGTTTTCTTTTTATCTTTGTTTGCACCTTAGAACCATATGTCAGTAATTAAAGTTATCAAAAAAATATATGTAAATAACACATGTATATAGCTATGGAGATAAGGAAGAAAGGAAGGGTTAGAATGCAGATATAGTTTAAAGAGCAAAAAGAGACACATAAACATAAAATAATAGAGAGATAAATGGATAGGTAGATAAAGGTTTTTGGAAATGGCTAGATTTTTAAGAGAGGGAAAGAGCTGTTTAGGTAAAAGACCTTTAACTGATAAATTAAACAGCCATGAACAGAACTATGTTAACATAATTTCAATCCTGTTTTATTATATCAGGACATTTTTCTTTATCTACATCTATCCAGTAAGAAAACAAAATAAAACTTGGTCCCTCTCGCATGTTTGCTTCCACTTCCACATCATCCAATTTTCACCTTGAAACTGGGGACATGACTCTAAACAATCTTTAACATGCCAACTTTTGAAAATGATTTGGGAACACTATTTTTACCCATCTAATTATTTGCCTGACAGTAAGTATGTATCAGTATCCTGTACTAATACATGAACAATAGATGATAAACACAGCTTGAGGGTGCTAGATTTCCAGGTGGCTAGCCATTAGAGACGAGTGCCTTTTATTTCCAGACACACCTGTCAAAGAAATCTCAAGAGTTATATTATTAGCCATTATCACCTGGTCACTTTGAAATTGGCGACATGCATCAAAACAATCTTTGACGGCTTGTTTCGAGTTGGCAATCTCCGCACATTCAGAGCTCGCAAACTGCCCGTGGCTATGTTAGGTCTTGAAAGTCAGCAAATCCTGTATATGTATACATATTGCGATTAAAATATTTCGGACAAATTAACATATAAATATTTATTTCCTATTTGTCTAAACTTGCTTTAAATAGTAAATATTCACATTATCATGTCTGCGTGAGAAAATGCAAGACTGACCATGATACGAGAACCTACGGGTAATTGAAGAATGCATTATATATACACAAAATAAAGGTGCTGATATATGTACTGTGCGGAGATTGTAGAGTATAAAATTTGCAGAACATAAAGCATTACAAACTGAACACAACATCTGGTTGGTTTTTTTTACTTGCCCATGGGCAAGTGCCTTGCACACTTAGGCTTGCCCGAGCCAATTTTGAGCTTGTCCAGGCATTAGGCAAGTGGATTTGTAAAGCCCTGTTTGCTTATAATGATGAGAGTTGATCTCATGAAATTTACCCTGATATAATTTTTTTGAGTGCCCAGTGCAGGTATTTTGATGAATATGGTATTATATTTTGAACACAAGTTTTGAAATCAGCAAATCCAGGACCAGAAACTGATCTTTATTCAATTTAACGAAACAAATGCTGACCTGGGCCATTTTCTGAAAATGGAACAAACAATGTAAAGAGTGGGATGGTAGGATTACTTAGTGGGTTGAAAAATAAAAATTGCTTCTCCTGCCAGACAAAAGATCATAGCATGACTAATTATTTTATTCTTCTGTATAGCAAAACAACTGATTATTCTTATCTACTCATCTTATAGTTGGGCAAGTGTACTGTTTCTTGTGAGCCATATGACTCCTCTTGAAGCATTGTAGCCTTAGCCCCACTCCAAGAAACAAAGAATGAGCGAAGAGCTGTATCAAGCTATTTCTGTTTAAAGAAAGTTTACAATAATGCAAAATCTTGCAATTGAGTTCAACATTATGCTCACCCCCTATCCCCCTCCACCATCTCCACCTTTCATAAACATCGATCTCCACCCACTGGACCAGAATCATCTGGTAGCTTGATCTTGGCCCAATAAATCTGCTACTATTGCTTTTCCTTGTTCTCAGTGGGTCACATACCTTGTGGCTCTTCCTGCACATTGGTCAACTTTTGACAGGGTGATTCCTGGCATGATTTGCTGCTTTCATGACCCACCACTGCCACCCATAGGACAAAATCCTTGTCATATATCCTTTTGCAGTTTTGTTCTTCATGATAAGCTCATATTTGATGATAAGCCAGAGATGCAGATCATAGCAGAATCGTTCCTATTTTTCTCAGATTATGCCATTGCAATCACCAGTCAGATTCGGATTTTCATCTGATGTGATTTTATGTAGGTGAACTACAACTTGACCACCAGTTAACAGGGCTCGAAATTAGCTGTAGTCTGCTAGCCTCAGACTAGTAGCTTTTAGCTCTACTGGTAATAGACCAGAAAAGCTTATGCATGGATTTACAAATTTTATAAAAGTCAGCATGGTCTGGGCAAGTTAGCTGGAAAATTGAACTTGCCTTTGGAAAATTTGAGCTTGCCCCAATCATAATATTCCAACATTAGTAAAACAACATAGATAAAATGTGATATATTTAAGGAAATTGCGTTATATTTATTAAAATTTTTGTTTTCTTTTCATCTTTGTTGACACCTTAAAACCATATACCGATAATTAAAGTTATCAAAAAATGTATATGTAAATAGTACATGTAGGTAGATATGTAGATTAGAAAGAATTAGAATGCAGTAATAATTAGAAGAGCAAAAGCAGACATGTACATGTATATAGACAAATAAATGGATAGGTAGAAAAGGGTTTGGAAATAGCTAGATTTCTAAGTAAAAGAGAGAGAGAGAGAGAATGAAAGCTATTCTGTTTGTAATGAGTTATTTATACTCACAACTGAGGGATTTGTGAACACTTATTTTATCCATTTACTTAACAATTATCATATAGTCACCTTGAAATCGGTGACATGCATCAAAATATTTTAATGGAGAACACTTACTTTGGTCCATTTAATTGTTTGCCAAGCTTTAAGTATACATTGGTCTCCTATAATTATCTCATAAACAACAGATCATAAACACTGCTTGTGAATGCTACATTTTCGTAACATCAATCATGCTTTGAATGAAACCCTCCTGGTGGTTAATCTCTAGAGACGAGTGCCTTTTATTTCCAAACACGCCTGTCAAAGGAATCTCACGAAATGTATTATTAACAATTGACACCTCCTCACCATAAAATCAGTGACATGCATCAAAACAATCGTTAAAAATCCAATTGTTTACAGTCGACAGTTTGACAAGCTCCCCGAGGCTGATCCCAGATATGTACAAATATTACAATCTGAAAGTTAAAATATAAATATGTATTCCTTATTTATTCCAAAATGTCCACTGCAGCAGTTAATTTGAAAATGTTATTGAAGAATATCAGAGATGGTTTCAACACTCTGCAGTTAAAAGAAAGAAATGGCCTTATCTTGAATTCCTGGAAATTCTTTTTGCCCAGTAGAGCACCAGTCCCTTTATATTTTTAATAGTCCAGTGGCTAGTAAACTTTCACCTGTCGCCAGTTAGTGTTTATGGGAAGGACTAGTGTAGTGAAGATCCAGCAGGATTAGTAAATTTCTCAATTTGCTCATACTTCTGGTTACAAAGAAATTGATGTTAAATTTTTGGCCAGGTTTGATACCAGAAATCCTTTTTATGTTAGATTGTAATTCATATACATGTGTAAGTTTACCTAAGCAGTTGTTTCACAAAAGCATTTGGGGGCCCCTGCTGGCTGAGCTGTCTAACGCACTCACATTTACAGATTACTCGCACATCTCACCTCTGTCTGCACAAGTTCGAATCTTGGCTCGAACAATGTGGGTAAGTGAGAAAGCTTGCCAGTAGCTTCCCGTGGGTCAGTGATTCTTCCCAGTGTTTTTCCAGGTTCTTTCTCCACCAAATATACTCGCCACCATGTATAGTCTATCATGTGCTGAAAAATGGCATTAAACCCCACCAAACCAAACCACAAAAGCAATTGAATATTGACAGAAAAAATCATGTCAGTATATTGCACAAATTAACTTGAGAATGTTCAAGACAGATGTCGAACTGAATTAAGTAAATGAGAATTATACCTTGATGAAAAATCGTGCACTACAGACATTCAAAATGGAATATGCAAGGCATCAACATTGGTCGAATACCGCGCCTTTGCGGTCTTTTCTCAACAGACTTCAGCGTGTCTCATGCTGGGAAGCAGACTGTGGGTAGTACCTTTAAATCAGTAAGATTGCTTTAAAAGAATTGTTGGATAAAAAAAATTGAGGTACTGGTATTCCTGTTTTTATGTTCAGAGTTCATTTTTTTAAAAACTGGCGTTCCAATTTTAGGCAATTGATCAACTAGTAGTGGTTAGCATCTCTGGATAAGCCCATCCCTCACTTCTACAAAACTTATATTTTTGGAAAGCTTTTTCAGGTAATAACCAATGCTCTCAATAGAAATACAGAATTAGAAGTTTGGGACCTCTTATGTACATATTGGGAGTCACATTCTCAATGTCAAACTTTAAATTTCAGACGTCAAAGACTTTTAAGTTTAATAACATTGCAGTAACAAATATAAAGAATTAAAGGATTTTAAAAAAAGATTTACTAATTACTTTTGATGCATGTAACGGGATGTGTTGTTTAAGATATTGCTGACTTCTTCCGTGAAAGTCCATACATTCTATCAGAAGTTTGTTTTCCATTTGTTTTGATCAAGCTCATATAGAAGTGATTCACTTCCACACTTAAATACTAATAAGCGCTTAACTGAGAGAGAGGAGACTGGTCGGAATTTGTAATTACTTGACGACTATTGTTAGAAAAGTCAGGGGACAAGTGCAGGAAAACAACCTTTTTCGCACAATCAAATTTAGGTTATTACCATAATCGGCATTTTGTATTTCTATAAGACAATAGCTGGTTGAGTAAGAGTTTATTTTTTGGCAAATAAATTTTTTAGCACTTACTCAAGTTGGCAAGAGGATTTTTAGAGATTTTTCAACACCATGAATACCAACACTATTGACTCCATGGAGTTGGAACAAGTTTTGATGATGATATATCATATATACTCGCGTGTAAGCCAGGTCCATGTTGTTCTACTGATTAGTCCTTTCAAACTGCATAGACCTTGATCTGCTGGCGCATTGTGCAATGGCAGAGCTGGGTCTATGCAATTTGCAGTTGGTATCTGCTTTTACGCGAGTATATACGGTACTTATACACAGAGCCAAAACTGAAGCTGTCATGCGGTGGGGGGGTTGGGGGAGTCATGACCTCAAGAATAATCCACATCAGCCTGACTGCCTGCTTCAAAAATCATGCCTCAGACTAGAATTTCGTGTGTGTTTGACCTGAGCTCCTGGCATTGAGAGTACAGAATAACCCAACCTCCTACATGTACAAAATTATACAAGATGTCTTCCTCCCCCAGCTTTTGTACTCGCATGATCCCACTAACACTTATTACTATTAGTACATTAAAATTCAGGCCAATATTTGTTACTAAATTTTCTTATCCGTTTAGTATGTTTTTGGTAAAGGCATTTGGCTCCCATTTCCTCTGTACTCCCTGCACACTTGGGCATGTAGAACAGGCTCAGTGCACACTTCTGCATGTTATACAAGGTGACCAATGGAGGTAGGAGTTGCAGTGGCTCAGTGGTTAGCATGCTGGACTCCTGGATCGAAAGGATGTGGGATCAAATCCTACCAGTGATAAACCCAGGTTGACTTGTGTGGTGCATCCTTAGGCAAGGCACTTGATTCCCAATTGTCTCTTGGCAGTACATAACCTACTTGTGTTGTAGTGGCATGAAACACCATACATGTACCAAACCTCACCCATTTTCTCAACATGATGTACTGGTAGTCAGATAAAGCGCTAAAAGTGCTGTTAAGAACCAACCAATATTAGTAGTATTCAGGCTGATGACCTTCATTAACAAAAATGTGTACGAGGAAATATACATAAAAAATTACTGCACAATTAAAGAGCCTGAATAGAGGCCAATATGGCTTGTGAAGACCTTCCAGCTCTTACGATTTGACCATATGGTCTTACTCAAACGACCCTTAAATCATGGACTTTATGGAATAATGGAGAAAAAATATGAAAATACAATCATTGTGGTTAAGTCCATATATTGGCCTGTCTTGGTTTTCATATGCAATTCAGTGGAGTTCATCAGGGAACCAGGCTAACTTTACAGGTGCACTTCAGATGCTTTAATATGCTGATGTTATCCATGCAAAATGCCTGCATGATAAAGCTTTTGCTTATAGCATTATCTAGAAATGTCATTGAACAAACAAAAACATGTTGATGGCAAAAAAGGGATAATACCTATTCATAGATACCGTTCTCACAAAAAACGGGCTTCATTTAAAAATTGACAGCTTACCCTCCCTCTTTATGAAAATTCAGCAATATTTCCGCTCTGTATGAAAACTTTTCAAGAAATCACTGGTTACTTCAATTTGTAATTACATCTGTTAAATCAAAATGCAGCATGTCTTGGCCCTTGCTGTGAAAGCAAAGTAATGATACATGTACCATTAACAATTACAAAATATAAACGTAATTAGCTTGCTTTACATCAGGCATGTGCAGCTTCCTCCGGGCACGGACTGGATAAGCGATTTTTAAAGCCACACCATATAATGCAAATAAGCAGATAAAATAGTTTGCGGGCCATAGGTTGCACATGCACTGCTTCACATTGTCCATTTATTTGTTGGATTTATTTTTTAATGAAATTTGAGAAGAGTGAATGTCTCCCCAAAATTTTGAAATTAGACATGTCAAGCTGGTAGTCATAATAACCATATCCTTGTCTTGGGTCTTCAATTTCTTTGCAAGTTGATCAATTGCCTGTCCAAAAATGTTCTCTTTGTTCAGTTTTTGTGTGGTAACAATATTGGTAGCTAATCCAGTTTTTAGGCAGTATCAAATTTCTCTCAAATTCCATGACTCTGTGTACACCTGTTTCATTCTTTAAGATCATAAACAACTACAGTACATCAGGTAACTCTAGTGTTGTATATGGTCATACCCCCCCCCCCCCCTTTGTCTGAAGTGTTCTATACCAGCACAGAGATGATCTGAATTATTGATACTTGGCTTGGTTGCTGGCTTTGTTGTGGGTCCTTTAAAGCTAAAGCATTATTTGTATCCTTGCCCAATATAAATATGTTTTGTAATAAAATGCTACAATTTGCTGAGTAATTGTGAGCCTAAATAGAAAGATTATGCCCTAAACTTACAAGAAAAACTATTAAGTGGAGAGTGGTTCAAGTAGTCTGTTTAACTCTTTAACCCCGGGAGATTCTTTTCATTTTTGCCTGAAATGGGTGTAGGAAATGCATTTTTTGGGTTTACTTCTGAATGCAGCAAAACACATCTGCTTAAGAAAGTTTTTTGTTTAACCGGATGCTTAGGTGTATCAGAAACATTGTTTTTGATTGGCTATTATTGTCGCACATGTGCAGAAGGGTAAAAGTTGGACGTATTTTTGTGTTCTGGCCCCTTTTTACTCCAAATCTCAAACTTATCCTAATTTTTGCAAAGGTTCATCTGTCTGTGTGCAGTTCGGACTGGTCTGCTTTAGATCTAAGGCCAAAAAGTCTAAAATCTGGACACAAACTCCGCTTCCGAAACAGGCAATTTTCGACCTAAAAAAAATCGGGTCTAAATAATTGCATTTTTCTCACTGTATTTTTTACTGCGAGTAGAAAGTCAACATTATTTGGTATCATTGTAGAGCTACATCTGTCTACTTTTCTGCAATACCATCCACTTTAGTGTATCTTAAATGATTTTGACGTTACAGAGCTTGGAAGTAGGGTACATCCTCATGACCCGTAAACGTGGAGCTAGGGGTTCATGAGTTAACCAACATAATCTTGTACATTAGTTTTTCATCCCTGATTTTTGTGTCCTGGCCCCTTTTTACTCCAAATCTCAAAATTATCCTAATTTTTGCATCTGTGTGCAGAAAAGCAAAAGAAATCTTTGCCAAGGCTGCAAAAAGAGCAAGACTAGCATATCAATATCAACAGGTTGTGTCCAGTGGGGGAAAAGACAAGTGAATTTATGTGATTATGTGTATTTGGGGTTTTTGTTGTTGTTGTGTTGTATTTTTTTACAAATTTGTTATGAAAAGAGAAAAGTGTAATATAATATGCGCTGCAAAAATTGACAAATTACTGTGACTGAATTACTGTGTGAACACTGACATGCACATGTAATAACTTCAGCACTAATATTATTGGACAACAAGTGGATGTGACAATGAACATTGTGAAATTCTTCAAGTATTATGTAAAGTTTTGGTAAGTTTGTTATTTTTTTCAGATGATTATTTTGTTGGAATGAAGTAAAAACTTTGCAATATATTATGAAAATATGGTCCACCAGTAACAGTACAGCAAAGCAAGATTTTTTTTTTGTTTTTAAAAACTATGGACATTTAATGTCAAAACTAAATTTTTAAAAATTGTTTAATTAGTAAAATATTGATGTCTTGATTTCATTGCAATTAATGGTGAAACTTCTCGCCTTGAGGAAATCTCTGCATGCCTTTTAACTTTTCTTTTATTCCACCCCCTTTATTTCATTTTATACAAAAGACGTAATTAACATGATAATACAAAGCAGGTCTGCTTTTAACTGCGTGTAACAAAAAACAAATACTTCCACAAGTTGGAGATCAAAACACGGTCAGCACTTGATTAGGTTCTCACCGAACCGCTTGCGAACATAGCTGTTGTGGTAGACTGACAATTTCACATTCGAATACATGAGGGCATATTGCATTTATGATCATTACTCTTTTATCGAGGGATTTGTAAAAAATGCCGTAGGTTTACGAGTTTTGCGTTTTATTGTATCGATAATCTGTATGTCAACCTGTAACCTCCAGAATTAGGTTCTTCGTGACAGAAACATGCAAATTTTTGATAGATCTCCCATGCCACGTGTACTACATAATGCATTGCAAAAAGCAGTAGCAAAAGCATTGCACATTTGCGAGAAGAATGGCCAACCATCAGCAGAGTAACTTTGTTGGTTTAGAGAAATTTCTTGTAACGTCCACTTATTTGAAAAGAATTAACAATAAATATATATTTACAAAAAAATTATTTCAAATATTTATTCAAATCAACAATGATAGTGATTAAAAAGAGTATTTGCTTGTATTAAAGTCATGTAAATACCACAAATGCGATGTTTCAATGAATGTGTTATGGATGTTTACATCTTTCTCTTTGTCAAATGTCATTAATAGACATGATAGGTACAATAATGTTCAAATTTAAAATCAGTTGTATTTGTGAAGAAAAAGCGAATGCAGTACAAAATTATCCATTTCATAGGACAGAAATTATGCTTAATTCTATGATTGTTTAAAAGTATGAAATTCATGGATTGGGGAGAAACTTTTGATGTATTGTGGTGGATGTTTTTGTTGAACACTAGCCATGTTTGAGGTCTTATAGTTTGACACATTTCATAAGGCAAAAAAATACGTGTGTTTCAGGTCGGCCGACCGTCCCTGTTTCACGTTGCCGACCCTACCACTCTCCCCCCCCCCCATTTTTTTATAAACAAAATCACATTGCCGAAATTGATTTTTGCATCTAATTGAGCTGGTTTTGCCTGGTACTTTGAAGCGTTTTAAATATTATTTGATTGATATATAATGTTTTTAAAAAAAAAAAAAACTAAATCCAGTGCAATAGGAGACACATATTTCTTTGTTTGGGCATAATGTACGATTAGCATATTGAAATTTGGGCTTGTATTTAACAATTCACTCTTTTATCTTTTTCTAAACAACTAATTTTCTGCCAGTCTATATGATGTTGATGAGAATATTCTTCCTCATAGAAAGAATCTATATGCACAAAATAGAAAATTTGTCGAACAGATCACTATATCAATGAATTTTGTGCACTCTACAACCAAATTTACACATTCTTCTTTGACTACCATACCAAAAAAATTGGCTTTAGGTCGGACCTGTATAAATTAAGCACGTTGTGAGCAATTTTAAAAGAAAAAAAAATGTTATTTAAATTAAGTGGACAACTTTTTTTTAAAATCATCATTTTGCATTTGTTTTTATATCTTCATTGAAATTGTCCAGATGTCCAGATGTGAAACATCTGTAACTACTACATAAACATACATTTATGTCAATATATCATAGGTAACACTGCATCAATTTTTATTTCAGTTTGAGGGTTCATTTCTTGTTCAGTATTTTAGAATACCAGATATATGTATTGTGATTGTTAAATTGCAGATTCTACAATGTTAACATTGTGTTTAACTTGAAATGCATTTATTAAAAAAAATAAATAATGTCTTTGTTTCAGTAATGTCTGAAACCAGAGCAAGTTTTGGACTTTAGCTTTAACTGTGACAAGAATTATTGATTATTTTGGTTCTGAATATCTTCAACACAGTTCCAAACATAAAAAAACCCCTCTTGCTTCTATATTCAGTTCAATTCTAAATTTGTAATTCTGTTGCAGTTAGATTCTTGTCCGAGTCACATCTATAACACGACCACCATCTATTAACAAAAGCTGAAATGAATCCTATTAAGTCAAGTACAATAATAAAGCATGCAGTATTCCTTTCCCAATTCTTAGAACAGTAAATAAATATAACAAGATTTATTTTTTGGCTTTACTAGCCATAGACCAGAAGAGCTTATGGGATGACCAGTTGTCTGTCATCCGATATCCATCCGTTTGTTAGCGCGTTTGTTATCACTACTCCTCCTAGACTACTTTGAGGAATGCCATGAAACTTTACAAGCATTCATCCGGAGGTCTAATTGGTCCTAAATGAAAATGGTGCTGCTCAGATATCCACCATGGCAGGCATCATACAAATCTTGTTCTGGCTACTCCTCCTACTTTTTTCACCAAAAGACTTCTTATGACGTCTAGTTGGTCCTGAATAAAATTTACTCCGCTCGGACATCCGATATGGCTGCCACAGCAGCCATCTTGTAAATCTTATTATTGCTCCTGAATGGATGACCTTGTCAACATGAGCTTTTAAATAAAAGACTTCTTATAATGTCAACTTTGTCCTAAAGAAAATGGTGCCAATCTGATATACAATGTGGCTACCATGGTAGCCATCTGGAAAACCTCACTACTCTTCCCAAATGGAAAGTCATATTGACATAGAGTTTCACCAGAAGACATCTTGCGATGTCTAGTTGATCCTAAATGAAGATTGTTCAGATCAGACATCTGACAGTGGCCATCTTCAAAATCTTGTTGTGATTGTTACTCCCGCTGAATAGAAAGTCATGTCAGCATGGGGTTTTCACCAGAAGAATTCTTGTGATGTCTAGTTGGTCTGAAATAAAAATTATGCTGATCTGATATTCAATATGAAAAATCATGAAAATCTTATTGCTACTCCTTCTAGATGGAAAGTCATATTGAGATTAGGTTTTCACCAAAAAACTTCTTCTTATGATATCTGGTAGGTTCTAAATGAAAATACTGCCGATCTGACACCCAGTATCGTCACCAATGCAACCTTCTTGAAAATCTTGTTATTGCTACTAATTCTAAATGGAAAGTCTTATTGACATGGGAGTTTCATGAGAAGACTAAATATGATATCTAGTTCGTCTGAATTAAAATGGTGCTGATATGACTTCAAATATGCCCGCCATGGCAGCCATCTTGAAAACCTTCTTGTCGCAACTCCTAAATGGAAAGTCATATTGACATCGATGTTTCACCAGAAGACCTTATTGGGCCTAGTTGATCCTGAATGAATATGATGCAGATCCAGTATGGCAGCCATTTCAGGCATCTTGAAAATCTTGTTGTCACTACTCCTCCAGTATTGATGTTAATAGGATTTGTCACCAAAAAGACTTCTTTAGATATATAGTTGGTCCTAAATGAAAACAGTTTCCTGCAGATTTCCAATATGGCTGCCACAATGAACATATTGTAAACCTTGTTACCAATTCTCCTGAATGGATGGTTGTATTGGTTTAGGGGTTTTCACCAAAGGTTTTCTAATGGTATCTAGTTTGTCCCCAATGAAAATGGTGCTGATGTTACATTCATCATCGCTGCCACCGCAACTAATTTCACAGTCATATTGCTAAAAAAATATGAGCTTGTTAGACCAGTTAAAAAGAATAAATGTTCTGAAATGGTCTTATCTCTTGCTTACATATGGTCCAACAGTTGCAACACTTTGGTTCATAAAGACCCTTTTGTACTCGATTTTATTCAAATGAAGTCCATCTGATTGCAAACAGCATAAACTTGGATCTGCCATCACTGTTGTTCTTTTTTAAGATTGTAAGTGAGCAAGGTACTAGATTTGAATTATTATTGTTATGAGTAGATTTAATGATATACATGGCTACATCTAGTAATTATTTGGCACATCAAGGGTAAACAATTAGTAATTGGATACATATGTAAGGTACGAATGGCAAGTAGCAGAAAGGCAACACTATTCAGGAAATGGGTGAATTCTTTGTGTTTGGGGACATTGTACTGGCCAATGTAAATGGGTGAATTCTTTGTGTTTGGGGACATTGTATTGGCCAATGTAAATGGGTGAATTCTTTGTGTTTGGGGACATTGTATTGACTAATGTAAATGGGTGAATTCTTCGTGTTTGGGGACACTGTATTGGCCAATGTAAATGGGTGAATTCTTTGTGTTTGGGGACATTGTATTGGCCAATGTAAATGGGTGAATTCTTTGTGTTTGGGGACACTGTATTGGCCAGTGTAAATGGGTGAATTCTTCGTGTTTGGGGACATTGTATTGGCCAATGTAAATGGGTGAATTCTTTGTGTTTGGGGACATTGTATTCGCCAGTGTAAATGGGTGAATTCTTTGTGTTTGGGGACATTGTATTGGCCAGTGTAAATGGGTGATTTCTTTGTGTTGGGGACATTGTATTGGCTAATGTAAATGGGTGAATTCTTCGTGTTTGGGGACACTGTATTGGCCAATGTAAATGGGTGAATTCTTTGTGTTTGGGGACATTGTATTGGCCAATGTAAATGGGTGAATTCTTCGTGTTTGGGGACACTGTATTGGCCAATGTAAATGGGTGA
Source organism: Margaritifera margaritifera (assembly GCA_029931535.1). Lineage (NCBI taxonomy): Eukaryota > Metazoa > Mollusca > Bivalvia > Unionida > Margaritiferidae > Margaritifera > Margaritifera margaritifera. The sequence continues at coordinate 335,979 of JAQPZY010001017.1, read as the reverse complement.
ATTCTTCGTGTTTGGGGACATTGTATTGGCCAATGTAAATGGGTGAATTCTTTGTGTTTGGGGACATTGTATTGGCCAGTGTAAATGGGTGAATTCTTTGTGTTTGGGGACATTGTATTGGCCAATGTAAATGGGTGAATTCTTTGTGTTTGGGGACACTGTATTGGCCAGTGTAAATGGGTGAATTCTTCGTGTTTGGGGACATTGTATTGGCCAATGTAAATGGGTGAATTCTTTGTGTTTGGGGACATTGTATTGGCCAATGTAGATGGGTGAATTCTTTGTGTTTGGGGACATTGTATTGGCCAATGTAAATGGGTGAATTCTTCGTGTTTGGGGACATTGTATTGGCCAGTGTAAATGGGTGAATTCTTTGTGTTTGGGGACATTGTATTGGCCAATGTAAATGGGTGAATTCTTTGTGTTTGGGGACACTGTATTGGCCAGTGTAAATGGGTGATTTCTTTGTGTTGGGGACATTGTATTGGCCAGTGTAAATGGGTGAATTCTTTGTGTTTGGTGACACTGTATTGGCCAGTGTAAATGGGTGAATTCTTTGTGTTTGGGGACACTGTATTGGCCAGTGTAAATGGGTGAATTCTTTGTGTTTGGGGACACTGTATTGGCCAGTGTAAATGGGTGAATTCTTTGTGTTTGGGGACATTGTATTGGCCAATGTAAATGGGTGAATTCTTCGTGTTTGGGGACATTGTATTGGCCAGTGTAAATGGGTGAATTCTTTGTGTTTGGGGACATTGTATTGGCCAGTGTAAATGGATATATTCTTTGTGTTTGGGGACACTGTATTGGCCAATGTAAATGGATGAATTCTTTGTGTTTGGGGACACTGTATTGGCCAGTGTAAATGGGTGAATTCTTTGTGTTTGGGGACATTGTATTGGCCAGTGTAAATGGGTGAATTCTTTGTGTTTGGGGACATTGTATTGGCCAGTGTAAATGGGTGATTTCTTTGTGTTGGGGACATTGTATTGGCCAGTGTAAATGGGTGAATTCTTCGTGTTTGGGGACATTGTATTGGCCAATGTAAATGGGTGAATTCTTTGTGTTTGGGGACACTGTATTGGCCAGTGTAAATGGGTGAATTCTTTGTGTTTTGGGACATTGTATTGGCCAATGTAAATGGGTGAATTCTTCGTGTTTGGGGACATTGTATTGGCCAGTGTAAATGGGTGAATTCTTTGTGTTTGGGGACATTGTATTGGCCAGTGTAAATGGGTGAATTCTTTGTGTTTGGGGACATTGTATTGGCCAATGTAAATGGATGAATTCTTTGTGTTTGGGGACACTGTATTGGCCAGTGTAAATGAGTGAATTCTTTGTGTTTGGGGACACTGTATTGGCCAGTGTAAATGGGTGAATTCTTTGTGTTTGGGGACACTGTATTGGCCAGTGTAAATGGGTGAATTCTTTGTGTTTGGGGACATTGTATTGGCCAATGTAAATGGGTGAATTCTTCGTGTTTGGGGACATTGTATTGGCCAGTGTAAATGGGTGAATTCTTTGTGTTAAAGGGACATTGTATTGGCCAGTGTAAATGGATATATTCTTTGTGTTTGTGGACACTGTATTGGCCAATGTAAATGGATGAATTTGTGTTTGGGGACACTGTATTGGCCAGTGTAAATGGGTGAATTCTTTGTGTTTGGGGACACTGTATTGGCCAAATGTACCAGATAGCTGGGTATCACCATATGTATCACAGTAATTGTCTTTGATTCAGTATATATTGTGCTGGTATTGCATACATAGATAAACTGTAAAATATACTAGTTATATAGATAAACTGTAAAATATACTAGTTATATAGATAAACTGTAAAATATAATAGTTACATAGATAAACTGTTAAATATACTAGTTACATAGATAAACTGTAAAATATACTAGTTAATACATGTTTGGAAAACAAGTATCACTTGTATCATTGCTTAAATCTGTTGTAGGATCCGGAAATCCTTAAGCGAACCAAAACAAAAGTTTCCTTTTCTGCCATTATTTAAATGTTCACTGAACATTGTTCATTTATGCAAAAATGATGTAAAAACACTTATATTACCAATATGCACTTTTTCGGAAATGAGATTAATAATAAATCCATGTGGTAAGCATACAAGGGCACACAATACTCATGTGGAAAAAATGTATCTACATGTACTGCAATGAATTAAAACAATTACTATTATTTGTAAAATAATTTCAGACGTAGAATTAATATCTGCTAACTTCAGTGTTGCTCGCAGAGCATGGGTTTGTGGGTTCCCACAATTTTTTGTCCTGTGTCTCCCAAATCTTGACCCTGTTCGCCCCTCTGGGCAAGATTTTTTGTCCGTTGGGGGGGGGGGGTGAACCAGAAAAAAATGCCTGCAACATTTATCTTATGGATGTCCAACCACGTCTACGCTGGTGTTAGTATGGCTAAAGTTGGTAACGGTGATAAAAACTGTTAAGATGGCAGTGAATATCCGTTTCAAAACAATGAATCTGGCAATGAAAACATTAAAGTTTTGTGGTCGGCGGCAGAGTTGCTAAAGTCTTTGACAGCCAGTAGTGTAATATATTTTCAAGATTAAACTCACACCTACAACAATGAAAATTTAATTTATTCTCAAGCAGAATTAATGATAAAAGATACTAATTTATGCAAATACACAATTTTTCATTTGATTAATGATTTATTACTTTGAAAAGAAAAGTAATTAAGAAAACATGGATATTTATTATAAGTGCTGGTACAGAATGAGTGAACACTAAAGTTAAATGAGAGCAAGATCAAGAACGGAAATTCTATGGTGCAGATCATTTCAGGTTAACCAGATATTCAAACATGTTAATGTTTTCATGAGTTACTTTATCACAGGATAAAATGTTTATTGCAATTATGTAAGCGTCCAAGGTAAATATGACAAAGTTAAGGTCACAAAACTTTGAAGCAAAAAAGATTATCTCGTGCTTTTAGCACTTCTAGTGCATTATGTACTACAATTTACGTTTGTCCCTTTAAAATGTTTTGTGTGCCCCAATTATGGAGAGTGAGGGACAGTGTCCCCTGCCCTTGGGATCCTAGGTGCAACCCTATAACTTGTGATAGGCTAAAATTCTTTGTAACGTGGAACAGTTTTTATACATGGTTTAAAAGGCCTTGTTATTTACTTCATTCAAAGGGGTAGAAAGATGACATTACTGTGTTCATTTTCAAACAGCTTCGGCTAAAACACGGTATTGGTGCTGATAAAGGAATTTTCATGTTATATGCATGAAATAGAAAAATTAAACAAGATATGAACCAATTTTAAAGATTGGTAAGCCTGGCATATACCTCTCTTACTTTCCTGAAAATTTCAAGAGGTTAGTGTAACCCATTGTTGAGATATGCATGGAAACAAGCTCTAAAAATGGCCATTTTTGAGCGTTATGTAGTCTCACTCGAAAAAAGCTTGAATATAAAATAGAGAATTCTCTAAATATCATACTGAAATTATGCATTTATTGGTCTGGTTTTATGCGGAATTCTATCCTGCAAATATTGCTTCTTGAATTAAAGAAATCGGTAAAATATTATGGATTTTATAAGCAAAATACCGTCAGTAGAAGTTTTGTTTCAACACTGAAATTCAAACACTAATCTGTTGTTATATGCCAACATTTTGTACAAAATAACATTCATTATAACTTTTATTGACATCTAGAACTCGACTTTATATTATAATAAGTAGTAAAACCATTTAAATCACATGGCTAGCCAAGATATTCGATTGAGAGCTTGTTCTTTGTCAAACTTTCCAGTTCTAAATTTTGTAGTGTCTGTAACCTTTACAAGTTTATATGGCAATAATTTTGTTGTTTCATTATGGAAAAGTATAAATCCTACAAAGGCTCATGTGTATCCATGTGATGTCCAAGTTGGCCAAAATTGGTGGTGCTGTATTGTACCATTAAAAAACAGCAACTCAATAAAAAAAGTTACAGACACTACACAAACAGGTATAAAAATGAAAGATAAAAGTATTGTTCTACTTGTCATTAAAACATTGTTTTTCTCAATAGAAAGTTCCATCTTATGTGATGTAATGTTGCATCATCTATTTACCTCTGCAGCCAAGAGCAAAAAAGTGATGCAATAACTCTCTTGATTGAATATTGCATCATTCTTGCAGCACTGTCTGTTTGAGTAATTTACTACAAGACAATGTAACCTGAATTTCTTATCCTAGAAGAAGCTGCCTAATTACTTTTTCTGTTCTTTACCATGGTACATCCCTAAGACATGGGAAGACGACAAAAGCAAACCTCTGGGAACAACTCTGGTAAGTTTGTATTGAATGGTAAACCACACTCTTAAATTGTAGTGTCTGTAACCAATATCCCCTTTTTATACTGTCTATGACTTTATCCCTGTTTTTTTTTAAAAAAATGAAGCCAAATTATGTTTCCTATTACAGTATTGATGTGTAAGGCTAAATTTTGACATATTGTCTGTCTGCAATTTGTAATATTTTGGTATATTTATAGTTTCTTTCATCTAGATTTCTGATAACAGGCAACATTTTCAGTGATTTCTTACAATATGCAATTGAAACTGAGTATTTTTGCATTCCATATCATTAGACTAGTAAATTCAAACAGAAATATTATGAGAATTCAATGAGCTCAGACTTAGTATTGGATACATTGCTGATATTGTCAAATGGTTACAGACACTACTAGACATGTGAATTGACCCGACTGTTGTTTACATTATTAAGGAAAGTGTGCAATCATTGTAAATGCTAGAACATTGAATAATCATCAGGTTTTATGCTATTTCTTTTTCAATCAGATACTTTTCTTTAAGAATCTACAGGTTATTCCAGTTTGCTTATGTATGAAAGCATATTGCGTACTCATTACAAGTATGTTTTGTAAAGTCTAAATTTCATCCGTATACATAGAGGAACAAAAATGAGAATGAAGTTGTTTGCTTTTAGGAAGCAAAGATAAGCCAGAAGAAGATGAACAGAAGATTAAAGCTAGAAGGGAGAAGACGAGGTTAAAGGTACAAGCCTGGAGAAAAAAACAGAGGGAAAATAAGGCGAAACATGAGGAGCTAAAAAGGGTTGATAGAGAAAGAAGAAAAGATGCAAGACTACTAAAAAAACAGCAATCACTTTCCGATTCAAATCTTCAACAAGAATTAAGAAGGAAAAAACGTGAAGAAATGAAAAGGTATCGCCAGAAAAAGAAAGAAAAAGCAGCCCTGGCAATATCGGTTAATAAGAGTGTTGATTTAAGAAGTCCGAAAACTGCTGAATTAAGTAGAAAGAAGAAAGAAGCTGTGAAAAGAACCCAAGCATGGAGAATGCGTATCAAACTGAATGAAAGTATACAGCAAGAGTGTATTCAGACTGATTGTGAAATAGGAAATACTGGGTCAGCCAGAGATTCACCAATGAATAAAGTGTTACCTAAAGCAACTCTGTACAGACAATTAAAAAAGGTAAAGGAAGTATTACCAAATACCCCAAAGAGAAAAGCAGTCATCATAAGTAAATTAATTGAATCTCCATCAACATCAAAGTTTCTAAATAGGAATATAATGATAATGACACCGGATTGCAGAAAAAAACTTGAATTGACAGATACTGTTATACAATCTGTGTCAGAGAGCATTTCAGAAGTGAAAACAAGGAAAGGGGGTGCAAAGAAACATGCATACAACATCATTTGTGACGCATTACTGAAGAAATATAAAAGACACAGACTAAAAAAGTATTTCAAAGTATCAGTGAAAGGGCAAAAACCTAGTTCTACATGGTGGGAGACGAAACAAAGAAAAAGAAGAAGGGATGCACTTAACTCTCCATTAAAGAAATCTGTGAAAGATTTTTTTCTAAGTCCAGAAATCAGTAGGGAAGTGCCTAATAAACGTGAAACTGTGAAAGTAAGAAAAGGTGGTCAAAAAGAAATACTTCAAAAACATGTGATGACTATGACATTAGAAGAAGCCTACAAAGACTACAAGTTAAGGAACCATAGTCACAAAATAGGATTAACTTCATTTTCTAAATTGAAACCAGTGAATGTTAAAAAGGTGTCTGAAACAAGCAGAAGATCATGCTTATGCCAAAAGTGCTGTAACGTGGCCCTAAAAAGTGAGGCACTAACAAATGTAAAAAAAGCAGTGAAAGAAAATGGAGATTTGGATGAAATTTCAGTAGATAAGAAAAGCTTAAGTGATGCTACTTTTTGTAAATACGACACCAATCCAGCTATTAAATGTTTAAGAAGAGAATGCAAACAATGCGGTGTGAAATGTTTGCAGAGTTACCTTAAACCATTTGTTGAAAAGTATAGTGACAGGCAGATATCATGGCATCAATGGGAAAGTATAGAAATAGCAAAAGATGATAAAGTAAAGCGTTGCGTCTCCTGTGTGCCTAAAGAAACAGACATAAAAACATTATTTACATGCTTAGAAACTGACATGCAAGAGTATCCAGAGCACGTTTTCAGGGCCAAATGGCAAAAGCAACAGATGGGAATTTGTGTTGATAGAATTGGTGAGGGTTCTATTGCTATGGTCATGGACTTTAGTGAGAACTATGGGTGTGTTTTTCAAAGTGAAGTACAATCTGGATTCTTCGACAGGAACCAAGTTACAATACATTCGATCATGTGTTACTATACAGAAAAACAGGGAGAAAAAGAATTCAAGATAAAGCATGCCATTATTGGCATCAGTGAAGAAACCAAACATGATGCAGACTTAGCTATCACTTTTGAGAACAAAGCTATAGAAATTCTGAAGAAGAAAGGTGTGAAAGTAGAGGAGATCCATGAGTGGACAGATGGCTGTGCTGCCCAGTATAAGGGGAAGAAAGCCTTTGCTGACATAAGTCTGAGGAAAAAGCCATCTGTAACACGAAATTATTTCGAAACATCACATGGAAAGAGTGTTTGCGATGGTCTCGGTGCGACAGTCAAGAATGCTTGCTACAGAGCTGTAATCAGCAATAGAAAGGTGATAGGTTGTGCAGAAGATGTATATCATTTCTGTAGAGAGAAACTGAAAATGGAAAATACAGATAATGAAGCTAAAAACAGTTTCGAGAAGGGAGTTCATCCTTGTTAAAGATGTTGAGAGAAATAGAGAAGAAACTGATGTGCAAACACTGCAAGGTACAAGAAAATTACATGCTGTAAAGTCAGGAAGCAATGATTATGAACTGAGCATAAGAAATCTGAGCTGTTATTGTGAGCAATGCATGAAGGTTGACGGGAGATGCAACTTCAGCGAAAATGTTAATGCCTGGGAAATGAGAAAGTTAGTACTCAATTAAGATAATTTATGTTAGATAGGAAAACAACTTAAACTTCAAGAATCCATCAACAATAGAAAATAATGACAAGAAAAGAAAACAAGGAAGTAACCAGAAAGATCATAACTCAGCAACAAGCGAAAAGCCTAATAAGAAACGGAAGTCAACAGAAAGACAAAACATTGTGACAAAGAAGATCAAAGTTGACAAAAAAGCACCAACCAACACAGAGAAACCAATAGAGAAATACCACCCTGGAGAATTTGTTGCTGTAGGACTTAAGCCAAAGAAGGGACCTCTAGATGTATACTTAGCAGAAGTAATAGACATTCTTCATAACGAAGTTAGACTTAAATACATGAGAAAGTCTGGCAACATGTATGTTTGGCCTGAAAAAGATGATTATTCACAAGAGGCTCTAGATGCTATCTTGTACAGGGTAAAAGCTCCACAAATAGTCAATGAAAGGGGTCATTTCAAGTTTAATGCAGCTGAATTGTCTAAGCTCAAGTCAAATCTGGAAAAAAATCATAAGCACTTCTATTTGAAATGACAATATAAAGTCAAGGTTTAATGTGTAGTGTCTGTAACCTTAAGATCAATCACATATGGGTCTGTGTTTGAGCCAGCACCTTGGGTTGAACAATACTTTAGTGACTATGATTTATTGAACATTCATTATACTTCAATATTTTACTCTTACAAACACTATTTAGTATTAAACTTTCAAGTGCTATTTACCAGTTCATAATTTTAACACAAGTATTGGACATATACCTGTTACAATGTGGTTTTATCATTTTATTAACTAATCAACATTCATTTAATGAATAATTCTAGTCAATGTGTTCATGTTGAATTATTTTTGAAGTGAATTTTATGGAGATATGTATGGTTCTGCAGCTGTATTGAAATGCTATAGTTTTGTAGTGTCTGTAACCAATTTTATGGACAATGTACTTCTGACTCTTATGGAAGTTTGCAATACTTTTGGCCAGTATTAATGATTTTGTTTGTTTAAATATTCTTCTTGGTGTTAGATAAATGCCTAAATAAGATTATTCTATGTCTTTTATGTTTGTTATGCAAAAGTTTCATGGTTAGGTTTTTTTTCTTAGTGATACCTTTGTCATAGATGTTTTGATTTTGTTATTAAGTTGTTTACCACTTCCAGTTATGTTGTTTACTTTAAATGTTGATATCCTGTTACTGATGTTACTGTGAAAAAAAATAAAGTTTTAAAGTTTTCATGCTGTTTTTCTTGCATGTTATACACCAAGTGTAGTGTCTGTAACTGTTGTTATACCAATGAATTGAAATAATGGTTAAACAAAATCGCATGCATGTTCAAGCTAAATCTAACTTGATCTGACTAGGGGACACCCTAGGGTATATAATGAGCTTCATTGAAATGTTCTATCAAACATTTCAATTTTTTAAGTGAGTGAGACTACTCTCAGCACCAATACCGTGTTTTAGCCGCTTATATAATATACTTTATGATTTATTCTACTGTTGTCCTGTATGCAGGGTCTAACAAATCTTGTACCCAGACTTCAGGGGCTAATAGAAAGCTGTGTTTGGGCTACTATATGATGAATTAAGGTTGCCCAGAGTCCAGTGGCTACATAATGGTCTCATTGGACCAGTGAATTAAAATTATGCTATTGGGTTCTTTTCATGGTAGAAATTTTGTGTTACTCTGCTTGGGAATGATGGTGATAATGTTATTCCATAATTAACCTTTAAGTGTTCAAAATGTTGTTGCTTACTCAATACTATAACGTAAAATGTGTACATTTATTACATGTAATCACATTGGGGGTGGGATGTGATAAATGTGGTGGAAAATAAAGAGTTTAGGTAACCCAAATGACAAGTGCATATAGAATGTACTGTATGCAAGTAAACACAGGATGTTATTGATGGGACAGAAATAAGATAATCTGTGGAATGGTTGAAGCCATTGTTTGACAGGCCAAGTCCAAAAATGCTCTTATCAGCACATGCTCAGAGTCTGACATCTATACTATCATATCTGACATCAGCTGGTAAATACCTGTGTTTAATGGTAGTACATCATGCAAATGCTATGCACTATGTGTGCAAGTTATGCTGCTGCTGCTGCTAGTACTGCAAGGTGGTGCTTTGGAAACAAAGCTCAACTTGGTGCTGATTTTTGCTCTGCCTTTCAGTTACATATTATCAGATGTCATATGATGCATGATATGGTAAATTTGTTACATAACTAAGTTATGTCTACACTAATAAAAGCTCAGGAGATTTGTTTACATGCTTTGTTGGTGTTCAGCAGCACATTAACACATGACTGGTTATATAGTTCTGATGCAATGAGTAAAGTGCCTTTCCCAGGGATGTACCATGGCATTTGACCATGGTTCAGTCTGGGCAGAATTCAGACCTGCACACTTTTCAGGGTCTAATCACAATCTGAGAATGTATGGGGGAGATTCATGCCTTCCCTTGATGAAATTTTTTCCTGGGGATGAATCATTATGTCGCTAAGACAATTCATTCTGCTTGCCCCCTTGACATTGGGGTCAAGGTCACACATAGAAAATTTGCATTCAGGTTTTGGTTAAAGTTTTTCATTTGCTTATATTTAATGGATTTTGTTCATTCTCTAGATTGATCATTATGAAGCTAAAATTAATCATTTTGTGACATGTTTACCTAACTTTTTTATCTTGGGGTCAAGGTCTCACATTTTATTGCAATGCTGTGATCATGGGCTCGATATGCACACCCAGAACTTCTTGATTTTTTTTTATTTTGTGATGGCTACAGACCATGAATTTAAAAACCCAGCGAACAGTTATGCTTCAGTAGAATTAATATGACCCCTTCACCAATGCATACATTTGAGTAAAAATGAGTATATTTTTCACAAAACAACCAAAATTGATTCCACAAAAAAAAGAAAGTTAGAAAGTTAACAGTGTATATTGGTTTAATGAATAAAAGCCTGTATACATGCTGCTTATTACAGCAGTTATAATTTCTCAGTTAGAATTTTTTTTGTTTATAACTTTTTGTTAGTAAATGACTTGAATTATAATGATTTACAGTTGGTCTTTTTCTCCTTTTCAGGTTCTGTCATCATTGGATATTCTGCAACCACCTCACATAGACTACTTCCAGGAAGTGTATCCTTTGTTTACTGTTTCTTTGTGCCTCTATTTATTTTGGTTGGTGTATTGATCAACTTACTTCAGTTACTGAGGTCACCAAGCTACTTTGACTGTAGTGAGTACCTCTCAATCTTTGCTCTGTATATATTAGCTTTCATTTACAAGCTTCAGAAGAATTATGTTTTAACATGGTTGCATATCCGTGTTACCTCATTATACTGCTGTTCAGGGGAGCCATAAAAAGAGTACAGTGTTATAAGTGAAGTTACCATATACTGAGGTAGGTTGAAAGCCATAAGTAAAGGAAACACCATTGATTCTGACCTGCCAGAGTTATGTGTCTTTATCATACACAAGTAAATAAAGTAGATACCACTTGTACACAAGTAAAGAAGATATCACACTTGTACACAAGTAAATAAAGTAGATACCACTTGTACACAAGTGAAGAAGATATCACACTTGTACACAAGTAAATAAAGTAGATACCACACTTGTACACAGGTAAATAAAGTAGATATCACACTTGTACACAAATCAAGTAGACACAAGTAAAGAAGATATCACACTTGAACACCAGTAAATAAAGAAGATACCACTTGTACACAAGTAAAGAAGATATCACACTTGTACATAAGTAAATAAAGTACATATCACACTTGTATACAAGTAAATAAAGTATATACCACTTGTACACAAGTAAAGAAAATATCACACTTGCACACAAGTAAATAAAGATATCACACTTGTACACAAGTAAATAAAGTAGATACCACACTTGTACACAAGTAAATAAAGTAGATATCACACTTTTACACAAATAAATCAAGTAGACACAAGTAAAGAAGATATCGCACTTGCACACAAGTAAATAAAGTAGATACCACTTGTACACAAGTAAAGAAGATATCACACTTGTACACAAGTAAATAAAGTACATCTCACATTTCTACAAATGTAAATGAAGTAGATATCATACTAATAGCACTGAAGAAAGAAAATGTGTACAATATTTTCCAGTTGACAAGTCTTCTAAATCATGCCTAAGGTGTTGAGATTTTCCAGATACAAGTCAATGACTTTTGACTTGTTTATATGTAACCCAATAAATTTATCGTAGTACATGATCCCTTAAATTTTTTATTTTCAGTGGTATTAATATCAGTGTTTTTTTTTGAAAAACAATTTCTCAGGGCCTAAATTCATGGATTGGTTCAGCTTTCACAGGAGGATAGTTGTCTGTTGGTCTTTAAATTTTTGGTTCTCTGGCAGTCGTGAAATCTGCAAAAATTGATACCCCATGAAAATAGTGAACATATTCTATCTGATTGTTACCCATGAAAGATGCATCTTGGGGCTTAAACCACTACATTTAGAAAAGCCAGAAAATTGCCCTTTTCCAAACTAGTGGGGATCATTATTCTTTCCAAATTACTTGAAAACTTTGGGTCCATTGTTAATTCCCAAATGGTGAAAAAAACAAATTCCCAATTCATAATTTGACCCTATCATGCCTAGCAGATGCATAGCAAGATGTCCAAATTCAAATTTAAGGATTTTCATTGCTTTCTGTCTGCCAACTGAAACTATTCTTGATGCATATAAATATGTGAAGCACCATTAATCCGCAATGTATATACTGGACCAAACACCAGCATGATGAGGACAAAACAGACTCGGTATTGAAATAGATTTAATTATCTTCAATGTCATTCTGCATGTAATGGTTGTAATAACAGTGTTAAACATTTAATTGTATTTTTTTAATGTTAATGAAAATATAATAAAATTTCTCCTGATTTAACACAAGACAAAGATGTTAAAAAGCACATCATAATGGTGGTGTAATTGATTCATGATTCAATCAGATTTCTTTCAGCTAAGTATGTGGCATTTATGACAATTTTAAATGAAACTTGACAGTGGATATTGCTTGATACAGAAAAGAATTTGTGGAAGATGAACATTAAAAAAAAACTTTTACAAATTTATGAGACTCCTGACATTAACATTGTTGTGACTAATCATGGAACCCTTCGATCTGGCGAAATGATAATGAAATAAACTCAAAAGGTTAAAAAATGCTGTCAAGATATAACATTTCTGTCACTTCTCCCAATTTCTGATACCTTGTGCGACACAGCTATTTACTTTGTCAAATTAACTATGTTGTGTGAAACTTTAAATTTTATAAGATACAGCAAAGTCAAGGAAGAACTAGAAATACAAATTTTTTCTTGTGCAACATGATGAAATGCTATCCTTTTGTCACCGATCTGTTCTGCACTTTCACTGACAGCTTAATGGAACTATCAATCTTCAGATAAAATGGAAATGCTGCTTTCTATGTCCATGTACTCAGCTAACCAGATTTGTAAAATATATTTACATCACTATAATAACCATATACTATATCCCTCCATATTTCTTTTTAAATACTATTCCCCATGGGGACATTCATTCACAGCTTTTCCAAAATTGCCCATAAATGGGCACAGAAATTTTTTGGGTTTAATCCCTGGATCTATATGCCATGGTAAAGCATGATTGGGGAGTTTCAGATAAAGGCGTCTGAAATAAGTAGTGTTTCGGTTAGTCAAAAATAACTTGCATTTCATAGCCCATGAGAAATTATGATGTTAATTGCTGGTATTGCCCCATACATGGGGACCCCCTCTATCATATGCTTTGTTCTAACATGAATTCTCATATAACAAGACTACATAATGGTTCCCAATTTTTGGTCTCGGCTGTTCTTTATTCCCTGACACTACTCTGAACATTAGCCAAACTGACCAAGAAAAAAAAAAAATTCACTTCAGTTTCAGAAACCTATTTCTACAGATCATAATTAATGTTCTAGCAAAGCAATGATTAAATTTCAACTAGCATGGGGATGTCTCAATCCCAATTGTTGTATCTCTCTCTCTCTCTCTCTCTATATATATATATATATATATATATATATATATATATATATATATATATATGTGACGTTTGCCCCGGTTGGGGTGGGGTTCTTCCAATATATGTTAATTAAATTATGAGGAATTCCACCCTGGCTCGTGGGTTAGAAGTTAAATTAGTGACGTGATAGATTTACAGCTCTGAGCCCCCAGTCAGCAATGCCGACGGTTAAATTATAGAGAACACGAAGATGAAATTCAGTTAATAACAATTTAATAAATTTGATAATTTAAACGATGACTCTCAATCACTCGTCTTTCCCTCGACCAAGTGACAACCTAATTCATCACGTGATTTACAGTGTGAGTTCGATTTTCCACCTGTCCTTGTGTCTACTCATCTAATTCTTTCCGCTAATTCCTTCCTTCCTTCTTCCTCCTCTTTCGACTCCTTGTCCCTCTTGACTATCTCCTCCAATTTCGCTCAAACTTCCTCTTCCTTCCTTCTCTTCCAATTTCCTCTTAGACTTCCATGTCTCCTGACTTCTCTTTTATTTCTCCTTTCTCCGTCTCTCTATCTGAGACTATGGGACCAACTGTACTGATCTGTCCCTCAAAGCTTCCTGTGAAAAACCACAAGGCGTTAACATATGTTTGATCGAACCTCATCTCACACTAAATCAACAATTAATCATCAGGCTGTTACAGTTTTGGCCACGCATGCATACACATCGAAATTCCCACACACTTCTTGCAGGGTACACAATGGCGTAATAACACGGTATCAGCGAATAATCCTACAGACATCAATACATTGCGTTACATCAGTATATACCCATATATTTTTAATCTCATTGTACTACAATATTACAACAATCAGACGCATGTCTGTGCATTACGCTCCCACAAGCCCACACAAATATTCAATATTCATATACTAATTTTACACACTGCGAACATTTTCCAAGCTACCATTCAATTCAACAATGGCAAAATCTATAATCACATAAGAAATGTGCTAATCCACTATAAAATAACCACGTAGCGAATTACAATATTAACTCTTACGACGGCTAGCAAGCAATATAATTCTTTACAAATATCAACTCATTTCTTCAAAATATGCAAATACATTAACATCACAAAATAATATGCAAACATATTAACATCACAAAATAATATGCAAACATATTAACATCACAAAATAATTCTTCGTAGTACGATTCTAGTACTATAAAGTATACATACGACATTTCTTCATTTAAAATGCAGTCGCATTAAGCAGAGATTGAACAACTACCTCACTGACCTTATAGAAGCTGTCTATCTTAGAATTTCCTGCCTTAAGATTTCCCACCAATTACGAATGGCTGATCGGAGTTTCGCTGTCTTACTCTGGCACTCTCTCTCTAGAAAATTACGGCGAACTAACTCTTTGCTGAGAGGCGCGGGGATCTCATTCCCACCAAAGTCGGGTCCCACCCCTATCTCAATTCTGATGGGGTGGCGCTGTGACCTTGTCCAATCGCCTAAGCGGTCAATTCAACCCGGCTGTCTGTCTGCGGGGAAGAAAGTTAAGACACTCCCACGTCTTCGGGGCAACTTCCTTTGATCTGGACAAAGGGTTTCCACACCTAGGTGATAATTGTCTCTCTGTCGGCCTAGCAGGTCCCAAGTCTGGCTATCCACGGCAATCTTACGTAAGGGATTAGTTCACCTGCGGCAATGTTAAACATCAAACAATGGCTTGTCACAATTACCTTGATTACACATGTTCAACCAGGGTCGGGGTAAAACGTGACAATATATATATATATATATATATATATATATATATATATATATATATATATATTGGCAGGTAGTAAGATTATCAGAATACAGAATATGTTTATCTTTTCTGGCCCCCCCCCCCCCCCCCCCCCCCAGTAAATCTGTAATGCTAACAACTAGTTTTCCAGACAAAATCATTGTCTCCCTGTGGAGTGGATAATGGGTGATTTACTGTTCTACAGAGAGCCCATGGGATAAATACCAATTGCTACCACTATTTCCTCAATTGACACCATTTTCTCTACTCTTGCATGTACTATATGAATTAATACAACAGTTGGCAATGTTAAATGTGTTCATTTTTCAAAAATCTTCATTCAAATGAAGACTGATCATTGTACTTAATACATTTGTACCCATTCAGACAATAACTCTTAGTTTTACGCTGTCATATCCACATGTATAATGGTTTCACTGTATAAATTATTCAAAAGTTTGGTTTTATTGGTATAACTGCAAGCACACTTGTAGATCCATTTGTAAAAATATCAATATAACATCAGTCTATCATTATCTGCAGTTGCCAGGACATGTTATAAAAACAGTGCAACTTCTACACATTATCAGCTGTGAGTATTCTTGTGGTCAGATATCAGGTTTATAGCTGTATCCAGGCTTCAGCAGACAAACCCGTCATATTTTGAATTCAACAGTTTAGAATTCCTGCTTGGCTGATACTGACTAGGTAAATCGCTGACTCATCAGTTTGACAGCTGGCCCACTGGCCTGAATCCAGTCTGGCAATGATTTGTGTTTATGTTCTGTATATAGATACTATGGTACATTATTAGTAGATGTGTCAGTTTCAGACAAGTAACCAGGTTTAATAATTAGGGTAGATCATGTCTGCAATTGACCAGTGTGGGTGACACCTTGTTACTGAAATAAAGTCTTTGAATTTTAATATGTGGCTTTAGGCTTATAATTGTAGATTAGAAACATATTCACTCGGCTTTCAGGTTTTTCGAGTCCCAACCTGATCTTCAGGCAGTTTTGATAGTTGTGGTATCTTCCTATGGTGTCAAGAGAAACTCTGACTTCCTTGTCTCTATCACTTCTTTCTCATGCACATTATTGACTGAAAACTTGAGTGAGCTTACAAAAAGGAAGACAATTTTTTCCTCTTAGAAAAAGTTTGTCCATCGGTGAGCCTTTGTTTAAATTTTGTTGGATTGCTTTGTGTTCAGATGCAATGTAATGCATACAGAATTTTAAAAACTTTATTGAAATATATTTTTCATGGTATTCGAGTGGCTGATAATTTTCTTTTCTCCATTCTGTCTATGTGAGATTAGTATACAAAATGATAGTATCAGCAATATCTGCAATAATTAAGGTTAAGAATGCATGTACTGTGTGGTTTATTACACTACATGTATTAGGCTTCCAACTGAGCTGGTCTAGTGCAGGGGTCAGCAACCTATGGCTTGCTAGCCACATTTGGGGAACAAAATATGTCTGTTTTGTCATCCCTAAAATACAAGAATTTTTTTTAATCAAAATTAAAGCTAATTTTAAAAATTTAAGAAATGCTTAATTACTTGTGTAAATTGGATCTTTTTGTCACTTTCTTTTCTTCTCATATTATTAATCAACATGTTTAAAATATCAATAATGTTAAAAATTGTATACTGTCTGTTACAAATGGGCTTTCTTATACTGACTCTTTGTTGAACGGTTGCTGACCCCTGGTCTAGTGCCATACTTACCCAAGTATAGACCCTTCCCAGTAACATTCCCCTAGACAATGTGACAGTTTCTCCAGTACAAGGCTACCAGAATATTGCCATTTTCAAAAGGCGTATAGAGGCCACATGAATTACTGATATCTGTTCTGATGTAAAACCTGTTTTCTGACTGACCCATTTTTTTTCTAGTTGACACTATAGAAATTTTTCCAACCGTAAAGATAATAACAAAAAGAATTCAGGATTTTCTGAATGTAGTGACCAGTTTGATTTTTAATTTTGTTCATAGGTAACTGTAGTAATTGTCACATTAATTATGATGCCTGCTATTATTGCCCTGTTTTTAAGTACCTGTTTTGGACAGAGACTAGAAAGCATGATTCACTAATGGTTACCATTGCATGTTGCTCATATCTGCTGGCACAGTATGTGATAGTAGATCTAGGTTTACATTGTTTGCAGATGGTGCATCAGAGTTTAAGATAAGAATTTAACATATATTTTAATCCTTGTTTGGGAACTAACTGCATATTTTGAAAATGATGGGATATTCATTATTGTGTGAACTGTGTGAAACAAACTTAGAATATCAGAAAAATGTCTGAATGACAAGGTGTTAATCATGCCATGTAGAATATGTGGAAGGTTAGTGACCAAGACAGATTTGGGAGGTGTTAGATTACATTGCTCTCTTTGAATGAGTGTTCTCACAGTGATCAACTGCTGGCATTTTAAATATGCACAGAACATCTGGAACTTGTCCTGATCGCATAGATTGTATAGATCTAATGTGCCATAATGCAACAAGTGTACTGTGTTTACAGCAGGATCAATATGCTTACAATTTTGGACTGAATGCTCTTATTTAAATTGTTTTGCATAATTTTATTTATGCATTTTAGATAATATATTTCAGGGCATGAAATTTGCGTTAGTCTGCTAGACTGAGACTAGTAAATTTCCTATTAGACAAGTAGTTTTCATGATTTCAATAGTCGGATGGCTAGTTAAAGTTTCAGTTGTCAGAAGTCAATGAAGAAGGACTAGTGAATATTTGCCATGACTAGTAAATTTCTCAATATACTAGTCCTTCTGGCTACAGAGAAATTTAATGTTAAATTCTAGGCCTGATATTATTTTGGCATAAAATATGCTTCTAATCTAGAGCTTGGTTTATGGTGTTTGCAGATGGTGCATAATATACTGGCGGAGTACATACAATAACAAGCTTATCTCACATTAAACTACACCTTGCTGTGAGTGTTGTGGCTAGTCTGTGCTTGTAAGCATTAGGTTTGGACAAATCCGACATTCTGTTTTAATCATAGTATTGAGTGGGTATTTGATTGTTGGACCTTGATTCAAGTACTATATTAAAGATATCCGTTATCCAGGAATGTCTCTATAATCTTTGAGTAAAATATTTCTTTTGTACCATCCAATGGAATATTATAATATTTGCAGTGTGAGTAGTAGTAGTTATAAGAACACGCTGTAAGGGTCTAGTCCACTCTAAAATTTGGTATTGCAGTGGATGCAGCTTGCGTGCATGGTAGGGTAGAATTTTCTGATTCACTAGCATGCATCATGTGTTCCACACCTTATTCTCTTGGACAAATTTAGTCTGAAGAACTATTCCATTGAAAGATGAGAACAAAATTAAGATTTTCCCCTGTATAACCCATCTCCACATTTTTCTCGACTGTGAATTTTAAATATGGTGCGACATTTGTCATTTTAGATACACTTTCTTAAAAACTTTCCTGTTAGGTATCTAATGTGTCAAACAACTTTTAAAAGTAGTTTTAGAATAATTTTCCTCTTGGTACTGTATATACTTGCATATAAGCTGGTAACATCTGCAAACTGCATAGACCCAGATCTGCCGGTGCATAAAGCAAACAGATCTGGGTCTATGCAGTTTGTAAGGACTAGTCAGTATGCAGTTTGTAAGGACTAATCAGTTTGTAAGGACTAATCAGTATGCAGTTTATAAGGACTAATCAGTTTGTATGCAGTTTGTAAGGACTAATCAGTAAAACAAACATAGACCCTGATCTGCCGATGCATTATGCGACGGCAGATCAGGGTCTATGTTGTTTGCATTTGGATTCGACTTACATGCGAGTATATACGGTACTTGTTGCATAGCTGCACAGTTTAGTTGTTGGTTTTTTTTGTCCTAAAGTACTGATTCATAATCGGGGGGTTGTGAGTTTGAATCTTGCCTAAATAAACCCAGGTCAGTTACTGTGATATGTCTCTGGGTAAGGCACTTTACTTTTATTGCACCAGCACTTAGTTGTCTTTTGCGTAATGATGTGCTATTGAACAACAGTTAATCAGTGTACTTGCCCTATGGTCACCACTTTCTAGAATTTAAAACACAACAAAAATAAGTGTGATGAATATTTTATTATGGAACTAAGTTAAAACTTGTTCATTAATAGTTCTCGAGTTCCACCTCATCAGTTAACCTTGCTTAGCACCTCCATATCTCTTTACCTTTAACAAAGAGCAGGGCTACAGCTGTTGTCTGGTATGAGTAATTGCACAGCATAAACTGACATGGTCTTGCAAATTTGACTAAATATAACTTTAAAAACTCCCAAAATTATTAATTCAATTTTGCTCCAATTTGAGGTTACGTGTAGGTTTCTTCAGTTAAATCAATTAATCTGTAAGGTTTTATAACATTTATGAAATTAGTTGAGATTTGCCTTTGCAGATGAGGTTTAAGGTAAATAGTGGAATTGTTAATTAGGGAATTAAATGACTTTTCAATAGTCACCATACACCAGACTTGTTTGCAAGTAAGTCAATAGCAGAATGGTTCTCAGTATTTCAAGCTGTGCCAATTTACTGGTAAGCAGCTGTGCAGGCCCAAGTAGAGACAGAACTGACCAGTAACTTAATTTAGCACAGACCTGACCCTGCACTGACCTTATCCTGGGGTTACTGACACTAAAACAGCCATTGTTGACAATTACTGGCTTGTTGCTTTGAAAAATGGTAAAATAGTGAATGACCTTTCCTAAAATTCAATTCATACTTGAAACAGCAGCAGCTATGACAAACGTTAAAATCGGAGTCACCATAACAATGAATTATTCAACAAACCGCATAGTTTGTGGCAAATTCTCAGCTGAAGTATTTTGGTGAATTTATTTGGCAATGCAAATGTTGTGGACAGAACATTTTAGATGGTGTTTCATTTCAATAAAAACTGTATTAGGTGACTGAGAACTTGGAGGGCTAGTACTGCTTTCTGCAGATTTTGTGCCTTGAAGTCGCAGACGTCTGCAAGTGTAACAAATTTTCAGGGTTGTATAAATGCTGTAAGGAACTAAATCACTTTTTAAAAAATTTTAAAAATGAAGAATGCATAATTTAGCAATAAATTAATTTTTGATAAGTTAAAAAAGAAAAATTCTAGAGAAAGAAAGGGATAATGAAAAAGAAAAATACTTGTGAATAATGAATGATGACTGAAGTTGAAAATGATTGACGTGGCCCCGGAGTTTTTTTAATTCACAGCGTTTGTTCTTGGATTGAGATTTAACAGATACTTAAGATAGTATCAGTATTTTTGTCAGAGTAGAGAAAGTGGAAAGGATGCGAAGTCACGTTAGTTTTAAAATTGAACACATAGAAACCTTGTTATTCTTGAAAAAAGAGTTGAGGAATTCCTCAACATTTCTTCAGATATAAGGCAAGCCTCATTTAAGGAAAGTTCAAAATGTTATGACTGTATTTTAATCCCTGATGCCTGCTGAATGTTTTGTGAAAGCATTATGAGTACAAACCAGGCAGTAAGACACATATTACACAATCTTGATTGTTTTGTGAAAGCATTATGAGTACAAACCAGGCAGTAAGACACATATTACACAATCTTGATTGTAGGAAGTGTTAAGTGAAACTGGGGCCTGATCCAGAAAGAAAATATTTCATATTTTGCCCTTTCTAGTTAGAACATGTCTGTGTTTTTCAGGGCAGTTTGGCAAATACTGGGGGAAATTCTACTGCCAACCTAGCTTAGCCCTATGTACAAGACCTTTTCTTGGCCCTCTCCATTATAAATATGATATTCAGGGTTTTTTATGTGTTGGTAAATTGTATGGTTGCTCTTAGTTAATATATATATGGAATTATATGCATCATCTTACAGTTAACTAAATTGTTATTTCCTGGTTCCCATGCTTCAGGCTGTATGATTGGTGCAGTCCTGTAATCAATATTCTTACAGATTTGAGCATATTTGGTAAGTGTGACAACCAATCAAAGTGTCATTGTCCTGGATCAAAGATCTTGCCTTGGGTTAGGTTCCCAAATTTTCCTCAGGTAGTCTTTTAGTAACTGGACAGAAAGTGATCCATCTTAATAAACTTGACAAGTGAACTATAAAAATTAAGAACTATTTGTGGTTAATGGTTGTTATGCCACAAGTTTAATTTTGTCCATGGGAAAATGTGCATTTATGTTGGCAACTCAAACCATAATGGAAATTAGTAAACGTCTTGACTCTTTGTCTACAGAGACTTATACAGCTATCTTGCTGATATCGAAGACCGATGTAGAAAATAATAACGACTAAAAGGTGGTTTGGTTTGGCTTGGTGTTTTATGGCACAAGTAGGTTATTAAGTGCGGAGTCAAATGGAGTAAAGTGCATTGTCCAAGCACATACCATGGTAGCCTACATGGGCTGATCTGTGGTAGGATTTGAACCAGCATCCATTTGGTCAGGAGTCCGGCATGAGTCCAGCACGCTAACCACTGAGACACCATGACTTCTTATTACAGGGTGGACAGAAAAATTAAAAAAAATTGTTGAGGAAAATGGAAAGCAAAAATCACCTTTTCTTGGTTCTCTGTCCGAAAGGAGGCTTAATTTTGATTTGGTTTGGTGTTTTACAGCACAGCACCACAAGTAGGTTATTTAATGCTGGGCCAATAGGAGTAAAGAGCCTTGCCTAGGGACGTAGCATGATAACTGTAGTGGACCTGATGGTAGGATTCAAAGTCACACCTTTTCGGTCCCAAGTTCAGCCTGCTGAGCCACAGTAGCCAAGTCACTGGCTGCTCTAAAAGGATCCTCTTGATTCATTACATAACCTATGCCTTTTAAAAGGCAATGGCATTATCATCAGGGCTGGAAAAATCGCTTGTCTATTGGTTTCACAGCATTGGAGCCCATGAAAAATAAAACAAAATCATCCACACAAATTACCAGTAGGTGCGCAGATTATTGGAAAAAATAACACAGGTGTACATGTTTCAGTGCTGTGAGTTTGGGACAAGTTCAGAATTTTCCTGGGCAAATAATGTTCTGAACTTGCCCATAATTTTAAACAAAATGTCCAAGAATTTTCATAATTTGATATAGTTTCTTTAAAAAAAATGCTAATTACTGAGTTTGGGACAAATTCAGCATTTTCTGGGCAAGTAATGTTATGTAACTTGCCCAGAATTTTTAATAAAGACAAAACAAATTTTTTAAATTTTGATAGAGTTTCTTTAAAAAATGCAAATTACTGTTACTGTGAGGTCGGGACAAAGTCAGAATTTTCATGGGCAATTAATGTTATGTTTCTTGCCCAGAATTTTAAATAATAATTTTTAAAAATGTTGTAAATTTGATACAGTTCATACAAAAACGATAATTACCAGCAAGTGAAATATTGGAAGTTCTTCCCAACCTGAGTTGGTGCATTAAAATGCAGGCATTTATTAATATGCTATAAATCACCCAGTTTTGTTTGAGCACAACAGTTTGCTCATGTTAGTGAGATTGGGGGATTTCTCAAATATTTATTCACATTCATAAAGGCAAAGTTACACAGTATCACAATATGCATGTTAATGATGAACAAGCAATTTAAAAATTTGCGTGGCTTTTGAATGACGGGAATTATATATGAACCTGATAGTGAGGAAGTTGGAATTTTAAAATTTGAACTTTTACTGTGATGCCTGTGCATGTTGGGGTGAACATGGTGATTACAGTATGTTACTGCTCACTTAACAAGAGTATGACATTTCATGCCCTGACCTAATATAGGTTATATAAGCTTGACTTGTCTCTTGTTCATAGATTTTATTGTGCCCTAGAGCATTTTTCTGACATTTTCACCTGGGTGTTAGGGCACAGTATTACACTTTACATTGTATCAGCAGGTGAAAGTTACAATTTATAAATGGTCAAATGGTCAGAAATTTCCAGTTCTGTGGAGGTTTTATATTACACTATTGTGAAGTAAACAAGTTTTATTTCTGATAATAATCAGTCATTTGTTACCAATGGACTAATATTTGGTCATCTGAAGAAGCAGTTTACACACTGTACTTCATACTAATGTGTTATTGAAACATGTCAAACTGTAACTATATACACCCTTAACTAAAATTCCTGGATCTGCTGGTGAACCCATAAAAGAGTGCTGTTATTTGTTGTTGTAAAATAATGCATTATTAAAATGTTTTTCCTATATTTTTTAGACGTGGGGAAAAAAAATATTGGTCTTAAATTTCATTACAAATTTACTTCCAAATTTTCTAGGTATTTTTTTCCTGTACTAAACTGCTAAATGGAAAATAGCTGAAGTGAAGTAATGTAAGGTATGAGTAAATCAAGCATGTTTTCACCTACTGTTTACAGGATTTTGGCACACATGTGAAACAAATGTATAGGTATTACAGCAAGAATATGTTGGTAAATAAATGTAATCATTGGTGTGTAATAATTGAATTGGGAGTGGCCTTGTACTGAACACTAGGTCAAATTAAACCAGACTGTCTATTCAAGTATATTTTTTTTTATCCTGTATGGTATTCAATCGATAAATGCCAAGTAGTCATGCAAAAGTGTATTATAAGATTAATTCATCCGTTTTCTGACCATGAAAGAAGACATTTTAAACTTACAAATTGACATAAGATGGAGAAAATTGCAACAACAAAAAACAAACAAACCATTTCATAGGAATATACTCTTATAATCATATTGTTGACTTATGTTCCTCTTGTATAATTGGAATAGATGGAAAGATGTCTACATTACATGTATATGGTGCCAGCATATAAACAAATGATTATTGTATGGTAGGTGCTCCAGGTGGCCAAGTGGTCTAAGGTGCTCCTGTACAGATCACTCACATCTCATCTCTGTCCACTTGGGTTCAAGTCTTAACTCGATCAATGTAGGTATGTGAGAAAGCTTGCCAGTAGCTTCCCATGGGTCTGTGGTTCTTACAATGTTCTTCTTTCACCAAATATAAACAGCCAATTATGTGCTGAAAAATGCATTAAAACCCACAAAACCGAACGAAACCAAACATTGTATGCTGCAAGCATATACACAAACGATCTCTGTGTCTACATTATATGGTGCCAGTATATACACAAATGGATCCCTGTCTACATTATATGCTGCCAGTATATACACAAACGATCTCTGTCTCTACAATATATGGTGCCAGCATATACACAAATGATCCCTGTGTCTACAATATATGGTGCCAGTATATACACAAATGGATCCCTGTATCTACATTATATGGTGCCAGTATATACACAAACGATCTCTGTGTCTACAATATATGGTGCCAGCATATACACAAATGATCCCTGTAGACATTATATGCTGCCAGCATATACACAAATGATTCCTATGTCTACATTATATGGTGCCAGCATATACACAAATGGATTCCTATGTCTACATTATATGGTGCCAGCATATACTGATCCCTATGTGTACTAATTTAAGTTACCATCTTTTCTTTAATTCTTAAAAAAGAAATACATAAAATCTTATCATAATGGACACTTGTACAAATTAAGTAAGAAAAAGAATAGTTAGTGATGTATATTTTATTGAGTATATAGTGTTTTCTTGCATCAATTTTTTTACATCTTGAAAGAAAATTATTTTAAAATTACTGTGAAAAATGTAGGAATTAATACAGAAGGACAGTTTTAATAGGCATGTAGACTGATAGGGGCTGAGTTTATGAGTCAGGGTGAGGTTCTTAGTAAGAGGGTATCACATAACTTGTATAGGTCTGTAGTAGTGAGGTCATATAGCACTTGAATGGCATTAGTCTGAATACCCTTTGTTGTTAAACTTCTTAATACTTTGGAAACTAATTACTTGTTTCCTAGGGTGTTTCTATGACTAATACTAGCTAGCTATGTTAGCATTTACAACAACAGTAGTGTGTATGGTGTAAAAAAAACAATGTTGATAAGACAAGGGATATTGGGAACTAGATAGTCATCAAGATGCAGCTCTGTTTACTGACACCTAACCAATTTAGTGTGACTGATCAAACTACCCAGTGATTAATGATGTTGAGTATGGGGAGTCATGTTACCAGGATAGCCATGTATATAAGACACCTTGTGTGTGCATGCGTGTGTAGGTGATGCCTCCATGAGGTGTACATTTATTTGTAGATGGTTTTTATTACTGTGATGTTTTCCTTTTTTGACTCTCCACCTTAACTTCTTGAGAAAAATTTTAGTTGAACATCCACACTAAAAAATTCCTTTTTTTTTTAAGGGGATACAGTTACAAGAGGAAGGAATCAGATTTAAGGATGTCTTGTGATTAACTGCAGTAAAATTTTGTCAAATGTAAAGATTTATTTTTACTCATGTCTTCACTGTTCTAGTTTGAATTAATCTTGTTTCACTTACCTGTTTGCTTGCCCATTTCCGTTTGTTTTCCTGACATATTTTGTCCTTATGATATCATACAAAACTGATATACTTTAGACCTTATATTCATCACCTTTCTAGAAAAGCTGTGTACTTGCATATTAAACAAATGAATTGACTAAAAATTCCCAAATTTGTTATATGCATTCAAAGTATGCAAAACGGTTTAAATTTTAGAATTTAGTCCATACTTTCCCCCAGTTTTCCTTCCATAAGCACAGTTGATGTTTTAGCAAGTTACATTCTGTGAATAGAATCTATATGATCAGAACAAGTTCCATGTGTTCTGTGAAGGTTTGAAAGGATTGTACTCTATCACAGTGAATACATTTCTTAAGTAGAACTATATAAGCAAGCATTCCCTGAGTGTGTTTTGGTCACTAGTATGTTTGATACATTCTCAGAAGCATGATAATCATCTTGACAACTTGGTCTGACATTGAAAGTTTATATTGTACTGTGTTTCAAAAAAAAAAAAAAACGTTTCAAAATTGAAAAGCGCAATTAGTTGCAAGCCAGGGAATCAAATACCAAATTTCAAATTCACAGAGCTCCTATTTATATTGATTTTATACACTTTCTTTGCTCTTCTTGTCTGTCTCTCATCAATTGATGATTTACATCAGATAATGGGTGAGCTGCCTATGAATATTTTATTTTTATCCCTATCACATTGATAAAAGCCAGGTGAGTGAGATCATTACATATGGCCCACCTGAAATTTGTGTTGTATTGGTTTGTAAGTTTTATTGTATATGCAGTGATTGCAAGGATGTGGGTGTCACTCCCACCTGAGTATGAGCAAAGAAAAGAATAGACCTATGTCTGTTGCATGATGGGTTTGAATTGGGGCTTAAACTATGCAATTAGGATTCAGTTGAATGACTAAATGAAAATTAAAAGAAAGATTCAGGTCTTCAGCGCAAAAATAAAGTGCCCACCATCAGGTTTTATGACCATTAATGTGGTAAAGAGCTATTCTCGTGCAAAAATATTAAGTGTTCCTGCCAAACAGAACTCGCACTTTGAATAATGTTAGTCCACATAAAAACTGTCATAATCTTCCCTGCTCAAAATTTTTTCATCATTCAGAAATATTGAAAAGTTGTCATGTTAACTTTATTTTCAGTAGAGAAAAAGAAATGAAAATAATATTGATTAATGGTATTTCATAGAGGTGAAATCCACAGTCACTTAAAACACTTTGTAGCAAATTTGTTACAGGGGCATTGGGAGCAAAATGTGTAATATAACTTACCTTGAGCAATAATTAAGATAGATTTTTCCATTAGGTTGAATACTACAGTAATTTACACCCATACACACAGTGGCCCTGTCCACCCCCCCCCCACCCCCCCACCCCCTTTTTTTTTTTTTTACATCAGTGGCATCCTTATGCAGTAGGGCTGTTGTGCTGACATTTACAACACTTTGCCTCCAGCAAGGGGAACTGCTGTGTGTTAGCAATAAATATTTGTTAAGGATTGAAATATTTACTGTTTACAGTCTGTGCAAATTATTGTTTTTATATATGGTGATATTAAGGATGTGTGTCCCATCTAGGTGAATATGAACAAAGAAAGGATTGATAACCTTGTAAACCCTTTTCTTTGGGGGGGGGGGGCATAGCAATAATAAAATAAGCATTCTCACCCCTCCATTGAACCTTGTTTCAGTCTTTTTTCTTTTCTTTGAGATGGGGTATATTGTCTAAACTCTTTCGATGTATTTATTGAAAATTTCAGTGAGATGCTGTCATGTCTTTTGTAAATTGCAAAATATGTCAGAAAAGAATTTGTACTTTAAAAACAATAAATTGGTTTGAAAATATTGAGAAAATGCATAGTTTTATGAATTAACCCATTAGAGCAATTAGTGCATTTAGTGGTTGACTGTTAGCTTAATCAATGATGAATGACACATCATCACATGAAAGGCTATTGAGTGCTGAGGCAAATGGATTAAAGTGCCTATCCCAGAGATACAGCAGTCACCATAGCAGTAGTCAATTTAATTCTTAATCAGATTTTCAACTACTGTGAAAGTTACCTTAGTGAATACTTATTTAAAGTTCACTTCATCAAGCACAGCATTACAAAATGTGTTCCTTGATTTCACAAAAATGTTATTTCTATATAAAGAACGTCTGTTTCAGTGTATTTTGGACTTTAGATTATTTTCCCCATTTTTTGGGTGTAAATGGCGAGCCATGGTAGCTCAGTGGTTTAGGTGTTTGATTCATGACCAGAAAAGTGTGTTAAGTTCCTACGATCAGGCCAACCTGGGTTACCATGGTGTGTCCTTGGGCAAGGCAGTTTGCTCTGCTTGCATTGACACAATATGATCTTCATAGAGTTGTGGTACTACAAAACACCAAATTAAACTAAACAAAACCAAACCTTTCTGGTGAATGATAGAGCAGTTGTTTCTGATGAATCATGTTGACCTCATGCACACCACTAAATCTTTCTTCTGTGGTAAAAATGAACCTGTGCCACTATTGTCTCCTACTGAAAATATAATTCATCCATTGTTTTTTTTCCACACCAGACAGATGACATAAGATATAATTGTCTGTTTTGAATTGTAAATTATCTTTGGTAATAGTTCTGATGTTATCCTGTAGCTTTATGTACCTCCAGCAACAGAAAACTAAGAGCATCTTGTATTAATAACAAATGTAGTCTCCCATATATACCATGTCATTAATGTCAGCAGTGAAAGCCTAGGCAATTGAGTGCTTTAAAAGCAAACTTTTCATTTGCTTATAAAGGTAGTCAGAGTATTATTGCATTTACCAAGCCAAAAAGCATCTATTGCATTTATCAAGCTAGTCATGTACAGTAAGTATAATTTATATTTACTTTGCTTTGATCACTCATTTAAAATGGCAAGGAGATTTTTTTTCTCTTGAGGTGAATAACATGAGACAATTGTCAACAAGATTTATATAATGTTATTCACCTCAAGTCTACACATTGTAAAAGTGCATTGACCTTGCTCTTCCTATCCTTTAATTAGTTGTTGCTGATTGTAGGTAGGGGACATGAGCTTAGGTAATTTGGTCACTAACTGTACTACACTTCAGGTGAGAGCATATATTTGATAAAATTTACAGTCCACATTACTAACACAAAAAAGGGTCTACCTCCAGGCCTTTTTTTTATTGCATAGTCTATTTGATACTATATCTATGGGACTTGCAGCAGTTGGCAGCCAAGATTTTCTTTTATTAATCACAATCTAGCATCTTTGTACACAGTGTAGTAGGTAAGGCTGCAACATTTATATGTGTAGATGGCTTAGTTAAGTTTACTGCCTGTAAATATTTACAAAATTGGTAAACATGTAAATGAACATGCATGTGGCTGTCAGTGATGTGGGAACTATCCACTCCAATAAAACTATATATTTCTGCATAAGAGGACTGTTTAGTTGGATATTTCTGTTATTCTTATGGCAGCACTAGGTGATTTCCAGAGTTAATGAAAATTGGTTGTAGCGCACATTACGCAACATTACATATCAGGTTGATTTACTGATAAAGCTGATACATTCTTATTTATACTTCATTATTTACCTTTTAAAGACCGGTTTGTTAACAGAACCTTTGATGAGTAACATTTTATTTGAAAGAAACATCGTTCACAGTTTCTTAGTCATTGTAGCTCCTACAAAAGCAGCCCATGCATATGTCCACACATTAAATCCGGTTGCGTTTATTTATCGATTTTTTTATATATCATGTACATGTATGTAGCAGTAGAGACAACTCACCAAAGTAGGAGCCAGCTACACCATCTTTTGGAGTGGCCTAAGTAAAGAAGAGCGATGTGAAGCTGGTGTTGGGTTTGCCATCAAATCACAGCTAGTTAGCAAGCTCATAAATCTCCCAAAGGACATGAATGACAGACTAATGCAAGTCAGACTCCCACTGTCTGGAAAAAGATGTGTAACTATCATAAGCGCTTATGCACCCACCATGACCAACCCAGATGAGATCAAGGACAAAGTTGTTGAAGACCTGGAGTCTCTTATTGCAGAAGCACCAAAGGCAGACAAGCTCATCATCCTTGGTGACTTGAGTACTAGAGTTGGCACAGATCACCAGACATGGCCAGGTGTCATTGTAAAAAATGGATTTGGCACATGCAACAACAGCAGACTCTTCCTACTGAGAAAATGTGCTGGACATGACCTCCTAATCACCAACATGGTATTCTGCCTGCCACACCGCAACAAGATGTCTTGTGAAGACCCATGCTAAAAGCACTGGCATGGTATTGATTACATCATCATCAGGAGAATAGACAAGAAGGATGTCCAAGTGATGAAGGCCATGAAAAGTGCAGAACACTGGACTGACCACAGGTTTATAGTCTCCAAGCTCAATATCTGGATTCAGTCTAACAGATGACCACAGGGCAAAAAAGTGTCCAAAAAGTTTAATGTCGCCAAATTGAAACAGGAGAATGTGATATGGGCATTTGTTGAAGAACTGTGCAGCCAACTGGATACAATCAATACAAACTCCGAGAATATCGATGAAAACTGGGCATCCTTTAGAGACTCTCTGTACTCAACTGCATCCAAAACCCTCGGTCCCACCACACATAAACATTAAGATTGGCTTGATGAGCATGATGCTGCCATACAGAGACTTCTGAATGAGAAGCATTGGCTACAGAAGGGCTATTTTGAAGTCAGCACATCATCTAAGAAGGCAGCCATCAACAACATTAAGAGGACTTCCAATGCAAACTCTGAGAGTTGCAAGATTCAAGGCTGAGCAGTGAGGCAGATGAGATTCAGTCCTATGCAGACAGGAATGACATGAAGAACTTCTATGATGCTTTGAAGACAATCTACGGGCCACAGTCATCAAGATCATCTCCAGTACTGAGTGCTGACAGCGCCACGCTGCTCACTGACAAGGAAAAGAAACTTCAAAGATGGGCAGAACACTTCAACAACATCCTCAATCTACAATCATCTATCAGTGAGGAGGCAACTGATCGACTGCCCCAAGTGAAAATCAACATATCACTTGCTGTTCCTCTAGAACTGACTGAAACTGTGAAAGAAATCAAACTGCTGTCAATTGGCAAAGCACCAGTATCAGATGCTATACCAGAAGTCTACAAAGCTGGAGGCTTGCACATGGCACAAGAACTTTTCCAGTCAATGTGGACTCGGGGAACTATACTCCAGGAGTACAAGGATGCATCCATCGTGCACTTGTACAAAACGGAAAGGCAACACAATCCTGCGACTACCATCAAAATCCTTGCCAGAATTCTGCAGAATCGTCTTGTGCATCACATCAATCAAGGGCTCCTGTCAGAGAGTCATTGTGGCTTCAGGAAAGGACATGTTGTTTGCAGCTCGTCAACTCCGAGAGAAATACCAGGAACAGAACTCCAACCTGTACACAACATTCATCGACCTGACAAAAGCCTTTGATACAGTCAGCCGTGGAAGCCTTTGGAAGATCATGACAAAATTTGGTTACCCAGAAAAATTCATCATGATGGTTCAGCAATTCCATGATGGCATGCTGTTGTGGATGACTGTGAGTCATCTGAACCATTCCCAGTCACCACTGGAGTTGAGCAAGGCTGTGTATTGACTCCAACCCTCTTCTTGATGATGTTCTCTGCCATACTTACTGATGCCTTCCATGACTGACACTGGGATCACATCAGGTACCAGACTGACGGCTAGCTGTTCAATCAGAGAAGACTACAGGGGAACATGAAGTTACAGGAAGTGACTGTTCGTGATCTCCTTTTTGCTGATGACTGTTCCCTGAATGCCAAATCCGAATCTGACATGCAACAGAGTATGGGCTATTTCTCTTCAGCTTGTGAAAATTTCAGTCTCACAATCAGTATCGAGAAGACAGAGGTGATGCACCAACCTGTACCAGGAAAGCCTTACATAGAGCCTACCATCACATTAAATGGCCAAACCCTTGTGGCAGTGGACAAATTCATCTACCCAGCATCACACTGTCTCGTGCAGTCCACATTGATGATGAAACCAACACCAAAATCGCTAAACCAAGTGTGGCCTTTGGCAGACATGTGCAAATGTGTACGAGCGCCGAGTTGTCATTCTACAAACAAAACTGAAGGTCTACAAAGGCATTGTGTTGCTGACCCTGCTGTATGCTTGTGAAACCTGGATGGTGTACAGATGCCATGCCAAGAAGCTGAACCAATTTCAAATGGACTGCCTGAGGAAACTGATGAGGATAAGATGTCAGGATAGGGTCCCAGACACTGAGGTTGTGCAGGCATTCCAAGCATCCACACTGCTGATGAAATCACAGTTGAGATGGGCAGGCCATGTCACCAGGTTGTCAGAAGAGTGACTACCAAAGAAGATCTATGGCTAGCTGAAGGAGGGAAAGCGATCTCAGGGTGGTCAGAAGAAACGCTTCAACGATTCCCTCAAGTCAGCCATGAAACACTTCAGCATTGACCCTGAATCTTGGGAAGATCTCACACAGGATTGCTCCATACTGGAGCTACAGACTTTGAATGGAGGAGAACTGCAGAGGCAGTGCAGAAGCATGAGCAGCGTAAATCTCTGAAGCAGCATGTCCTCTATTGATCAGGCAAACCCAAGCGGCATCTACCATCAAGTGTGCCACAGACAGTTCAGAGCACAAATTGGCCTGATCAGCCACTCACGTAATCACAAAAACCAAACCAGTTAGTGATGTCATGGTCTTCTTCAAACTCTAAGGATGAACAACAACAGGGAACAACATTACAATGATCCTAGGAATGTTTTACATAAATTATCAGATAGATTCAACAAAGATATGTCATACATACTGAATCCTGTCATAATAAGAGGTAAAAGATGAACAGCAAATGAAACAAGCAAAAACTGAGCAAGGTATGGCTCTTTAAGTTAAAGCAAAGGGTTGCATCTGCATGCACATTATAACAGCACTTAGTTGTTCAGTAAGTCTAATCGGGGAGGGGGAGATGAAGTTTGAGTTTATAATTGTTTTGATTAAACAACATCATTTTGGTTATTATAAACCATGTACATGTTCAGAATTTTAGTGAACATTGCAGCCTTAGTAGTAGAGAATAATATCCAGCTGTTAGTGTAGACAGACCAATGCTAAACTGTGTAATATCCAGCTGTTAGTATAGACTAGACCAATGCTATACTGTGTAATATCCAGCTGTTAGTGTAGATGGACCAATGCTTTACTGTGTAATATTCAGCTGTTAGTAGACAGACCAGTCCTAAACCAACTGTGGATATTATACAGTGTAGTTATATACAGGTCTTCAACATTATAATGCATTAGTTGAGGGCCATAACTGCCTACCCCATTATCTACTGAATCATGGTATAGGGAGAACTCCAGTATGTATTAAACTGCAGTATAGCGAGAATCGCAGGATTGCAGTACAGTGGGAATTATGGAAAATTTAATCACTGCATGTATGGGTGTTTAGAGTGGGGCTGGGGGAGGGGGAATAATGTTTCAAAAAGAAATAAAGGTATAATGCCATGCTTCATGTTGCTTGTTTTTTCAGCCAGTTTTGTCATACATTTGATAGACCAGTTCAAGTACAATGGGTGAATTTTGGTCACGGTCTCCATAGCAGTACCGCATTATACCCAGAATCGTGTTGTAATGAAGAACTTTTTAACAGGGGAGAGCTGTATAAGTGGCTGCTAGATAGGTGCAAGTGTAATATTGCCAGTACTTGATTTAATGATATATGGGGACCAGGGTCCATGAAATTTAACTCTACTGCAAATTGTCTTGCTCAAAAAGCCTGTATGTATAAGAGATAAAAAGTGCAGCAAAATAGCTTTATGCATTATGATTCTTGGATTGACAATGTGAGGTAGTTGGGGTCTTCTTTATTTCTTGTAAACATGTTTTTATGTCTTGTTGGTTGGTTCACTGTCAGATCATAAGCAAATAAAATGGTCACTTAAAAGCAGACATATATATTGTACATTTGAAGTTCTTTACACATTAGCATTTTGGGGCTTTTCTCCTGTGTTAGCTGTCTCTCTTCCATTTTGATGATTTATGACCACTCTGGTTAGTCTATCTGTCAGCCATGCTTACAGAATCTGCAAGTCAATCCCACATATGGTTTAACCCTACCTGGTCAGTCATTTATCTAGCATATAGAAGCCAACTTGTCCACAGCTTTTGAACCTCCTTATCTTGAAGCAGGTGCTACCTCCTCATATACCTTTGTAAACCTCACAATATACTAGGATTCCCATTTTTTACTCTGATTCTAGGTTATATGTCCTTGATAGCACAGTGGTCAATCAGTTTGTTTGCACTGTGGAGGCAACATTGGAGCAATTGACAAACAGCCTTGGAAATATTGATCATCTTTATCATTGTTTTGTCCTTGTTTTCAAACAGGTGGTGCATTGTTAGGAATTGGGAACAGAAATTTTTTTTTTTCTTTCTGCTTTGTCTAGGTTAGTATGTTGGACTAGTTAGCTCACTATTTTGGACTTGTTAGCTCACTTGTCGGCTGTCCATTAGTCAGCACTTGTTTGTGAATACTGTAGATGCTTCACTTCTGATCAGATTTTAATCAGACATGGTATGCAAGTTTATTACACCACCTCCTGCCACCCCCACTCCAAGGATTTTTCTCTGATTTTCTTATAACAGAATTGTCTATAAATCACAGCACAGATAAACAGCAGACATAGCCAATTCATATTAATGGAGGTACAAGAGTAGATCACTTTGACTTATGGCCTGCTTCTGAAGAATATTGACCAGTCTAGAATCTGGAGATTTCCACTAGTCTTGGTCAGCAAAACATTTGCCATGCTTGCAGACTCTAAAATTTGCCACATTATGATGCGTATTGCATTACAAGTTCAATACCGCAGTGAACTTCATGATACGTATCATTTGATTTACTGCGCATCATTATGTGTGTCGGTCCTCGAATTTCTAGATGATGTACAGATCAAATTTCTTTAAAGTTTTCTTCCTGATATGCTAGGAGTCATGGTTTGCATTTGTATGCAAACAGTGATGCCATAATAATTATGGGTGAAACGATACACCTGTGCCACATCTATATGATTCACGATACACAGCTTACGATACGATACATTAGCGATTCTCAGTTTAAAGATTAAAAAGGCAAACGACTAATAATTATTCATGACTACTTAAGATTAAAGCAACTTATATAGGGTAGAGATAATTTTGTATCGATTCTTCACCTCTTGTATCGATACGTTTATCAATATGGCAAAGTATTGATGCATTGATATATTGATGAATCGTTTCACCCCTAATAATAATGCCGTTCATAAACAAGATAATTTATTCTGCAGATCACTTGTTTCCCAAATCGTCGGAGAATGTCATCTTTGTAACTTTCTGTTGACTTGTGAAAGATCATTTGTGTGTACTGTTACTGTTAAAGGCAAGCTTCATCCTTTTCAGCTTCCTGTTGATACATGTGAAAGAGAATCTTTCAGCTTTTGTCTCCCATCAATGAGGATTTACTAGACTAAAGAGATTCAGTCTGTGGTGCAGCATGCAAAAGCATTGCCTGGGAGTGTTAGACTGAAGAGATTCAGTCTGTGGTGCAGCATGCAAAAGCATTGCCTGGGAGTGTTAGACTGAAGAGATTTAGTCTGTGGTGCAGCATGCAAAAGCATTACCTGGGAGTGTTATGACAGTCCTTGAACTGTTATATCCCTTTAATTTTGACAAATCTTCATCTGTCTTGTGAAGATACAATTAAATTGGGATTTGTCAAGGAAAGCACCTTTATCTGTTTCACTAGGGTCAGAGGGGAAGAGGAAAAGGTAGACTTCATAACTGCCAAAACACATCTCACGAACAATATGATTTTTAAGCCCCAAACTGCTTGGCATTGTCATATTTAGAAAAACACGATTTCCTGTAATCTTGTGAAGAACAAAAAAAAAGAGACCATGCTGTGGGAGAGCACATTAGATTGATTTGCATAGGCAAAGTATACAAAGTGAAACCACCCAATTCATTTAAAGTTGGGCAAGTCAGTCAGATGCTTGTTGAAGAAACAAAAGTTGTTACACATAGTTGCTTTTATTGAGAATGTTTCAGCCATCTTTATTAAAGATTTTTGGCTTGTTCATAAATAGTGGCAGCGTTTCTTTGAAGTCGGACTTTACTCCATATGTAAAATGCAAAATGGGATTATTTTGGTAGTTGGAATAGTGTGGATGTGTGATTCATTTTTAAAGGGCAAAATGTTAAAACGCAGCTATGATTCAGGAAAGGATGAGCGCCATCTATGAGTGATCAAAGCCCAGCAAAACTAAATTTCAGAATTCCAGGTTGATAGAGTTCGACTCTACACGGCAGCCGGGGTGGGGGTGGGGCAATTTTATTCTTTGCACATACTGAAAACACCATATTGACATTAGGGACCGAACATTTAATCTTGAAGCATTCTATCTTTGTAATGAAAACATTCATAAAAATTGGATAACATTTTGAAGGTATTGGCAGCTGGATTTATTGGTGTAGTATATTGGCAATCCTGTAGGTGTCAGCTGCATGGGCAAGTCACTGTTGACAAACTTTCAGCCTGGCTGTAGTTACTAAACACTGAACCTATTAGGTGATAGCAGTTGTCAGCAGGTCATTGTTAGATAGTTGCAATGTGTTAACATTTGATTTACAGGTGGGTGGAGTTGGTAATCTGTCAATTTTATAGACATCTCAACTCTTCAATATAATGTAAAAAAAAAAGTTGGAGAAGTTTTCTTTTAATTGGATCCAAGACCAAATGACTTGTGCTGTTCATGCATATGAAATAGACATAAAAGGGAATTACGTGCTTCCTCTTTAACCCTTGTACATTCCAAAAATGAATAGGGTAGTAAATGATATCATTCTTTGCACTGAATACTTCCTGAAATTCTGGAAAAATGGCTCTTTGCCAGACCCACACACTTTCTTCTATTGGTTATGCTAACAGGGCCAGTCTGGCCAGATATACCCAAATATATGACTTTGATACACTCTACATTTGTTTGATTGTATCTATTCATCACTTTTCATGGCTTGAAATTAGTGGTAGTCTGCTATCCTGAGTAACTTTCCCGTCAGACTAGTGGTTTTCAGAATTTTAATAGTCTGATGGCTAGTAAAGTTTCAGTTGTCACCAGTCGGCATTTATTTACACTGTCCTATGTAATTTTTGAAAATGTGAATGATCGGATGATGTCCAAGTTCTCTCGGAGCTAATAGCATAAATCTCCAAGATTCAAATGATTCCCTAGTTAGTTAGAACAAATGAGGATTTTTCAAATTGTATTTCAAACAAGGCTGTATAAATCTTTACCAGTATTGTTAGATTTTTAAGGTAAAGTTGTGTGCCAAAAGACTTGCATGAAATCGATAGGAAAATGGGAAGGGCACGATGCAAGTTCATATAAGTTTGCTAGGCCCGGTAGTAAGCAGCTAACCTATGCCAACACCGCATGGTTTTGGTGAATACCAACTTTTCGATAGGGAATGAACTCTGATGACCTCACACCCCAAGATAAATGTCAGAATTCATGTATATAAAATGGGGTAGGAAAGGTCAGAGGAAACTAAAAGCTTGTAAACCAGATTTATGAACTTTTTAACCACCATTATAGTGCCATGGTCATGAAAATCCCTGTTATGATTAACCATTCTGTTATTAAAGGATTAGCATCATGGATTCACATATTTTGTTGAAAGGTTTGTATCTGTTGTGAAAACCCTCACAAAAAAAGATCAAATGCATGTAGATTAAAATTTGAAGCAGGAAAACTATAAATTACTTTTTTAAAGATATATTTCAAATTTAACATTTGATACTACAAAAAATTATTACCTTGTTTATTTTACTGTGAGACTGTCAATTCATTTACAATATTTTGCTGTTTCTTTTTAGACCTCATTACACTTGTTTGATGGCTTTTACTGTTGCAGTAATTGAGATAGTGAAGCTTTTTTGTGTTGTAAATTGTGCTTTGCAGTATTCAGTCACCTTGCTACAAAATAGCCATCAAAAAATCATTATCTGATATCCACTCAGTTGCCGTGGAAACTGAGCATACAAAGAATGGGTTCAAGGAGATTTCTGATGATTTGATTCATTTTGCCTGGGGAAATAGAGATAAAGTTGTGCTATGCAAAGGTTTTGATTTTATATTGAATTATCACTGTAGGAGAGCAAGCATGATCACTGAACAAAATAAAAGGATGAAAAATTAAGCTTACGAAGATTTCTTGCTTTAGTGATGGTCATACCAAAGTAAAAGTCCTGTCAATTTAAGAACTCAGGTTTAACAATCGTTTGGGCAAAATAGAAATCTTTTAAGTGTAAGAAAATTGATTGAAATAATGAGATGTATATTTTCAAAAGTTTGCACTCAAGATTTCTTCTTTGCAGTATATTTTCTAAAGTTTGCACCCTACATTTCTTCCTTAGAGTATATTTTCTAAAGTTTGCACCCTACATTTCTTCCTTACAGTATATTTTCTAAAGTTTGCACTCTACATTTCTTCCTTGCAATATATCTTGATAACAAGTCCTGTTGTCTGCTTTGTGAATATTTGTCATTAAAAGGAGGGGTGGGAGGGGAAACTTATCAAAGGTCAATCCAGTCTTCAGTTAAAATAGGACAAATTTGTAGAAGTGGGGATAAATATACGATAGCTTTGTGAAGTCCAAGGTCCAGCTCACTTGAATTGCAACAGGTATATGTATAACAGAAACTATGGTGAGGTCATAGTCGGCAATGAGAAATGAAACTGTGATAAAATAGGAAAATATATTTACCATTGTATCCAGGTACTTCACAGACTTATGTGTACTGTATTGTATGCTTGGTGTCACTTAAGTGAAATGTTGTCTGGGATCCAGGGATCAAGAAACAAGTTCACAACACACACACACACATACACACACCCCCATCATCTTTGCAATGACAAGATGTGGCATCCTATCAAGCTAAGGAAATGACCATGCCTTGGCAAACAATACATTTGTGGATACAAAAATGAGTATATTATAACTAAAATCAAAAAGTCTTGAAATTGTTCCTTAACTGTCAAACAGTTATGTATTGTGTGAGCTGATGCAGAGTGATCTACACAAAATTGTCGTCTCACCTCAACCACTCACAACGGACCACGTCAAAGTCTTTCTCTACCAAATACTCAGAGGTGAGTACTAGTCCCTTCTCCATATGGCTAAGTTTGTAAACAAATGATATCACCATATCCTTTTGCAGGTTAGCAGAAGCATAATGAGATGATTTTTAAAAGTAATATATATTGCTCACAAAGTTAGTAATTGATTCATATTTTCAATCTACATTTACGTCCCAGAAGTTTTAAATAGGTCAATTTTACACAACATTAGCATCCAGTAAAGTACTAAATTATTTGTTTCTTCAAGTAATTCATATACAATAGTATGTCTTCCTTTGTCTGATGTTAGTTGTCTGACCATTCAGCACAAGTTTATCGCTACTGCACTTTATACACACATTCTTTCCAAGGTCTAGTTTGTCCTAATAAAAAACTGGTGCCACTCTGACAGTCAATATGACCAGCATGATGGCCCTTTTGAAAATCTTATCACAACACCTCCTGAACATAGGGTCATATCGACATTTTGTTTTCACTAAAACACCTCTGATGTCTTGGCATCTGAAGAAAAAAAAAACTGGTGTCTCTGAGATGTCCAGTATGGCCACCACAATGGCCATCTTGAAATCTTGTTACAGCTACTCGTAATGAATGATGGTCATATCCACATGGTCTTGTCACTAAATACTTCTTATGATGCCTAATAGGTCCTAAATGAAAATGGTGCTGATGTAACTGCCACAGTGACCATCTTGAAAATCTTGATATACATGTAGCTATTCCTCCTGAAAGGATGGATAGTCGTATCAACAATGGGTTTTCACTGATAAACTTCATATGATATATAGTTGTTCCTAAATGAGAATGGGGCTCATCTGACATCCATTATGGCCATCTTAAAAATCTTATTACCACTTTACACCTTTTGAATGGTTGGTTGTATCGACAAGATGACTAGTTGGTCTTAAAAGAAAATAGTGCCTGTTGGACATCCCATCATCCAGTACAGCTGCCATGGTGGCCATCTTGAAAATCATGTTATTGCTACTTCACCAGAACAGATGGACGTAGCAATAAAAGACTTCTTATTATATCTGGTTGTTTGTAAATGAAAATGGTGCTGATGTAACTTCTAACATGGCTGCCACAGTAGCCATCTTGAAAATCTTGTCACTATTCCCTTGCCCAGTATAGCCACTAAATGAAAATCTTATCACTACTGCACCTGAGTAGATGGTCAACTCGACATGGAGTTTTCACTTAAAAACTTATTATGTCTAGTTATTCCTAAATGAAAATGGTGCTGATCTGATATCTAATGTAGGCAGTTTAGTGTTCATCCTGAAAATGTTGTGATCACTGGGGGGGGGGGGGGTAGCTGTAGCTCAGTTGTAGAGGGTGGGACTAGTAATCCCGGACTTGCTGGTTTGATACACACACACACACCTATGCTGGTCTGGGTTGGCCGCCTTGGTCTGACCTTAAGAAAGGCATTTTGCTCCCATTTCCTTGCTGTGGTGGCCATCTTGAAAATCTTGTTAATGCTGCTTCTCCTGAATGAATGGCCATATCGACATTTAGTTTTGACTAGAAGGCTTGTGATGTCTGGTTGGTACTAAATTAAAATGAACATGATTTCTGTCATTGTAAAGCCTTGCCAAGTACAGTTTAGAATGCGTTTTAATAGCTAGATAAACAGTGAAAGTTTCTCACTGCTTGTATGCAAAATGTCACAATATGTGATTGACTTTGGCACATGACTGAGAAATCAAGCACTTACATGGTCAGTATGGGCTATATGATATTGACAGGTTTCTTTAGGCTCATATCAAATTGTCTGTGAAATTTTCATGCACTCGCTAGAGAGGCGTTCAATATAGCATGTATTCATGCAGTCATATATCATGGAGAAAACACTGAATTACCCAGCATAAAATGTCTTTGCCATACATTCTGACATTTCTCTCCAAGTTATATATATTGATGCAAGTTGCAAACAAAATCTGATTTCTTGCAAAATCATCAAAAATTGATACTCACAAAAGTAAATGAATGGACGGTAGCGTCATTGGTCAGGGACAGTATTTGGACATTTGGGCAGTTTTGCACCAAAGCGATCTTCAAATGTATCCAGAAAATGATTATTCAGTGTGCCAAAAGTTAAACACGCATGCAGAGTAATATTTATTATAAATCTTTAATCAGCAACATTATTTCATTATTTTGTTTTCCTGCCTTGTTGTTTATTTGCAGTTTTTTCTTTCAGGTCTGAAGTACCTTCATTCCGCCCGTGTCATACATCGAGATATTAAACCAGGAAACTTACTAGTCAATAGCAACTGTGTTTTAAAGGTAAGAACTGTGTAATTTCTTTATCTAGGCATGCAGATAAGTTGTACATGTAGCTATCACATTTCCAGGAAATATGATTAAGTGGAGAATTTCAAGTGATGTAAACTGTTTGCCTAGACCCATTATCTATTTTAGTCTTAACAGTGAAAAATGTTTATCATATGTCCCACCATCAGGTTTTGTATGTTGATGTGT
This sequence comes from Margaritifera margaritifera, assembly GCA_029931535.1. Taxonomy (NCBI): domain Eukaryota; kingdom Metazoa; phylum Mollusca; class Bivalvia; order Unionida; family Margaritiferidae; genus Margaritifera; species Margaritifera margaritifera. Next base: position 294,653 of record JAQPZY010001017.1, on the reverse strand, counting down.
CCCACGATCAGGGTTTGTATAAAGATTCTATGCCCCCAGCATAGATTCAACCAAATTTGTCAGAAAGCATACTGGTATAGGGGGCTTTTAAGTTTGTGCAGATTATGCTGATCTAATATCCAATTTGGCCTCTGTTAATAAAAAAAAACAAAAAAAACCCTTTAAAAGACTCTTCAAAAACCTCTCAGCAGAATTTTAACAAATTTAACAGAAAGTATCCAGCATTGAGGGCTTTTGGGTTTATACAAGTTACGCCAATCCACCAATAAATGTGGCCACTGTTACAAAAAATAGAACGAACTTGAAACAAACTGTTTTCATGACATATGCAATCAACAGCATTTGGAAGAAATTTCATCAAAAAGAAGCATCCAACTGATACAGATTTCTTTGGCTGTTAGGCAGATGTCAGCCAGGTGATGAATCCCACATGGGTCTCGTTTTTGTAATATTTTAATAGCCCTCCTGTCTAAATTACTTCATATTTGGGATTTTATGTGATACAATATTTCATTTCTCTTTAAACTATTGTTACTGCCAGGTGGGGCCCAAAAGGGTCAATAGGTAGGACACTTTGATTTTTTTTGTTTTCATTTGTTTACTTCAGTAAAGTTTCACCCAGTTCGATGCATGTTTAGCGTATGATATCATCATATACTTCCCATCACATTGTACAGCTCCTGCTCATTGGTTATGTTCTTGTGTCAATAATACATATCTAGGTAATTCTTTATCCAGTTTTCACTGTATTTGAATATAAAAACATCTTGCATGCTCTTATTCCTAGCAGTATTCCTGTCCAAGGGTCAAATCTCAGTGTGTCATGGTGATATGCTGTTTGATAGATCAACAGCTTATCTTGGGATCATACCTTGTGTTTCTTAAAACATTTCTTGCTCAGTTTGTTAACTTTTTTGAACTTTTTGGTCTTGGACTTTCTTCGACAAAAACCGATTAAGCTGTAACCACTTGAATTAAATAAAATTTGGTAGGCATTATTGTATGCATATGTAGATGACCTGAATCAATTTGGTAGGCATTATTGTATGCATATGTAGATGACCTGAATAAATTTGGTAGGCATTATTGTATGCATATGTAGATGACCTGAATAAATTTGGTAGGCATTATTGTATGCATATGTAGATGACCTGAATCAATTTGGTAGGCATTATTGTATGCATATGTAGATGACCTGAATAAATTTGGTAGGCATTATTGTATGCATATGTAGATGACCTGAATAAATTTGGTAGGCATTATTGTATGCATATGTAGATGACCTGAATCAATTTGGTAGGCATTATTGTATGCATATGTAGATGACCTGAATAAATTTAAATGCTATTATAGGAATTTTTCTAATTTTTCTTACATTTTTGCACTTTTTGGCTTGAGTGGGCTTACTTGGTTCGTTTTTAAAATCACTTTCAACACATTACTGGCTGTATCAAGCCAAGGAAATTCTAGCTAAATGCCTTCTCCAAAACACACCAAGGCAACCAACCCTGCTTGGGTATCCCATGACCCTTGAATTACAAGTTCAACACTGCCAACTGAGCTACTGTGCCTCCCGATTGCTCTGGGGAAGTGGGTGTATACATATTTTACAAACATAAATATTGTGGCATGCAAAAATGTGCATTCAAAAGTTTGATTGATTGCTTAATTTACTGATTCATAGATTTACATGTTCCCTTTATTCATTTGTTAGATATGTGACTTCGGTCTCGCCAGGATAGAGGAACCAGATGAAAGCATTCACATGACACAGGAAGTTGTAACCCAGTATTACCGTGCCCCTGAAATCCTAATGGGAGCCAAGCATTACGACTCGTCCATAGACATCTGGTCTGTTGGCTGTATATTTGCCGAACTCCTCAGTAGAAGAATTCTCTTCCAAGCCCAAAGCCCAATTCAGCAGGTAATTAAATTGATCCTAACAGAGATCATGTAGGCATGTCCAGTGATCTCCCCAGATATTTTTGATACCATCAGGGTAAGCACGCATTAGTGTCGTAAAATGTTTAAAAACTGTGCGTTGTCATTATAAAGGTGAAAAAAATTAATATCAGTGAAATATAAAACAAGTACATATATTTACATCATTTTCTTTATTTTCCTAAGTTATAACGTGATTTAATGTCAAACTTATTTGTCTTTAAATTTAAATAAATGATATCCTTCTTTTCTTCACTTCCAGATATATTTTGATTGCTGCATTAAAACTAAAGTCTTTTAGGCAAAGTCCTTCTGTACTAATTGTAATCAGGTAATTCAGCACCCTCTGCATCAGCCTGTTCCTTAATACACTCTTTATTCTGTTCATCATAGAGAATGACCTTTCACAGTCTAAACAAAATCTAACATAAATTTATTAATGGATGTACAAAAAGATACAAAACTACCTGAATCCTAATAAAGTCAATTACCAAGGACAAATTCTTCAAGAGTCAAGACAGTGATGTAATTTCAAATAATCATGACAGAATAACTAAGATAATACATATTCCTTTCCATTAAGAACAATGTATCTGTGTGTTTGTCATTGTTTAATTTATTAATTGAATCAATGTCAGAGAGCTAAAATATTGTTCAAAAAAGCAAAAAAGGAAATTTTTTTTTAATGCCTGTCTAAAGGATATGTGCTCCTTGATATGCACCAAGATCTGTCTTATATTGTGTTACTCCACCTTCACATCATCAAACTTTGCACTCTCCTGAATGTGGTCAGTCAAGATCTGAATAATCCTAAAAAAATATCGCCATTTAATTTATTATGTAATACATTCCAGTGTAAAACTAGTTGTTCATTGTCAGACAAATATTTCGAATATAAATGAAGGAATAATCGCAACACTTTTTATTTACATGTTTTCATAACAGGTAAAATTGCTCCTTTTCTGACTTGGATAGAGTGAAAAGAGAAATCAGAAAGTAATAGTGCAACACCCACTTAAGTTAAGGTGTACTGATCAAACTATTTTTCTTTTGCTGAGAGTATACTGTGTAAATATAAGAGCAACTTGTGGATAAAATGCAACTTTCATTCTTTGTTATGGTTGCTGGAAATTAATAAGAATGACAACAATCACAACTACAACTACTGCTACTACTGTAAAAGCAAAAATATTATATTGTAATAGTGCCCAAGGAAATGCACCACCTGATCTCACCTGTTTGTAACTTAATACATCTGAACCAAAATTTAGCAATGTGGAAAAGTTACCATATGATCAAGCAAATTCCACCGAAGGATATGAAGTCTTCCATTCTGTGTTGAATCCCATCCTTCGTTTATTAAGCTCGCTCTTTGGGGGAAACCACATTATCTTAATTGGAATTACCATTGGTAACACCAGTTTCTGATCTCTGACACCAGGTCAACATGGATCTAGCTGGGTGCTGGGTAATTTTTTTTTTTTTTTTTTTTTTTATGGTAGTCGAAATGACTGAAATGTATATAACACACACTACCATTAGACTCCATCATCTCTGACCAATCATGCGACTGTGTCAGTGCAAAGACAAAACCAGCAACAAAAGTCAGGCACCAGCAGATGACCAAAGTCGGGCACAAAAGACAAGGCTAAGTGAGCTTCATAATTATCCTGGATTTTCTTAGTTAAATACCCAAGACGAGATAAGAACAGGTGTCAATTGAGGGCTTTGAATTAGGTGACAGGATGTTTATTTAACAGATTAATTGTATAAGGATAGCGGGAAATTTAAAGGCATAGTGGCACAAGCACATAGCATAGCGGCAAATTCTAAATCATTGTGGGCTGAAATGATAGCATAGCGGCAAATTCTAAATCATTGTGGGCTGAAATGATAGCATAGCAGCAAATTCTAAATCATTGTGGGCTGAAATGATAGCATAGCAGGACCACCACAGTAAAAGCCCCTGGGGAGAACACTGATGTCAAGGTTTGAATGACTGCATCAATAAACATGTGTAAAAGTATTTGAAAGCTATAAAGTTTTGTAACAGAGCAATGGCTCATAGGGATGGAGTATTTCGCAGCTTCCAAAACATAAAGATGCTGTGAGTATAAAATTATGCATAATGGAATGCTAGATCATGGTAGATCAGCATTCATTGATCAGATTGAGATTCCAGTAAATGACATGGCCTAGAAATTATTAAAAAAAAAAACAAAAAATAAACTTCGAAGATGTAGAGTTAGCTTGAGATAATTTGTTAGCCAGTCACAAAAGAACATATGATTGGCCATGAGTGAAAGCTAATCTCAAACTCTAGCTAGTTTTATGATCTTGTAAACCTCCAATGCTTGAGTATGAGCTTAAGATTTTGTTTTTACCAGTCACAAACTAAGTTATGTTTGAAAGGTTGTTTCCGATTGGCTGATAATGGAAGCTCAATCACACACTTAAGCTCAAAGTTTTATGATTCTCTGGCCTGCAGATGCCATGTTGAGAGATATTGCTGTCTTTATATATAGATGTAATTACCTTTCGTGTTGCCTGTGAACAGCAAGACAGAGATATTTTTTTTGCCGTGTTCAGTTGAAACTTTGGGATTGTCAGAAGTTTGTATCGAGATATGTTGGGATCAGCTGCCCTGGTAAGTCCGTGGGCAAGACAGTTTACTCCAGTTGCCTCGGCACTAAATAACCTTCCTGTGTTGTTGTGCCATACAAAACCCAAACATTACCCGATATGCTAGGATTCCAGATGTCTCATCTGTATCATAATGATGCCATTTATAGGTGAGATAACTGTGTTCTGTAGAAAACTTAAACAATAAAAAACACAACACCTGATGTTATTACCCATACTTATTAAATTAAAATCATGTTATATGACCAAATAAAGATGTCAGGTAATAACATATATTTAGTATTTGACATGTACATACTTTTCATATGGCAGTTATAAAATCATGTAGTGCATTATTGAAAATCTTCAGCATGTCAGTCATTAACTGGATTAAAAATATGTATTGTAATTTGCTTATGTTTTGTGAATTTTTTACTTTGCAGTTGGACCTCATAATTGATCTCCTTGGGACACCAAGTTGTTCGGACATGCAGACAGCTTGTGAAGGAGCAAAGTCTCACATTATCCAGCAGCCTCACCGATCTCCCTCATTAGCGGCACTCTACACCCTCTCCAATCAGGCAACTCACGAGTCTGTGCACCTCCTTTGTAGAATGCTTGTATTTGATCCTGTAAGTTTTTCCTTTTTTAACTTAATGTCTCACCAGGTAGTAGTGTATAGATCTGGAGCTCATTCTGTTATCATCTCTTTCCAAAGCATAGTCAGTATATAAATTGGCATCACATTTAAATCACGTTTTTGATCATGATTGTACAAATGTTACTATTGCATATAAACTCATGAAATGTGTGTATCACGAGGCATACTATTTGTGTATCATGAGGCATACTATTTGTGTATCACAAGGCCCTTTGAGGGACTCCCGTTTAGCATTTATATTCATTTTTTAGACACTTCTGCATGTACACATCCTGAAAGGAATTGCTGCTTATTATTACAAGTAGATCACATTGACTTATTTTTCATGTTTCAGTGACTTTTGTTAGGTTCTTGGCTTATGCAGCATCTAAGCAGGTAACACAAAGGGTCTCTGAAAGTTTAGCTCCAGCCTGAAAAATGGAAAATAAACACTGTTGTGTAAGTTTGAGCTTGAAATTTTGTTTCAGCCAACAATAGTGTTACTTTTGAAAGGTCACTTTTTATTGGCTGACAGTGCAATCCTACAAGTTAAGAGTTGAATGACTTTCATGCCTTGCCCCATATTCTTGAAACTGAACACAAAACCCAAGCTCAAGTTCCAAGAACCTCCTGTAACTTTGATTAGGAGGAACTTTGAACTATAGAACTTGCAGGATCTGTTAACTAGGGGTTTTAACGATTCATCTATATATTGATGCATCGATACTTGTGCCATATCAATATACGTATCGATACAAGAGGTGAAGAATCGATACAAAACGATATCTACCCTATGTAAGATACTTTAATCTTCAGCAGTCATGAATAATTATTAGTCGTTTGCCTTCTTATTCTTTAAACTGAGAATCGATAATGTATCGTATCGTAGGCTGTGTATCGTGAATCGTATCGATACGTGGCACAGGTATATCATTTTTCTGCTTGCATGCTAAATTTCATTGAAATAGGTATACTGCTAGTATTTCATCTGATTTTGGGGTTCTGAGCTTGAGGTTGAGTTTCTTGCTCCAAAAGTTTGTAGAATATGGGGTCTAATGTGCAGGAACTGAGAGTTCCATTTCTAGCTTACGACTAAATTGTCTCTTTTCTTGTGTAGCTTCTTATTACAGCTTTACATGTAAGTGCATCAGGAAACCAAAGATAATGTCAAGTATTAATTCATTGTATCCAACTTTATTTTTCTAGAGGAAAAGAATCACCGCGGCAGATGCCTTAGCACACCCATTTCTCGATGAAGGAAGGTTACGGTATCATTCCTGCATGTGTAAATGCTGTCGAACAATCAATGGAGTCCGCCATTACACACATGACTTTGAACCTGTTTGCCACCAGCCTTTCAGCTATGCCTTCGAGGATGACCTTACCTCAGTCTCAAAGGTCAAAGGTAAAAAGACGATATTTTATATGATAAAACCTTTTGTGCTTCATCGTGCATCATTCTTCCATTGTCCATCCATCCACATGTCGACCATCAGCATTTTCTATTTTCAGCTTTTCAAAAACCACTGGACCAGTTTAAACCAAACTTGACAGAAAGCATCCTAATATGTGATTTAGAAAAAAAAATTGTAATAATTTTTTTGGGGGGGAGTTAAAGCCATTTTTTCAGCACATGATAGCCTATACATGGCGGCCAGTATATTTGGTGGAGGAAGGCCCCAGGAAGAACCACTGATCCACGGGAAGCTACTGACAAGCTTTCTCACATATCCACGTTGGTCGAGCTGAGACACAAGCTTACACCGCTGACAGAGGTGAGATTTGTGAGTGATCTGTAAAGGCAAGCGCCTTAGACAACTCAACCGGGGCCCCTCCTAATATATGAAGCCCTTTACATTTTTACAATTGACGCTGATCCAGTATCAAATATCGCTGCCATTACTAAACAGTTAAAACCTTTAAATGACTTCTCAAAAACTGCTGAACAGAATTTAAACAAATTTGGCAGAAAGCATTTTTGCATAAATGTCATTCAACTTTGTACAAATGATGTTAATCTGCAATCAAATCTGGCCGCCATTACTTAAAAATAGTAAAACCTTGAGATTACTTTTTTTTACAAAACCTAAGAACTGAATTCACCTAAATTTGAATGAAAGCATTCTGGCATTAGGGCTTTTCAAATTTATATAAATGATGACATCAAATATGACATCAGATATGGCAGCCATGACTAAAAATAGAAAAACCTTCGAACAGCTTCTAAAAAAAACCACTGAACAGGATTTGAGTAAAATTAACCGCATCTTGGCATGAAGTTCTTTCAGATTTGTCCAAATGATGCCAATTTGCTATCAGATATGGCCACCATTACTAAAAATAGAACAATCTCTAAACAACTTTTTAAAAAAAAAATCACTGAACAGAAATTGACCCAGTTTGCCTGAAAGCACTTGTGCATGAAAGCCTTTCAAGTTTGTACAAATGATGCTGATCTGCCATCAATACCGCTGATCTTACACAAAAAAACTGACTTCTCAAAAAATCACCCTAGCATACAGGCCTTTAAAGTTTGTACTATTGATGATGATTCACAATTAGATGGCCACTGTTACTGAAAATAGAAAACCTTCAAGTGACTTCTAAAAACCGCAAAAAAACAGAATTTGATTAACTTTGACAGAAGGCATTTGTGGAAATTTTTTTTTAAAGTTTACACGAATGATGCCGATTTGCCATCAAATATTTGCTACTGTTACCAAAAATATGAAAACCTTTTAATGACTTCTAAAAAAAAATGGTTAACAGAATTTGATTAAATATAAGAGAAAGCATCTCTGCATGAAGTCCTTGAGGTTTATACAGTTGATTCTGATCTGCCATTAAGTATGGCTATTGTTACTAAAAATAGAAAAAACCTTCGAAGAACTTATCCAAAACACTAAACAGAATTTGAACGAATGTAACAGAAAGAATTCTGGCAGAAAAGCCATTTAAATATGTACAATTGAGGCTGATCAGTTATCAGATATGGCTCAATATTCAATATTTACAAAACTTGTCTTTAAAGGCAGGCAAAGTTTTGCTTTTTGTGTTGCTGACAATAGCCACATTAAGCTTCTTTTTATTCCTAGTTTATCACAGGTCTCTCACATAAGCCGACTGTTATTTGATCTCGGCAAGTGGAGCAAGTGGGTGATCCAGATATTGTTTGAAATGTGAACAGCTGTTTCCAAGTCCAGTTATACAAGTTGTCTGAACAGAGAGTCAGTCTTCTGTTTCCTAGTTACATGTAATAGTGAATTTAGTGTTTGTCGTGGTTATGAAACAAACTTAGATCAAGAATATTTTTGGAAGAGTTTGTAATGAATTAATTAATAAGATGGATGAAAGTAAGCAGGATAGCCTAATCTTGTGTTGAACATAACTTGGTGAGTGAACAACATATACATGTATTTTATGATTTTGTTAAATAGTGTACTAAATCTGTTCATCACATAATACTACTACTACTACTACTAATAATAATAATAACAATAATGGTATTCAGTGCATCATATTTGTTTATGAACCAAGTTTAAAAGGTGAACCAGCATATAGAGGTCACCTGTGTACAAAGGCCAGTTTGACCTTTCCCCATGGGTAGCCACTATTGATGGGTTTGACTGTAATACAAAACTTAAATTTTTAGCAAGAAGTAGCATCAAGTGAACCCAGATATTTGGCTTTTAGGTCGATGTCAGCCAGGTGAGCAATAATCATTTTTAAGGTTTTTATTTTTGTTTTAAAAAAAGCTGATCACATACTTGGGCTGGAGAAATCTCTTGTCTAAAACCCTGCAACAAGTTCAGAATTTTGTGGAATAACTTTTTTTTTAATTACCTGCCAGAATTTCATACGAAGTAAGAAGAAAATGTCGTATTTTGTCAAATTTTTTAAAAATGTAAGTGATTGATGATTTGAAAACTAAACCACATTTGTTAGCATATGTCACAAGTAAGATCTTATTGGCAAAAGCCACTAAAATGTAAATAGCTATGAATTTCCAGTTACTTTTACTTACTTTTTTGGTCAGTATACTTGCCGTATAATTACAATTTTAGTCAGCATACTCACCGTATACTTACTTTTTTGGCCACTATACTTGTTTGGTCAGTATATGTACCTTCTGCTTTAATACAAACTCAGGTGAGAGAGGGTTTCCAATTTGTTTGTGTACCTTTTACGGTACATTAATATTTGAGAATACATATTCACTACATTTTTCTTTCAGAAAAACTACACAAGTTCATATTGGAGCAGCAGAAAGGAAACAGAGTGCCTCTTTGCCTTAATCCTAACTCCATATCATTCAAATCATTTGCAAAGTAAGCTTCTTCATGTCACCTTTAGCACAGAGATGCCAACCATTCTGATCTTGCAGAATCATGAGAAATTTACTGTGAACATTTCACATTTGAAATTCAGTAGTCAAAATTCTGCATAATTGTAATTTGAAGGGATCTTGTATTTGTTGCAGGATTTTTGTTTTGACACAGGAATAAGGGAAAAAAATAAGTCATCAAGATCCACAATTGAAACATCTTGGCTCTTTTCCTTAAGTACTATGAATTCATTTATTTTCATGGAGTAAGCTTGACATAACGATCACTGGCAATGTTCGGCCATCTGTCCATATATCCGTCCACACCCTAGCTTAAGGTCAGTGTTCAAGTTGCAGAAGGATCACTTTTGTGAAAACGTTGGCATCAATGCGAGTTTTTTGCATTTAGCTCAGGTTCTCTTGTACTGTTATATGTACAGTTATGAAACGCGATTGGTGTTTTCATCTTAGAAGGTACTACTTATAACGGGCAAAAGTAGGTCACATTAACCTACATTTCATGCTCCAGTGATTATGTTAAGTTTCTGCATTTAGCTGTTTCTCTGCCACTCTTGTATGTTCGGTATTGAAATAGATGGCTCTGTTTATCTTGTTGGATACTATTCACCAAAGGCAAAAGTAGGTCATTGTGATTTGCTTTTCACATGTCGGTGATTACATGAAATTTTTGCATTTGTTGATACATGGTCATGGAACTTAATGGGTGTATTCATTTGGAGGGTACTACTCTCCACAGGCAAAATTAGGTCACTGACCTATTTTCATGCACCAGTGAATTTTCGTGGTCTTTTGATTACAGTAGAGCTGCTGATTTTTTTAGCATTCCACAGAATTATTGTTTAGATCAAACTCAGTTTTAATTTTTATTTAACTTTTTTTCTTTTACTTGCTAGCTGAGTAAAAGGCTGACTTAACAAAAAGGGGTCTAGTTATGGATTTCTTGGTTGCTATGCACTTCCAGTTTAAAAACCCTATGAACTGTAATCAAGCTCTAAAAGCAATGGGTCCCCCCACCCACCCCTTTAGAGGCATATCCATCAATTTAATAAATTGAAATTGGCAGTGCCTAATGGTGAGCGCAGCTAACTGACATATGCAGCACTATGGAAATTTCTCCCACTGCGGCACCAGTGTGTTCTTAGAATGTGCAAAAGAAACTACACTACATTGCATCAAAAATAATATTTTAAATGTTTTTCAGTCAATGTTAATTTTTAATGTAAAAAAAAAAATTATGTTATTCCAAACTGTTGGACCAGTTTCAAAATAAATATACAGTTTTTCTTTCTTGGAGAAATGAGATCGTGATAAATTTCTTGGTTTGTGACTTTTTGCTCTTTTTCAGTGCTCAACTATGTTATGATTCATGAAAAGTTTATGGCTGCTAGAAATTTTTGAAAGCATACACCAGGGAAAATCGATATATTGATATATACGTTGTCATTAGAGCTCACTTCATGAGTAATGCTTCATGCTACTTCAGCTGCGCTTGCCATCATAAAAAATTTCATCTTTTGCTAAACTGAAAAAATTGATATCCATACAGATAAATAAATTCTAAGTAATCAGTGGAATGTATGCCAAGATGTTTTGACTGACAGGCTGGTAAATATGATCGAATAATTTTAACCGGAAGTCTGGATTACTGAAAGAGAAAACTAGCTGAGAAAATATATAGTTGATGAAAAATCAAAAATGAAGAAGACAAGAAATATGAAGGAAAGCTGGAATATATTTATATTCAGTGATCAAGTATGATATTTTCAAACATGCATGGAACATCTGGAACTTGAACTGATAGAATAATTGATATTGATCAAACACACCATCATACAGCATGGACTGAACTAAAGACAGAAATAATATGTTGACAGCTTTGGACTAAATTTTTAAAATGAAATCGTTTTGTGTAATTTGAACACATTAAAAAATGTCTGTGTTTTTGGTTGAATTGTCAGTGTCATATATGCAGATACATTGCTTATCTAGAGTTCTGTATGTTGATGCCTAAATTGCTGATATATGTGTTTGTGGGTTGGCATCTCTGTTAGCATTCACATTATGTGTTATACAGTCAACTGATAACTTCTCCAATGAAGGACAGGATGTGGCATTTACTCTGTAGAACTGTGTTAAAATAAATCCATGACTCTACCCCACCTAAAACAAAAATAAAAGGAAAAATATACCTGAGGCTTGAAAGTCTATTTATTTTAAGTAAATTGTTTTAAAAAGTTGTGGGTGTGATCGGTGCTTCTATTATTTCTGTATGCTTTGATCAACTTTATTCAGCTTTTAAACACTTAAGAGATGTTACATTATAGCTTGAATGTATTAAAATTAATGGAATTGACCTAGCCAGAAAAGCTAGTTTGCAGGTATAAATGAATGTATGTTTTGCACTTTGCTCTGGAACAAGTAATAAATGCTTTGTGTTGAATTGGAAACTACTTTAAAGTGTTAACTTTATCAATGTTAAATAATTTGATACTTGCTTAATATCACAGTTCAAAAATGTGTTACTGCAAGGTTTCCAGTCATTTTATAATGCTTTAAGATTTGATGTCCAAATTATGAAATAATCTATGTATTTATTACTGTTTTGTCTCACCTGTATAGTGGGACATGGGTATCACTTTTATAGTAGCAACAGCAATGACAATATCAACGGTGATGTTCTTTATTTAAGCTTTCTATTAAAGATTTTGCAAAGTCAGATGGGGGGGGGGGGAGAGGGTGATAAACCATTGCATTGACTTGAAAGAGATGCAGTGTTCTGCAGAAAACTTGCGAATGAAATCCTGTTTAAAAGAAACATTTGTGATGTTTTTAGAATCTTTATTTTAAACAGTTTTCCGTGTAATTAGACTCATTGTTAAAGGAAAGCTTGTATCAAGATCTCAAAACACAACGACTGACATTGCTGTGTTACTTTTCCTTTTGAAGCTCTCAGGTAGCACAACCCTCGGAACTTCCTCCCTCGCCTCATGTCTGGGAGTAGAAAAAAAAAGAATCTGCATAGACGATTCAGCTTTGAGCCGAAAATTTGGTGAGAAAAGGAGGACCAAAATAACTTCTATTTCCAAGCTTGTGGTTCCGACTTTCCAGAAGGGAACTTAGAGCTCAAGAAAATAAAATTCCGTGATGAACGACTTTAGTGTCATCATCCTTTTCATCATCATCATTACCAAGAATTGTCATCAGGTCATCTTTACCTTCAGTGAGGCCATCGTATGCATTGTCTCCAAAGTTTGTGTTGTCTTCCAAAGGAAGTGCAGAAATTTGTTACTCAGATGTGGATTATTTGTTTGAAAACAAGTGTGATTCATTTTTGGAAGGTGAATGTTAGGTCAGATATTTTGGCATTTTGAATTAAATGACAATTCAGAATAAAAGGAACAGCAGCCAGCTTGAATTTAGCAGCAAGCCTGAATGATACATCAATCTTTGTTAGTGATACCTCATTTTGAAAGAAGATGCAGAAAATGCAACTATGCATTTTTTTTGTTTATTACTTTAGATCTGGAAATTAGATTCATAGACAGGAAATTACCATTGTTGTGCAATCAAATTTAAATCCAATCTTCATCCTGTGAAATAAATTCTGGATTGTGATGCAGATATCAAGCTCAAAATCCAAATTTGTTCCATATAAAGTTTGTTTAATCATTTTGCATGAATTTTCCACTTTAAGAATGTATGATTCCATGAATATTTCATGATAAAACTGTTAAATCTTTCCAGCTTGCAGATTTTGAATATTGAAGGCTTACTGGTAATTTGTTGGTGATGAATTTGTACAGCATTTAGTCATTTTGCTCTGCCATGTACAAACAAATTTGCATTGGCATTTGTCCAATTATTTAATGTACATTTGAATGAAAATGACAATAGACTTTTCTCATGGTGCTTTGATATGCAATCACAATATAGAACATTTACAATGCTGTGAATGTACTTGTGCCAGTAAGTTTTCACATTCAAGATTTACAAAAATAAGGTAACAATAATCGTGCAAAGAAAAAATATTGCAAAGTAAGTGCATTTTTTTTCTTCTTCCCAGATTGCTCATGCACATTGCTTGTTGAGTGTAATTTATACAGTATGAGATGTCAGAGTATTGTATGTTTGTATTGATTGTATATAATATTTTCATTCTCTGTGTTTCTAATATATATCTTGTGGGTTTCTCTTAAATATTAGAATATACAATAAAATAAATGAATTCTTATTTATACCATTCTTACCAACATGTCAGTATTCATTTTGCCCCAGAAAGAACAAAAATCGTGGATTTCTGATTTGTAAAGTTTTTATATGTTTCAGGTCTGGAATTTCAACAGCCTTTGCTATGGCTCAGGAACATTGTTATGCTCAATTGTTGTTGAAAGCTTTTTTTTTATTTCACAGCTTACCTGAAATGACCCCATGACATAGTATCACCTCGCTCGGTCCTAGTGGTTTTGTAGAAGATTAAGTACATGAAAATATGACTGTAAAAAGCGCTGTTTTTCTTACAATTTCCATCAGATTTGTATTTTATTGCTCTACTTCGACAAGTAAATTCTTGTTATGCATATGTAGCGTGGAGATAGTCATATTATTCTTTTATCTCTTTGAAGAAGAAAAAAACGAGATTATTACTTTGTGTCTGAAATCAGGAAATATTACTTGAGGAAAAAAAAGATCCAGATTTCTGTCAAAGATTATCACACCTGTACATATTTTGGTGTGGGTCTGTTTTTTCCTAGCTAATTAATTAATTAATTAAATAATGTCTTTAGTTGTAATTCCTAGCAGATGCATAATCACCTTGTCTATTGCCATTGGACATTTATGCAAGGCACCCAGAGTCATCTCTCATTAGTAATGTCTCAGTTGTATTTTTGTAAAATATGTCCAAAAGATAACATCACATTTGTGAAGAGAAAATATTAACAGCTACCATTCATGCAGAGTATTATGGCAATGTTTTACATCCCAGAAAGTATATATGATGGAAATCAGGATGATTTTCTACTCAAAACAAAATATTGGAATCATTGGCATACCTAATGTTAATATTTCCGCTATTGTGTATTACAACCTCCTATGGGTTAGGGGATTTAGAATAGTCCTGATGTGCTCTCCTACATGATTTAAAAGGTGACTAATGTGGGCAGTAGCTGCGGTGGTTTAGTGATTAGTGTGCCAGACTTGTGACTGAAAGTGTGCTGGTTAAAATCCTATCAATGGGATAAGCTCAGGTGAGCTATCATAGTGTGTCCTTGGGCATGGTGCTTTACTCCAGTTGCTTTGGCACTAGATAACTTGGGTTGCTGTGCTGTAAAACACCAAAACCAAACCTGTATATTATTATTCAGTTCATAAATGATTTAAGCACAACACAGTAAATCTAATGGATATCTCGGGGATCAGATCAAACTGTAATAAAAACCTTCCTCTCTTGTGTGTAATGATAGACATAGCCCATGCTGTGCCATCATATAGTGCTTGAAATGTAATAATCAGTGAAATGTTCTAATCAAAGGAAGTTTAATCTTATGTAACTGCAAATGCAAACATTATATGTAAATGCAGTGACAGAATAGGGTTTGGATTCTTCATAATATTTAATTAAATGAAAATGACTTAGTACTTAGCCAGACTTTAGCCATGACTGTAATTAAATGCCCAGGATCATGTTTGGTAATAAATAAAAATTAATGTAAGCAAGCTCTGACTGAAAATTATGCAAAATCTATGCAAAAAATATATGTACAAAGTTTTAGAAACCACCGTCATTGGAAATGTTACAACATTAGATAGGTTGCCTCTATGAATGCAAGATTCAATTTAGAGACAAAGTAGTCCAAGACATACAGGTGATAACATATAGGGATTCAAACATTCAGGAAATGTTAATGTTCCTTAACTAGCACATTGTTAGTTGTGCAACTTTTATTGTAAAAGAAGTTTAATACTTCAGTCACCAAACTTTTAGATACAAGATCTTTTGTCTGTTTTTTGTGATCTCGAGATTTTAGGATTTGTATACATACATTTTTATTTTGTTTGATATTTTTACTTGAATAGATATTAATAGTTGCATATTCTCAGTATTGTTACAATGTAAAAAACTGAAAACCCTTAATATACACTTGTATGGGATGCACCCACTCAAGCCTATAGATATATATATATATATATATATATATATATATATATATATATATATATATATATATATAATACATACCAAACTGCAAACAATGGATACATAGATCTTCCAGCACATTATGTGCCGGCTAAATGGTGTCTATACTGTTCACTTTAAATTGTAAATATACCAAACGGCATAGATCCTGATCCTGACGCACATTTTACAATATCAGATTTGGGTCATTGTCATTCACAGTCGTGTGTTCATTGTAGGCAAGGAAATCCAGTATGTAAAAGGGAATTGTAATGTAGAATCGGAAATATTGGTGGAGGATTTAATTGTGTTATTTTCATAAAATTAAATCCACCATGTAAGATAGTATTGTTGAACAATAGTATGGTGTAACTGTATGAACCCATGAAATTTCATCCTTATGAAATATTCAGTTTACACCCAAACCACAAAATGTTATCCCCACGAATATTTTTGATTTTACAGTATCAGTTTTGGAAATCTTGAAACTCTTGAGCTCGAGTTGGAGCTTGGGATCTTATTTCTGATTGGTTGATAGTGAAAACTCAGTCTAAAACTCTAGGTTATTTTTGTTATCTCCAGGTCTGTTCTCTGTATTTTCAAGTACAGTTAAGCAGTTTATCTTTTTCATGGGTTAATAGCTAAATTATGAATGATAATTAAGGACATGAAACGTCCGTAGTCTTCATGTTCATAAGAAAGATGCTGGGAACATGTATGGATTTATTGCTTATATTAAGTATGTTTTTTAATGAAAAATTATACAGTTGTGTGCAACAAGAACAGGATTTTCCATGAAAATTTATATTTCCAAATGAAACTTGTAAAATGATATGTTAATTTTAAGTGTACAGTATGAATTGATGAAACGTGGTTTGTACAAGAAATATTTAAGTTGAAACAATAGGAATGCTGGTGCAAACAAAGTACCGAATGGGAATGAGTGTAAGGTGTATTTACAATAGTAGCTGCACATTGTAATGTAAGATTATATGAACATGCATAAAGGCCATATTAGGCATATGATGTTATGAACTAGACAATGATGTAAAACATGATGTCATCATTTTAATATGAAATAAATGATTTTGACATATTATAAATAGTAAAATTAAAGAATGGTAAAGAAGAAAATTGCTTTAAAAGATCATAGAGAAATATATTACAGTGACAAGAAAATTTGAAATTTTCATTGTTAAGGATCTTTATGCTTGGGATATCTTGTATATAGGAAAATGTCCACATGGCTCAGTTTGGGCATTTTTCGCAACCTTGTTATGAATTTAAAAACAGGCAAATAATGCATTACAAATTGCAAAATTGAATGTAATTGTTATTCAAAATTGGAAATCATGAAAATTTAACAGCATTGGAATTTTTCAGTGTAAAATATTTGTTTCTCAATACTGGGCCTTCCGGTTTCTGTCCATGATTCATGTCATTTTACTTTCTTCTTCAACTGGAAGGTCTTTAAGTTGATAGTGAAATGTAACCTCATTTGCAATAAGACCAGAACAGTCCAAAAACAACCATATCACCTAAAATCATAGGATAGTGACATTTTATATGAGGGGAAAAAAAGAACCATTTTGAAATATAAATTATAAGTTTCTTCATACAACTGAATGCAATTGTGATTGTTCTTGTATGGAATATAAGAATATCTCTACTGAGGTTTAGGGTTTAGCATGCCAGACTGGCAACCAAAAGGGTGCATGTTCTGATCCTCAAATCAGAACTTGTCTGGCAACCGTAGTTCGTCTTTGGGCAGGGCACTTTACTTCAGTTGCCTTGGCACTAAATAACGTACTTGTGTTGCTGTGCCATTAAACACCAAACAAACAGTCAATGGTTAGCATGCTGGGTCGGTTGCTATGGTGTGTCTCAGAGCAAGACACTTTACTCCAATTACATTGGCATGGAATAACCTTTCATGTGTGGATGTGCCAATAAACTAATCAATCAATATCAATCAATCAATTTGTATATGATTGCATGCTTGCACCTATGCATATGATATATCTGATGTTGTAGAAAATGTGTCCTTTTGGACTGTATGTTTTATATTTACACCACTGTTGCATCTTGAGCTCAGGATAGGAAGTTTCCTACAATTTTTGGACCCATGTTCCCCAACTCTCGATTCTTTTGAGTATGTTTTTTTTTAAAACCATTACTTCTAATGCAAACAATTATTTGTCCCTTTGAAATAGATTTGTCCCTCATTTGAGAGACAGATGGACACATTGTTCCTAGCTCACTGGGTCCTATGTTCATCGTGCTGAAATTCTTCAAATTAAAATTTTGACCAGTTTGTGCAAAAAATGAGCTTCAAAAGAGCTACATAAAGTACATCTTCAAATTCAGAAGTAATCATTAGAAAGCTCTGAACCAAAGAAATAGTTTCAAATCGAAAAACACAGACCTGCCTAATAACCATTGAAAATGAAAATAGATTCAATGAAAATTAAATTTTTGAAAAATCTATTTTACAAAATGGTTGTTGACCTGTTTAAAAGAATGTAACTATATTTGATCAATTGTGTGGCCATCAAATGTCAGGACAATACTTAAAAATTATATCTATTTGTTTGTTCTATATGGACCCACAACTAGCGTCATTGCACTCGCAGTAGATGATATTCATCTTATTATCATATTTGGAATTTGGACTGGATCCAGAACTAAATGTATTGGAATATTTTGCACTAAAATGCAATTTTATTTATCTGCCGAATGATTGAAACTAATTGGCAGCAATATGCAAAATTAAGATTTCTTTGCATGTTATATTTTTTTCTTCCTTGATTATATCTATGGGAAAAAATGTGATATTATCCATTAACAAAGACAAATGTTGATAATTAAGTCTAAATGCGAAAAATTAAGTGATTTCTTTAAAAATTGTTTTTCTTGGTCCTTAAGCATTTTTCTCATCTAAATTTTTTGTTCGAAGGGGTGGGTTAAAGTTCTGGAATTATGGAAATGCAAGTTAATAACAACTGTTGGAGCCAACCTGATTAAAATCAAGATCTCTGACATAAGAGCGATTCGACCTGCAATGGTTAAAATAAATCTTCTGGTAACCTTTGGAATTTCTAGTCGGCTATTTTTTTAGCAGCTAGGAGATAAAATGTGGCATTTTTGTGTTGATAATAGTTATCATAAATAATACTAGGTTCTGAATGACATTTTCCACATTCGCACATTTGAAAAAACTTTTGGGTTATTCAAAATGTCTGCCTATACATATACTATATCCCTGAAAGAGGCATCCACTCCATATTTATCAAAAGGTCGGTCTATACATATACTATATTCCTGAAAGAGGCATCCACTCCATATTGATCAAAATTTCGGCCTATACATGTACTATATTCCTGAAAGAGGCATCCACTGCATATTTATCAAAAGGTTGGCCTATACAAATACTATATTCCTGAAAGAGGCATCCACTCCATATTAATCAAAATGTCGGCCTATACATATACTTTATCCCTGAAAGAGATATCCACTCCATATTTATCAAAAAGGTCGGCCTATACAAATACTATATTCCTGAAAGAGGCATCCACTCCATATTGATCAAAATGTCGCCCTATACATATACTATATTCCTGAAAGAGGCATCCACTCCATATTTATCAAATCGATTATGCGTATTGAAAATCTTACTTAGTGCAAGAACATGTCATCATGTAGATGTGATAGAGACAACATCCTGTTTTATATCATGTATCTCTGGGCAATACACTTTATTCCTATTGCCTTGATGTGATATAACCTTTCATGTGTTTGATATTCTGTTACACACCACTTGCCAACTCTAAAAATACAACAACACTTAAAGACAATAAATGGAGATTAAAATGTCATGACCATTTATGGGAATTTTTCTTGAACAGACACATGCTCTATCTTGGGAAATTTTGCTTCAGTGTACAGTGTAATCTGGTTTCACACTATTACCATGCTCATCTGTACGTTTAGTATGACAGGGTTGTTGATAATCTTGATTGACAGAACTGGTAATACATTTTTTAAATCTTGGGCTGCTGAATTTAGGTAATGAATGCGTGGTTGTTTTTGCATCTGGACAAATTTGTAGAATTTCAAAGAAGCATTCTTGTATTTATGCAACTTATGGGAAAAAAATGTTCAATTTGAGCTTTTTGTAATGTATTTGCAAGAAGAGGTATTCTGTTAACTGGGATGAAATATTTTTGAAGCAAATGAGTTTTGAAAATGTGAACAAAGTTTTGATTGATAAATGTGTTTAAAAATAACCGTATGAAACTATGTGGTGTTAATTATGGTTTATGAAAATGCTTCAACTCTATCATTCCTAAGTAAAATTGTCCACTGCCATCTTATGTGATGATCAAGCATTTTGTAATTTGTTTTTCATTTTTCTTTTATTACTACTTTTGTACATTTCTACAAGACCAATATTCACAAGACAATGTGAGCTTATTCAAAAATGAAGTATGAATGTTTGTTGCAAAGTTAAATTTAAGTTATGTGTGGCAGTAGATTTACTTTTATGTAAAAGGTACATTTTTGAAATGTCAAATGTTACTATAATTCAATCACATGTTTTGTTCAGTGTGGAGTAGTAAACGAGATTTTGCAAGGGGAAAGAAAAAGAAACCCAATAACTGATAAATGAACATATGATATTAGTTTGGCAAAAAATATAAACCTTATAATTTGAAACATTTTCAATTTCTCCAAATTTGACACATAACTTCTTTTGTTTACACAGTTGCAACCAAAAAAAAGTACAAACATACTTCCAATATGTGTTTTTTTGTGGGATATTGAAAAAATGTATTCATTGCAAGTTAATAAATCTGTTGGTACAACATGACTACAAATCTGGTATTTTTAGCTCGGGTCACTTCCGATGTTATGTGTAATGTTTCATAGCACATGCTGTTGTTCAGATCACTTTACCAGTACTTGTCAAGTAGGTCTATGTAATAATTTATGTTTATTAAAGGTCAAATTGTAAGTTAGCTATAGATGTTGAGATGGTGTGCAGAAAGTCTTAAATAACTCAAGTTCAAATAATTTAACTTTTTTGCAATGAATGTACATGTCTGACCATGTCCAGTTTTGAGTTTTGTTTCTTTTTCTTGTTGCAAATGTATACTCCCATTAGCTGTAGGACTTTTGATGAATTTTTGTGCAATGTATGTTTTAGGGGTGTATCTTTTTAGTAATGTAGTTCTAGAAAGTCAGTGGAAATTTGCATTTCCATAATTACATGCACCATATATACTTGCATTAAAGTCAAGTCCAACTGCATACAACATAGACCCTGATCTGCCATTGCATAATGCACCAGCAGATCAGGGTCCATGTTGTTTGTTGTACTGATTACTCCTAACAAACTGTGTAGACCCAGATCTGCTGAACATTATGCGACAGCAGATCTGGGTCTGTGAAGTTTGGAATTGGACTCGACTTATAAGTGAGTACAGACAGTAATATTAATATTCATCACTGTTGTAAAGAGTTGTGTATAGAAATATTAATGATCTTTGTCATTCCATTGCCAAATTCAATGGTGTATATATTCTGTGATTTATCTCAAGGAATGTTTTTCTTAACTTATGCATATTGTGGATATTAAGTACACTTCTAGAAGAAAGGACATAGTATTGTGATTCGTTCCTCTGTTTTCCTCAATTGCCTATTTTAAAAATAGGCCAAACTTTTTTTTCTTTTTAGAGATTGGCTAAAATACAGACTGGGAGCTTGTGTAGTTCCACATTCTCCAATGAATTTTTCATGCCTAATCTCTGATGTGATTTATTTTCTCTTTCATTAGATTTTTACAAGAAACCACACATAAACAGGCTATGTAATTGTATGAGAACTAGTGTTTATCGCCAAAAATAAAAAAATACATTTCAGAAGTTGTAAGTGGTTTAAAGGTTATCTTTTTCTTTCCATGCACAGGGACTTTTATAAATACTTGGACCATTTTCAAGGCTGCATGGTGTGTTGGCAGAGGGAGAACAAGAACATAACTTGCCATTTTTACTCTGCTGTTATTGAGTAGCACTGCAAGTCGTTGATGTACAATGTCAAGTGGTGTGTGTGGTCTTTATATTTACCTAAACTGTTCCAAACTAGCACAAATTCAGTGAATAGTATCTCATCAAAATCAAATTTCTGATATACAGGGTTAAGCTTTAAAGTAGAGAAATGTTTATAATAGTATAAAGTCGGATGTCAAATTCAGCAGTTATATTTTATGATTGTTACTGTTCTGAGCTGCCCTGTGCCCCAGGCATTACCACAGGCATAAAGCAACATTTAAAAAAAAATTGATCAGGATACATTTTTAAATTATTAATGATGAATCATCAGAATTTAAAATGGAAAAGAGATACTTTTTCTCAAGCCCGCCTTGACAAAAGCTTAATATAGCAATCACTTATTTGGTGTCCACATGCGTTTCTGTACGTCTCTCAGTCCACACCCTAGAATAAGGTCAGTGTTAAAGATTCTTATGTAAAGTTGCACGTTATTGTTTTTTATTTTTTAGTTAATTAAAAGGCAGACTTGACAAAAAGAGAACCTCTTGATATACTCTAGTAGAGTGTCTGCAACCTCTGGCACGCGTGCAAACAGTGGCATGCCAGACTCTTTAGAAAGTGCCAAGTCTTTGGAATATGACTTGCCTCCTGGCACGCAGCATTCTACACAACACATACAATTGAGTGGACCTGGCACAGCAGTTCTAAAAGGTTGCCAATGCCTGCTCTAGTATAACACATTCCAGTCTGTGAAGAACATCGACCCAGATCTGCTATTACATGATGCCCAGCCCGATCGGTCTTTGGCATTTCTTCTTCTTACATTTTAAGCCCCACCAAAAAAGTTTAGAAGATGATCTGTCAACACCTTATTTGATAGCAGAACTTTGTCAGTACTGTTTCTAGTCGGGTGAGAATTATACATGGGTGAATAACGATAAAAATTGATAAATGCGATTTAAATGTAAACTTTTCACACAATGTGACTGCAGCTGCCTCTGATTATCTGGCCCCAGTTTCACTAAACATCTCAGAATTTCATCCTTCAACTGAGATTTTTGAATATCTTGTAACAACACTAATGTTTATTTAATTTTGTGAACATTTTTGAAAAAACTAAAAATGTCAACATTTCATTTTTTATGAGAATGTTGCATTTTCGTGAGCTTTAAACTAGAAATTAGAGGGACATTTGACCACTTATGCTAAAAGGACCATTTCTTCAAAGGGATTGTCAGTATTTCATAATTCCATATGTCCCAGCAAAATATAGGTCAGTCTTTTGTTTCAGACTCCTGACAATTTGAACACTCTACACTAAGGCAACAAATACCTGTATATTTAAATAACTGATATGTTGTAAAGACTACAAAGAAAATGGGTCATTGTGACCTACTTTTTTCCAAAGTTTGTGACACTGAAATTGGGGAGGCCATGAATATGTATTATAAATGGGTTTAAAAAGAGAGGGTGGGATAGACTTGGAGACTGGTATATTCCATATCTTTTTATGCTTGCTAGTATGTGTAGTATGTATAACTGAGCGTCTTTTGGAATCTGAAGACCAGTCATCATCCTGAAACTATGTAAATCAATCATTAGTGTAAGCCATTAATGGTAATTATTAATTTAATGTGTAGAAAATATTTATTTATATTTGGTAGCAAAGAATGTATTGTATCTAATTCCTACACTGTAGTGTAAGCATGTTTTGTTTTCAGTATGAAACTTCAGTAGATTTAGGAATCAATCTCTGTAGTAAAGAGGAATGGACTATGGAATACAGGAAAATATTTCTGGAAAAAAATAAAAATAAAAATAAAAATTATGCTGTGTTAAATTACTACCTAGAAGTAGTTTTTGACAAGTAGACTGCAAATAGTACATTTTTTTAAAAAATTTCAGCTGAATTTGCATCATCTCTTCCAACTTAAATGATAATCTGCTGACAGGAACATTTTTAGTATCTATTCAATTACTGTATTTGCTGTTTATAACACTTGGTCAGTACTAAACAATGAGACATTTTATGTGCAGGTAGGTCAGAGTCTACACTGTTTTTTGTTGTGATTTTAAGCTAACAATGTAGACCCCAATCTGCCTGTGCATTAAGGTACAGCAAACATGGAAATCATAAAACTTAAGTTTGGACATGAGTTTTTGTGTCAACCAATCACAAAGGACTTTACATTTGTAACGGCACTTTTGATTGGCTGAAAATGAAAACTGGATCTCAAACTCTCCAGGTCAGTTCCCTCCGTCAGTAACACTTTTCTTAGCATTTTGAGTAATAAATGTTACTATAGATTGGTAAATCTTACTTATAATTGACAAATGCAGCATTTTGATTGGTCGGAATAGTTTTAGTTATGATTTGGAGTCTTGTAAAGGTTTATGATGGAAGGATCAGATTTGTGTCGTTGCTGTTTGCTGTTGAACATGCATTATAATGTACCAATTCAGCAGCTGAATTCTTATGGAAACTTGTAACACTGGCCAGGAACACTTTTCTGGTAATCCTTGAAGCATAAACAGAGTAGGTAAAAACTAAAATTAAAAAACAAGTGCCTCAAATTCATGAAATCAAACACCAATACAAAATAATCTTTACTAAATCTGATTATTGGACTTTTTAATTTCAATTTAAAAATGAAAACGTAACAAGAAACAATAAAAATCCATACATATTACTTTACTGTTTTCTTTGTCATAAATGTTAAGAAAATATGAAGCCTTAAAATAATGAACTCCAAAACAAAGTTATGTGAGAAGTCTTACTTGTGTCGCATGAAATTACAGTTGTTATATTGGGACATAACAAAAAAAGTCAGTTAGTTGATTTCCTAATTTGCTGCTCATGTAATTGTATATTGATTTTAATGTGCTAGCTGCCTTAATATTGAAAGAGTCGATGATGCACACAAATGAGAAGTGAATGAATCATTTATTGCAAGTAATTCCTATACAAGTTTTTAAAATCATTTTGTTGCATCTTCCTGCGTGCATGTGAACATTTTAACTTTGATCTGTAAAATCTCCATATCAATACACCGGTATAGAAGTGTCTCCCCAATGTCGAATATTAGCTGTGCTGGTCAAGTGGGTTATTTATTATTTGGTCACGTGTGTAATTGTGACTCTCAATTAATGTTTGTTCAGTATACACACAACATTTTCATATAGTCATACGTACCGTACATGGCACAGTTGTTTGTCATGAATGTACCTGAATGTACTTCATTCAAATTTGCATTAAAGTACGAAAATCTATCTCTGTGTCAGATTTATCTGTACAACAGTACTGTATGTGAAATAAGATTTGCATGCCTGATTTTAATTGATCTACACTTTTTATGGTAATTTTTAAAGTAATATATCTTGTACATCAAACTTTTCATGAAAACTGTCCTCTATCAAACACACACGCACAATTGTGTACTAAAGAACACACACAGAAAAGATCCCTAGAAATAGGAAAGCAGATGGAAAATGCTAGAGATGAACTTAAAAAGGAACTTGACGGACATAGTCTTTTTGACTTTGATCAAGAAGTGTATGAAAAAACGGAATCTTTGAAAAATAATATACTTTTGAAGCTAAACAAAAAACTTCACAAGTTACGAGAAAATACAGGACAAATTCAACTAGAGAGGAAAAATGGAGAACGTTAAACGATGCATAAACAACAGCAAAAACAGCAGCATTCAAACAACAAACATTCAAACAGCATCACAATAGCAGAGAAAAGACCCCCCCCCCCCCCATAAGAAATCTTCAAAACCGAACCAAATTACAACATGGAAAAGTAAAACACTTACAGCTGCACTCGAAGCATCAACAAGCAAAACGGGAGAGGTAAAAAGGAATATGATAAATTCAAACAAGAATGGTAAAGAGGTGCAAAAAAACGAGACCCCCAGGACACAACAAAGAAGACCTACGCAGAAGCCGTAATCATGGGGGAATCCTAGTCAATGACCATGACAAATACATTGACAAACTTGGCCAAAATTATACAACAATTAATACAAAAGACTTCTCAAGACAAAAGAGTAGAAGATTCCAGAGATTCAGTTGTAGGAGACCATGGAAAAAAAAAAAAAAAAAAAACGGCGAAAACAAATTCAGAGAGGTAAAGAGACAGTTATAAACCTCTCATGTAGAAAACTAACTGATAGTGATTACATACTTCTAGGTAAAGGATTACAGTTTTGTCCCAAACCAAAATCTCATGATAAAATTAAATTAGCTGAAGAAAGTTTTAATTTTTCTAGACGCCTAAAATTAAAAGATTTTTTTAATGATAAATCAGGCAACAACTCCAAGTGTGTATCAGATTCTTTCAATTCAAAGAATATGGGTTATTTCAATAAAAACAAATCTTTTACACTACCTAGTGGACGTGACTCCCATTTAGTCCTCAAAAGCGACGTTATAGTAATATTTCTAAGGAAGAAATGGAGTCTTTACGTAATTTAATTAATGACGAGAGTATTGTTATTAAAAAGGCTGATAAATCAAACACTATTATTATTATGAATCAGGAAGACTACGTTAAAGAAGTTGAACGTCAATTAAATGATGAAAAGTACTACAAAAAAAGTCAACAAAGACCCTTCATTAGAAATTAAATCTAAAATTTTCACATGCATTGATGAAATATCTAAGAATAATAGTTCCGTATATGAAGAATTTGATACTTTCCCTCTCAAAATACGTACACCTCAATTCTACATATTGCCCAAAACTCATAAACGTCCTGACGATACATTACCTTTAAATAAAAAAGTTGAAGTCTATTCCGCAACTATCGCATAATTCCATCCTTGTATCTTTAGATGTAACATCATTGTATACAAACATACCGCATGCAGATGTAATTAAGGCGTGTAAATATTTTCTTGACAACAGTCCTAATCATAACAGACTATCGAGTGAAGATATTTGTAAAATAATCACACTTATCTTGGAAAATAATAATTTCCAATTTAATAGTACCAATTACATCCAAATAATGGGTACGGCAATGGGTAGTCCTATGGCTCCTTCATACGCTTCCCTTTTCATGGGTAAATTAGAACAAGATTTTCTTGAAAACGAGAATTTTTATCCCACTGTTTGGTTAAGATTTTCGGATGACATCTTTATGATCTGGAACCATTCAGTAGAAGATCTACACAAATTTATTAATAGCCTAAATAATTTCATCCCACGATTAAATTTACTTACACTCCATCCAGTACGCATGTATCATTTCTCGACGTAAATGTGATGAAAAATTATCATAATACTATCTCTACAAATGTTCACGTCAAAGAAACTAATATCCACCAATATGTGGAATATTCGTCTTGTCATCCCAGGTCATATAAAAACGGTATACCTTATAGTCAGGCGAAAAGATACCGACGTATCATTTCAGACGATTGTCAATTACAAAATTCTTTGAATGAATTAAATACATATTTCCAAAGCAGGAATTATCCTATACATGTAACAGAGTCTGCTTTGAATAAAGTCTGTATTCTTACCCAAAATGATGCTTTAAATACAGCAGAATGTACGAAAGAGAAAAATATAATTCCTTTCATAATACAGTATAATCCTTCATTGCCAAATATAGGCCTTACAATTAATCAATATTTTAGTCTCCTCAACTTATCAGATAAAAACAGCGTCAAAACACTTTACATGAGCAAGCCAATTCTTGCTTATAGAAGACCTAAGAATTTACAAGATCTTTTGATCAGAACTAAACCGACAGAAAATTTAAAAAGATGTTTTTAATCATCTAAATGCAACAGACGTCGGTGCTCTCTATGTGCAAATATTAGAGAAACTACCTATTTTAGTAGCTCCAATACTAAAGAATTGTTTTCTCTTCGTTATAACACTGACTGTATATCAACTGATGTAATTTATTTGATAACCTGTAAAAAATGTAACATGCAATATGTTGGACAAACACTTCAACACGTTTCTAAGAGAATGAATAATCACCGCTTTCATATAAAAAAAATTGTATGGATCATCAGTTCTCCTCTAATGTTTCAATACATTTTAATACAAATAATCACTCTTTACGTGATTTTTCTTTCATGCCAATCGATATTGTGCACGGAGAAATGAACAGACTCATTAAAGAAAGTTACTGTATTAATCGGTTAGATACTTTGTATCCCAATGGCCTTAATACTAAGGCATTATATAAAATTGTATACATTTTTAGTGGAGGAATTGATACGTTGTATACATGTGTATATGTATATGTGTGTGTATATATATATATATATATATATATATATATATATATATATATATATATATATATATAGATATATGTGTGTATATATGTATGTGTGTACATATATATATGTATGTGTGTATACATGTGTATATATGTGTGTATGTATGTGTTTATATATATATATATATATATATATATATATATATATATATATATATAGATATTAGTTATTGAAATATGTAGTTGTATGTATGACTGTTTGTCTCTACATTATAATTTCACTATATATATATATATATATATATATATATATATATATATATATATATATATATTGCACTTGAGGTAAAGAAGAACCCTTTAAATTTCAGTGTCAAAAGGTCGTCACTGACAAAGAACAAACATGATATCTACACAATAACTCGAGTTCTCCACCACTATCTACAGCTGGGTGGGCTGAACTTTTGGATAAGGAAGAACCCGATCCATTTCAGGCTCAAAAGTGAAAGCCATTGTGGCTTAATGTAAAATGGGTTTAGTAGAGTAACTTTTGTCTAGATTAAGTTCCTTGACCAAACGTTGGTGACTTGCCTTAGGTAATAAAGTAACCTTTAGATTCTGGGCACTAAAGGTCAGAATCATGGTCATGGTAAGTCTAATAAGGAAATAATGGTTTATGCACAGTAAGTTTGGTTCAAGACTGTTTACCTGGGCTGAAGGTCCAGGTCATTGAGACCTGGTTGTCAATAATCTCCAGATTCAACAATACCCAACTAGTGCCTACATAGAGGGCTATTGAACACGGATAAGGCGTATACTAAAGTCTTAAGAAAGGCATACAAATGATGTTGGGTAATATTTTGTTCAAAATTGTTTTGAAAGAAAATGTGCAAATCCGCAACAGAAAACTACATTTTTCGGTACATCAATTCATGACATGTATGAATGTATGAATGTATAGGATACATAACACATTCTTTGATTGGTTTTATTATAAATTTTTTCGGCAGCTACGTTCCAATAAGGTTGTGACTTGACAGTACATTAAAACACAAAATATATTTAATGATATGAAATCACATTATAATTGATTTATATGAGCCAAGAACTAAAATACAGTGGAATAAAATAGTAATGAAAAGCAAAATTTGACCATTTGAATTAGATCTTTTACCATACCATTGTAGACGAGGGACAACAGTATACAGGTGGGGATGGTGGCGGGAATTATCTACTGGGAGGTTACTCTCGTCCTGACCGGGTAAAAATTGGCTGGGCCAAGTAAAACGTCACTACGTGCTCGTCCCTCGGCCGAGTAGATGCAGATTCGCACTTTGAGAACCAACCTGAGTACATTTCCGACCTTAACAAGCGTCGAAGTTCAACATCGCTTAACATTTGGCCTGCGTCAATTATAAATAACATTTGCCAGATTTGACTACTTGTTGTCTGTCTAGAACATGTCGTTATGGAAACGACTTCGTTTTCTTTTGCACGTTTACCCGATGTACGCTTGATACTAAGATGGGTAAATATTATGAACATATTATATTGCATTTTGACACCTAGCCCTCGATTTCCTAATGGTGTTCGCATTTATAGTGACACTTTTCAGTAATGTAGCCGTCATTTTGATGTGGAGAAAGTTTCCCTTTCAACTAGTTATCACATATTTGTGAGTCAGACCTCTGAGAAGTTAATAGACGGAGAATGTCAAAACTTTTGTGACTTTTCATCTGGTCAGGCAAAGTTACTGTTGCCCCAGGTAACCGGTATTTTCAAGACTGAAGTTTTGTTTATACATTGTCATGCCAACGGGAATATGCCAGCCGATATTTCTATAAGTATGTAATTACTTTTTATAAGAAGAATGTTGCCAACTTACATTCGAAATAAGTATGTTAAGTCTCAGCTGCTTCCCACCAACTTTCACACAATGCATGTTGTTTTAATCTTTCTATAAAGCAGATAATGTCGAAAAAACAGCAGATTGGTCGAAACCTAGTTGAGGTAATGACATCTAAATGCTCCAGTTTGTTTGGCCAATCAGCAATCGTCCTTTTTATGGCGCCCGTGTGTAGCTCTCTAGATTAGAGGTTTGATCAAAATTGATCTTTTAGTACAAAGTTGAGACGGTTGGAATTCTTCTTTCGAATGCAAGTTACTGATATTTTTCTTATCAAAAGTAATTAATACTTGTATAAATATCTGCTGGAGTCTTTACTTTGGCATGATAATGCATTAGTAAACTATTGATACAAACTGGTGGTCTGGGGCAAGCGTAACAATGTCTGACCAGACAAAAATTATACAAGTTGGACATTATCTGTCTCTTAACTTCTCCCACATCTAACTCATAAAGATGTGTGATAGTTCGTTGAAAAGGAAACATATGACACCTACATTACTGAAAGATTTCACTGTAAATGCAAATACCACTAAGAAAACAAGGGCTATGTGTGCAACTACAATTTCTCGAGTTACAAACCTTGTCTCTTATTATATGTTTATCTAAGGAGCCACGTATTAGAATATAATATTTTCATGGGTTTGACCCATTTTGGTATCAATCTTGCACGTGGTTCTTTAGTAAAAGCGTAAGCAGTGTAGTGGAGAATTGTACTGTGTTGATATAATGAGGATAGGGACGAGTAACTCTTGTAACTCACTCGTCCCAGGGATGAGTGCTTGGTAATTTTGTCCCTGAACACCCTGAATATATATATATATATATATATATATATATATATATATATATATATATATATATATATATATATATATATATATATATATATATATATATAATCCGGCTAGATGGGAATATAGGGGTGCTCCCGCCCCCCATGCCCTCAGTGGTCTACACTCTCCCTCACGGCTCTCCTTGCCCCTTCCGTCTGCCTCTCTCCAGCACGATGTCGTTTTGTATTTATTCCACTGACTTTTCCGTTAATTTATGTTAGGATAAACATATGAATGTGCTTTTTGTCTGTTTCTACTTCCAAACAGATGATATATTAAATTTTATTATCTGCATCAAGTCCTTTTCCCTACCCACCACCCCCTACCCCACCCCACCCCGGTCAGTTTCTGTGGTGTGTTCTTGGTCAAGGCACTTTACCCCAAATGCCAAGGCAGTAAATAACCTACTTGAATTGATGTGCATTAAAACACCAAACCAAACCAAACTCACTAGTTTCATGAATAAGTGCATACAATTATTGTCCAGATTTTTCAGTCTATATTATATGGATTTTTTACCATCATAGTTTGGAGTCTGTAAAGCTAAAGTAATTTCAGTATACCAAAACTATTTTTTAAAACTTGTTCCCTAATTACTACAGTGATCTCTCGCTATAACGCTGTTTAAGGGAGAAATACAAATGTACTGTTACAGGTGAGGTCGCCATATAGTGGGTACATAAAAAATAGTATTACTATTACATAATGTAATTGGATCTATGACCATACCTGCCTTGTAAAAGGGATCGTGTTGTATTGAGCTGCCATACTTAAAATTCAAAATGTAGCTATATACATTATATTATTGGTTTGGAAGGTTGGTTGATTGATTGATTGATTGGTGTTTAACAGCACATAAAAACATAAAAGAGTATTAAGTGTTCAGGGAATGGGATAAACTGCCTTTTCCAAAGACACATAGCAGCAAAACGTGGACAGGTATGGGCAGGTTCAAACCTCTAACACAGTGATTGTGAGTCCAGCACGCTAACCAATTAGCCACTACAGTACCTGGCTGGGATATTTAGGAACCAGTTGTGGCATGTAGCCCTATTTCATTTTGTATACACTTTGTATATAACATTTTGTATACTTAATAAGTAACACACACTCTGAGTGTTCCTTTCAGTAAATGAGACATTACTCGAATTTTATACTTAGAAACTTATGCCGTAGACCTTTGTAGGGTTACCTCCCCTGGTATGTCTAAACGTACCACTTTGTAATATACAGCGGCTTATTTTCCACGCTCAGATAGGTGTATATAGTGATTATTTTGGTTTTGAAATTTCACATTGAAAGATGTAAGTAAACACAATTAGAAACTAATTTGTGACTTAAATGTCTATGTGGCGCTACTGACTATTCATTTGACCGAAATATACTCTGTATATTGAATTATTGTACATCGCTTCATCACGGTATATGGACTCTATCTATCAATTTGATCGCAAGTAAACATAAACGGATCGAATTGTAGTTGTAAATTACTTTTTTCTCCCTATATCGAAATTTGGAAGGATCAGTTTGATAAAGTGCCACTTTATTACCTATGATACAGGTAGATTTTTGGTCATAAAATATACTTTTTACTTCTTTAATGCATACGAGACTTTTACCCTCATTGGAATCCTCTTCGATATTATACATGGACCAAGCATTAGTTGTTCGAACAATTGTTTGATTTGGTTTGGCGTTTTATGACATAAAACGCCAAACCAAATCAAACAATTGTTCGAACAACTAATAGGAACACAAGAAGGTTATTAAGTGCCGAGGCAATTGGAGTAAAGTGCCTTGCGCAAGGATACACTATCATAGACGACCTGGGCTGATCTGATGATAGGATTAAAACCTGCACCCTTTCGGTTGCAAGTCTGGCACACAAACCAGTGCGCCACCGCGGATCCTGCCTCCTACAGTCGCCTCTTACGACATGCAGGGGGCCACATTCGGCTTCAACTACATCCTTGAACCCGTAGGGGGAAGTGGGAAGGGAGGGATGATGAGCAAAATTCGCCTCCTGCTTCATACACTCTTCCAATAAATATTACAATGAGGTAACAAGGTGTTCCTCTTAAATAGGCTTGTTTGGGAGGTGGGGTGGGTGGGTGAAATCTCCAAACTGGATGTTGGTTGCATCCCTGTAGTTCATAGTGTGTCGCGGTAAGCGATAGAAGTGTATTTTGCAGTCTATTACAGGAATAGTTCATGAAAATTAGTACTTGAAAGTGACACACACACACACACATACATATATATATAAATTTTTTTATAAGCCCGGACCCAGGTTTGAATCTCCAGAGAGTACAAATTAAAATTCTCTAACCTGTAAGATAATATTATTTATTCGTATTTAAAACAAAATATGTTAATGTTATCAAACATTCTCCTGTAGGATCAAGGGATAGCACTTTACGTTTGGTGTATATTTGTAATTCTCTATAATAACTTATATATACCTTGATTTCTGTAGTAGGAATCCAGATGGACTGTTTACTTAGATGAGAATTAATTACTGGGTCGGGTGTGTCTGCTACGCACGAATGCCTATACCTCCAATTTTATTTGGTGATGTGTGGATGGTTGAGATGTGGTATAGGGGTTCGAATCTCCGTAGAGCACTAATTAAAATTCTCTAACCTGTATGATAATATTATTTATTCGTATTTAAAAAGTCTGTTAATGTTATCAAGCATGTATATTTGTAATTCTCTCTCTCTCTCTCTCTCTCTCTCTCTCTCTCTCTCTCTCTCTCTCTCTCTCTCTCATTATATATATATATATACATACATACATACATACATATATATATATATATATACATACACATACACACACATATATATATATATATATATATATATATATATAATCTGTTCTTAATTTACAGTTTACTAGTTTCCCCTATTCTGAGTCTACCTTTCTCTCTTTTGCGATCTTTGCTTTCTTTCATAAAACCTTCTGCATGTACCATTCTATTACCTTTGGTTGATCATCAAAAGTATAGAAGATTGAGAAATGTTCTTATTGTGATATATTTTACTATCTATAAGAGCATATCCAAAATTATATGTGCATACGACCCATACTAATATCACAAATATGATGTCCATAAATAACCGTGATAAAGAGTTTATGTTAATCGGACAAGTTGACAATTTTGGCAAGAAGAAATCAGGCACAAATGTGCTCTGGATTCGGATTCTGCTGATCATAGAACATTCAATGGTTAGCATGCTGGACTCTGGACTTAAAGGGTGCGGTTTTAAATCCTGCCTACGCCAGGCCGAGTTGGCCTCCGTGGTGTGTCTGTGGGCAAGGTACTTAATTACAATTTCCAAAGCACGATATAACCTTTCATATGATGATCTGCATTTAAACACCCAACAAACAAAGAAACATTCTACTAAGAAAAGAGTGTGTTGTGATCAATGGGTAATACAGTGGTACTTCATTAAACCGATCCTTCAAGATATGATGCATTGAAATGATTTTAATGGAATAAAAGGTATTTTACCAACTCCAATTTCATCCTTTTCTGCTTACTTGCTATCAAAACCATGGACAGTTGATTGGTGTGCGTCAGAGACCCATAACGCTTTTAGTACGGATGGGTTAAGCCCATTTTAAGATATTCTCAATAGAGGTTTTGGTTAGTTTTGTAGAGCAATTGGACTAGAGTGTCCTACCTAAGGACACAACACGGCAGCTGACAAAAAGTGGCCAGGAAATCGAAACAAGACAAATGATGTTAATAATTTTTTTGATTGATTGATGTGCGTCAGAGTCGCACATAAATACTATAGTTTGGTTTGGCTAAACTCGATTAAAGTTATTTTGTCTAAAATATGTATTGGTGTGCATCAGAGTCGCATAACACAGTTTGGCTTTGGTTGGGACCGTCCCGCTTAAAGTTGTTTTTTTTTTCTTTCTTTTTTTTGCTTAAAAATTATTGGTGTCCAAAAGATACGGACAATAATATTTTGATTTGGTTAGGGTAAGCCCGCTTTGAATTTTTTTTCTTCTTCCTTTTTTGCCTTCAAATTGTTTTTGGTGTGCAGAGATGCACATCAGTAGTTATGGGAGCACTATGAATACAAGGGGAATTTAACATTACGCCGCCAACTTAGTAGTATTTCACTGTGGGTACAATAGGGAATTTCAATGTTAAAGTCGTCCATAGGATTAACATTGGTGGTCAGTCTGGGTACAAAAGACAAATATATGAATCTGAATTTCATCCAGGTCGTTCAACAACTTAGCAACTAATTGAACTTTATCATAAAATATGCTTTTCTCTAGGTTTGAATGAAATCACGTGCTTAAAGTTTCTTGATGTCAGTAAAGCTTTTGTTAGAGTATGGATAAAAGGATTAATTTATAAACTTCAAAAATATGGAATTACTGGTAAATTTTTATCATGGTTCGAAAGCAAACCGCTACCAGAGAGTTTTCCATCGAAATTCAGTATCGACAAAATATCAAGTAACTGCTGGTATTCTCCAAGGTTATGTGCTAGGCCCTTTACTATTTCGTAGTTATATCAACAATATAGCAGACAACTTGAACTCGCTTGCGAGGTTATTTGCTCAAGATACTTCTCTTGGAACTTCTTCAACATATCCATTACATATACAAAGGACTATAAACAATGATCTTGAAAAACCTAACTCATCTGTAAAGGACTGAATTGTTACTTTTAATACTTCGGAAACAGACATTGTATCAATTACAAACAGGCAAACTGATTTTTTCTTTTAAAGTTCTCTTATGAAAATATGAATTTGCCTCCTGTTAAAAATCATAGACACCTAGGACTAAAATCATTTTCTGATACTGAATGAGCTAATCACATTAGTATGATTATTAAGAACGCATCTAAATATTTATCTATGTTGCGCACGACTAGAAAAACTTTTCAAAGTAAAACTCTAGCTAAACTATATGCACTATTCAAACCTCCAATGTTAGAAGATGCTTTTGAAGCCTGAGATAATTGCTCAAGGGCAGATTTGGAAAGATCGGATGAAATTCAAATGGAAGCTGCACGAATCGTTACAGGTCTGCCCATTCATTGTTCTAGAGAGTCTATTTATGCGGAAGCTGATTGGGAAACTCTTGCACAACGAAGGAAAAAGAAGAGATTATGCATAATGTATTGGAGTATGAAATAATCGAGTACCTAACTATTTAAGCGACCTTCTTCCACAAAGGAGATATGAGGCATCTAATTACGTCTACGTAACTTTCAAAGCATCACAACAGTCCCTCCAAGACTTTAAATGTTCAGACGTCCTTTTCTCCCATCGATTGGTCTTTGAAAATCTTTTCCCGACGATGTCCAAAATTCTTTTAATGTTTCTATTTAAAAAAAAAAAAAAAAGTTTATCTAATCTGACAAACGGACCACAACCATATCATTCTGTTAGCAAACGTCACCTTAATATACTACTCTTTAAACTTAGACATGCATGTAGCCCCTCCGATGCAACCTTTACAGAGTGAATTTAGTTAACTCTGTCATGTGTGCATGTGGTTATGATAATGAAGATGTTGAACACTATTTGTATATTGCCCGTTATTTAATATCCATAGAGCCCAGCTTTTTCGCACTATCTTTCAACACACACCTTTTGTAACTCTAGATTTATTATGGAATGGTGACGTCGAACAAAGTAAAGAAACAAACTTTATAATATTCCTAAATGTTCAGAAATATATCCATAAAGTTAAAAGTGTTAGTACTTACAATTATATTCTAATTACCTAATCTATAAAATAAACAAAATGGACAAAAGTGAATCTAACAAATGCAATGTCTTTTCTTTCTTTCTTTCTCTCTCTCTCTCTCTCTCTCTCTCTCTCTCTCTCTCTCTCTCTCTCGTTAATTGCTTAATATCTTGATTATATATGTATGATGGGAGATCTAAATATTAGTTCGCTGTGGAACAAAGTTCTTTATTAGTGAATAGTAGGTCAGTGCATCACCCCAAAGTACTTCCCATGCACCTCTTCACACTTTCTCAGTCTGATTATCCAATTATTGAAAGCCATTCTGTATTACTGCATTTCCAACCGCATGACGGCTTTCAAATCGTAGGCCACTCTGCGAATCTTTGATGACGGGAATCAGCCAAAATTAAATTAGGAGCTAAAACAGAGCTGTATGGAGGATGTGGCAAAGTTTAAATGATGTGCTCTTCAGGAAATTTGTCACGATATGGGACGATATGGGGATCTATGGGGATCTATGGCAATTTAATACTGAATCCAACACACATCCTTACTAACCTGATAATATCGTCTTGCTATATCTTGAATTGACTTAACATTAAAATTGGCGTGTGATTTTGTAAAATCCAAGATGACAGCAATGATGATATTATATCATACTCTAAACTCTCTTGATTAAAATAACAGCACTACCACAACTATGTAAATTGGGGGGTAAAATTCCACCTGGAGAAAACGGTACGTTTTGATAACTGCGTCAAGTCTAATTAAGATTGCATTTACTGTGATCCTTTTTCTGTAACGGCTTTCGTGCAGAATGCGAAGATTTTGCCTAAAACGTAGGAGGAAAAAGTCAGAAATTCTTTACTTGAAGTGATGTGGCACCATGGTGTTGATATTACAAGGCAACACGCGACAGGCGTCACACTATACTGATGAGATCACAATAAAGCGTTTCTGAGCCTGCAAACACAGTCTGGTTCTTTTTGCGTTCATTTTGTTTTGATTTCAATCTGTAATTATATATACAAGGTACGATCCAGTCAACGTGCTTGTTTAATAATGCACAAATCCAAAGTACCAAGGTTTAGATGACCCTTTTGTCAAGACAGCCTTCCGGTAGCGATATAATCTGAAAGGGTATGAGCTGTGAGAACGGAGACTGAAATAAATCCGTAATAATATGTTTAAAAATATTGTCGGGATAAAAGTACTAAAATTCAGCAACTGAAACTGAACTTAGCGAAAACTAAATAACCGGATTTGCAGAAAAAATAATAATTTAAAAACAAAATAAATAATTCAAACAACGCAAAACATTAAATTTAAACAAAAGCATCAAAATTAAAAAAGACAAATTTAAGCAAATTAAAACAATTTTTTAAATTAACAAAATCATTAAAATTAACGACAAGAAAAGCCTTAGATAACAAATACAAAAATTAAAAAATACAAACATAAAAAGAAACTAAAAAACAAAACAAAATAATTCTAAAATTAAAAAATAAATTAAAAGCAAAATTGACACGTTTAAAAGTATCTTTATTTAAAAAGCAAAATTTAAGGAAACATTTTGAATTTTTCGGAATAACATAAAATTTATAAAAAAAATATATTGAAAGCAAAACTAAAGTAAGATAATATTTTTAAACAAATTTAAAAAAATCATTTAAATCTAAAAAAAATCAATTTCCGAAAATAATATAAACAATAAATTGAAAAAGCAAAATAAGACAATATTACAGCTTTGAAAAATAGTAAAAATTGAATAGTTTGAGAAGAACATTTAAAAATTAAGCAAAGTTTATTTAAAAGATATTTAAAATAAAAACATAAAAATTAATTTAAGGATAAAAATATAATTTAAAAGTATAGCAATAGTAACATTTTTTCAACATAAATTAGTAATCTTTAGAAAAGACTAAAAAATATTATTATGATATTTTTAAAACAAATAGCAAAATTTAGAAAGAATAAATATTTTCAACAAAAATAAAAAGTACAATTTAAAATAAATGGAAAATGGAAAAAGTTGTTTTAAAAATATAGATTTCAAAGTTACGAATTCAATTTCTTTTAACATTAATTAGAAAAATCTATCAGAAATTTTAAAGAGTTTACAAAACACCTGGAACATGAACAAAACTCAATATTTAAAACCAAAATAAAAAATATTAAATTCCAACAAAAGTAAAAAACGAAATATATATTTTAAAATATTGGAACCATTGATTATAAACCATAAGATTGAAAAAGCACATTTGGAAACAAAATATCTTGAACGAAAGTATATAAAAAACACTTAAGCAAAATATAAAACAACTTTTTAACTTTACAATTTGAAAATAAAATTCATAAAACAATAAAGGTATAAAAAAACATATTTATAAATTTCAAAAAACAGATTTGAAAATACGAAAGCAATTTAAGTAACAAGTTTAGCAAAATTGAAAAACAAATCGGAAATAAAACTTAAACATAAAATAAAACAAACTAAACAGCATATTTTGTTTACCCCCCCCCCCCCCCCCACACACACACACAAACACTCCACCCCCGAAAGAAAAGCAAACACACAAAAAACAAAACCAACCTTTGCTGACCAACACACATCCTTCCGGACCAAAAGAGTCGTATCCTTATTGACCAACTTGCATCCTATCTGACCTAGACTAATCATTACTGACCCACACCAACACCTACAAATGGATGTATTGGGATGCAAAGTACAGCGACTTCGCAGGCATAATCACACGCGTGGTTTGTACAAACAATCTGGGGAGTTTGTTATGCTCGAAGGTTCATTAACAGCATTTATCACTGAGCTTGAAGGGGACAACGGTCTAGCTATCACGAATGCAAAATGTATCATTATACCAGAAGGACTCTACGTTATTCTCTTCAATGGTATCTGTTTGATAAATGGAGATATTCAAATCCACTGGTGAAAGTTATCTCGAACATAATCGTGGGAGTGAATTTATCGGCGAGGATCATAACGATCACGCACAAGTATTATCAACGCTGACGAGGTAAGAGCTTTCTACCTCACGGCCAAACAATTAAAGCGAAATGAGCCCCATAATGCAACGCTGTCATTGCTAATTCATGAAATCATATTTTCCCGAATTAGAATGACCGCGGATGCTAACCTAATATTGATTTTGATCTCGATCCTTTAAAAATATTTCGAAAATGAAGTTGTTAGATTCTGCACCCCCACCCCCAATTCGGGTATTTATCGAGAGCTACCCACTGATGGGACGACATATGGGAGCTACAGACGTAGAAAATTCAGCGAGCTACGAAAGCAGCTTGAGTAAGAACGAGATGTGAGGGCTGCTGTCTTCAAAAGTACCACCGGGCTGTTAATACTATAGATGGTGTTCGATCCACCCCTATTAAAAATGCCCTTAGCATGGGAGCCTGGGGTGTAGGATACTTTACAATTATTGCCACTCCCGTTGTTGTTGTGCAGCTTGAGGCAGCCACCCTAGCTGAGGATTGGCTGAGATTGCCGGTACGTTTAAAAATAGGCCCCTCCAGGTAAAAGCCAAAAGCACGATGAGATCCGCGTGGAAGCAGAGGCCAAGCTGAATTCCATATCAGGTAACACCTCAAGGGACCTGAAAGATGGAAAC
This sequence comes from Margaritifera margaritifera, assembly GCA_029931535.1. NCBI lineage: Eukaryota > Metazoa > Mollusca > Bivalvia > Unionida > Margaritiferidae > Margaritifera > Margaritifera margaritifera. The sequence goes on along the minus strand of JAQPZY010001017.1, from coordinate 254,514 downwards.
ATCTCCAATGAAATATTTCGGCTAATCATGAATTAAGTTAAAACATTTCATTAGATGAAAGCCGAAATTCACTCAGGGGCCCACAAAGTGCATTCTGCTCTGACAATTGATGAATAGGCAAAATACGCTCTTAGCCAGCATGGTCGCGAGGAGATCAGCTCTGCTTTTGTCAAAAACTGACTGGACATTCTCTGCAGAGTTCCGGCACTTTCATGATGTACTGCCTCCAAATATAATTCAAAGCGTTCCACCTTATGAAGTTTAGCATATTTCTCTGTCAGACTATTTCCAGAAATATAAGTGTTTCTATTACTTGTGACTTTGACCAAGGAAAAGAATGCAAAATGAGAAGAAAACAAATTTAAACACAAAAGTACGATCAAGTGATTTAATTTGTTCAAATTTAAAAGAAATCGAGGAAAACAGGGGACACATTGAGCCATGAACTTCAAAAATGGCCTCGAAAATATTCAGCTTTAATTTTTCCCCCACAATTTCATTCAAGAGATAAACAAAATAAAAAAATAATTTACATTTCTCTCTCTCTCTCTCACTTGTTATCTCTCACTCTCATCATGAAATTAGTTAATACCATGAGCACACGATCTATATTCATTTACTGTCTTTCGGTCACCTTTCTTTCTTTGTTTCTTTCCATCTCCCTTTCTAACATTCCAGGTTGATGCTTTAACATTTCAACCATTTTGTCTCTCTTCTTTGATTATTTCACTTTAAATGATCTACATGTTCGACCCAATGAAGCATGACATTTTCTTTCAATCACACTGAGTCACCTTTCTTTAATTTCTTTTCGTCAAATATTGTCTTTCCATAACCTTTTCTAACTTTCCTGGTTGATGTTTTAACTTTTCAAACAACTTTGTCTTTCTTCTTTGAATATTTCACCTTAAATGCACTACATATCTGCTGAGTCTACCATAAAACATAAAATAAGATATATTGCTTAATTTATGTCCTGTCTATTACAAGCATATGAACAGTAAATCAATTTTAAACAAAATACGATCGTCACTAAAAGATACTTATCAATCTTAAGGTGAGAATGCCACCATAAATATGCAAGTTTCATTCAGTTCAAATGTTTTTGTCAGACTGTAGCGCATTCACAAGTTACACATATTTATAATTACCACGGGAAGGTGATTCACACACGCGAGAAGGTTCTAAATCCGTCATTGTCATTTTATCGCTTAAGTGGACTCATGGCATTTTCCTGAGAGTTTTTTCTTAAACCGTAAGATAGCTTTGAGAAACAACTTTTTAAGCTAGTCCCTTACACCAGCAACACTTGATCGTAAACACGCGGTACACCCCCCCCCCCCATCGCAGGCATGTACACTTTTACGCTTTGTAAAGCCTGGCCGTCCCTCAGGAATACATATTTTTGGGCGCTGGCATCTCAATGGCTATATATATTGCATTAAAAAAAAATAATAGCTGTCTCACATGCTACGGGACTCCTCCTGTACGACCTACAATTCAGAGTAGAAGAGCATGAATTACCAATGCCGCTATCAGCATCGCTCACCTGTTTTACTACGTAAATTCCACAAGCCACCAAAAGCAAAGTTAACACGGTCACACGCCGCTAGAGGTACAAAGGGCGTGGAAAAGAAAGGATTCAGTACATATTTCCGTATGTACATAGCATACAAATCTTACAACGGTAGTTCTTCTACAACCAGAACCCTAGGTTCGGGGTGGGGAGGGGGGCCGTCTTACAATGTTCTCCATTTTGTTAGTGCGATTTGCCCGCACTTGTGCTGGAGTGCTTCCGGCTGGAGAGCTGAGATGGACCAATTTTTAGGGGGAGGGCTGAAAGTGGGTGGGATGCGCCACTCCCCCCTCCGACACTGGTCTTTTACGCCTCCGTGCTGAGATAATAATAATAATAATAATAACAATAATAAAACATTCCTTATATGCACCTTGCCGAAGTCTGAAACCAGTCAGTCTCTAATACGGGTTATGTAACATATGCTACACATCAATAATGACTGGTCGAGGAGGTGAAGCTTTCGTTAGCTAACTGTATCAAACAAGGTGTAATAAGAAAACTTCTTATCGTCAGTCTCGTCGTTGTACTGAATACCATTTGCCTCCCTCTATTGACGCTTTCAATAAGTCACAGTGGCGATTTCACTTACAAACCGCGACGTCAAACGAAGATTCCGGTGACCATCCATTTAAAAGCTAATGCAAAAAATCCACATATGCATTACTTACATTATGCAGATGCTTTCGTTGATACACTAATTGTTAATTGTTGTATAATTCTGAACCATTCTTGTATTTATGATATTGGTTTTCAATATTTATCTACCGAAGCTGGTAAGTTTATCTGTATTTCTATTGAAGTACGTACACATTATCTCCTTTAGGTATCTTCTGTATTTAATCTAGATCTATGACACAGTAACATTAAAATGCACGTACTTTGCTTTATTTACCTATTTTGAATGTGGTTATAATATTTGGCAACTTGCATTTATGACCTCGAATTTTTGTTCAATCTGAAAAATATTGGAAGAAATCTTCAGTAAGATTTTCTATTTTATCAAAGAATGTGTATTCCTTCAATTGATCCTTTCCTAATTTAATGATAAATTTAGTTTTTTATTCTTTTTTTTTTCTTTATGTTGATCTTCCAAGAAAAAAAAAGAGACAAAAGAAAGAGCGTATGATGAATGCTTCAATGTGAATCTCAAACAATTTTAAACATCTGAGGTTAACTACTGAGATATAAAATTTAAATTGTTGTATTTCTAGTTTTCTTTTAATTTATCCATTTGCAATGTTTGAACATACTTTATCAGCCTGAATTTTATGACTTAGATTTTCTATCAGGATCTAATAAAGGAATCAAAGTCAGCACAGTTATATTGTTACTGTTTTAGATCCTTATATTAATCCATTTTTAATTGCTATGATAGATGCTTTGATGTATTCATTATTAATGTTAGACTTATTTTTTGTCAACCTTAATTTATGAAATATTTTCGAATCTTGATCAAAAAAGGGAAAATGTTTAAACTGTTACATTAATTACATTAATAACGTACATTCAGTTTCTTTTACCCATTTTATTGTAAAGATAATTTTAAAAAATTCAACCCATATTTCTGACACCAAGTTTCAATCTTCGTTTATAAAAGGATATACGCAACAAAAAAAAAAAACTCCAAAAAAACAAAAACAAAAAATAACAACAACAACCCCAGGTCTTCCGATACTCAGGATATTTTCAAACAGAGAATTTCCTTGAAAGAATATTAAGTAAAAAAATGCAGTGATCATTTGATCGTGAAATGTTTGCCAAATAAAATGCTATTTATGACAAGTTAAAACTATTGTAATCTATCTGGATTCTTTGCACGGCTTCGGCTGATGGATTTGATAGTCAAAACAACGCATGACATGCTAGTTTGATTGATTGAAAAAAAAACTCACACCGCCAATAACATTCGCAGTAATGATAGCCATACAATTGTTTATAAAAACAATAATGAAAATGGAGAATCAAAAATTCCATCCCACTTATGTACAGAAGCTATCAGTAGTGTATGTGTACATGTAGGTTTTACCTGCTGTCCTTGTTGAGGAAGTTGAAAACCAATGTTTACTGAAAGGGTCTATAGTCAATTAGCATTAACATATGGTCAATTAGGTCTTCAGCTTTACTTTGCAATCACCGTGTCATATAGTTTTGCATGTCCAACAGCCAATCAAATTACGATAAGAACAATTCTCGATGACAGCCAAATTCAGACTGAAAATGAAAATCGTAACGATTCATTTATAGTGGGTCCTCGTCCTTTAAAGCAGACAGCTTTACAAACATAATCACCAATGGCTTAACAATTCTAGATAATATGATAAATAGATCATATAATAACCCAAGTAATTACATACACACGCTTTGTGTGGTGTGAATCAAAGTGTCAAATTAGGGCCACCGGTGTATGAAATCAATTCAAGCTCCTCAGTTTGGTAAACATGAAGATTTTTAAAAATAATTTATCATTTATATATAATAACAAATAATGGTTTAGCAAATTTTGTGGATTTGTTCTAGTTTTCTGAAATTAATTGATGCATGTTATCAATAATTGACTTTGTTTAGTCAATTTGTACTCTCTCTCCTTGATTATCTGTGAGTCTGTCAATTTCCCTACTTAAAAACTGTTTCTGCTAACATAAGTTGATAGTGGTAGCAGTAGTTGTAATAGTTGCACTTTTTAGGTAAATTTAATCAAGCAACTACGAGGAGGGTGCCATAGGTAAGTGTGGGATATCATAATCACCCTCAGAATCAAATGGAGGTCACTTTTAATTTAGGCTTAACATATTCACGATGTTTCCCTTTAGCCAAATGAAGGATTATTCCAAACAACATGATATAAAATTGTCCTACATTATTAAATGTAAATAAAGACAACATCCACATGCATTACCTTTCATGCGAGGGCCACATGGGGTTACTTCAATGGAAGATAAATATTTACATTTGAAGACTGGATATGCAACGAAGCTCAAACATAATACCATCTATCTACCACTCCCTCTAGCATACTTTCTGCGGTTGCATTATTATTATTATTATTTAAAACCGGTATCATTTAGTTTCACAGGCCTTTTTTCTCAACTGCAAACAGCGTGGACCCTGAACTACTATTGCAAAATCTATCGGCATGTCCTGGTCTAAACTTTTTGTTATACATACGTTTTTGAAGCGACCAGAGTTGAGTCTAATCTGTCTGCATATTATGCAAATCCTTATCAAGGTCTACAATATTCTAAGTTGGATGTGAGTAATAAGCGGCTGATGGCGGTATTTTAACGTTATGACGTGTCCTATAATTTAGTACATTCAACATGCAGTCTAATCGTGACTTAAAGGTTTCGACAATTTATGATGAAGTATATGTTAATACGTGTGTGCGTATATTTGTGTGTGTGTGTGTGTGTGTAATGTTGTGTCATCGACCACATAATAAATAATGTTTTCGCAAATACAGTTTAATCGATCTAATCGCCAAATATTATCATCACAATTTTTGTTTTCTTTCGCAATTTTAGTTTCCATCCTAAATTCGAAATTAAAAGTGTTTGCCGTGTGAAAATCGTGTACTGCATAGTATGCACGGTGTGTAGTTTGAGTGTATATATTTCTGTACGGAACAATCTAAAAATATCACTTTGCCTTGTTCATATTATAACGTTCAACACTTTTACGTCTTCAATTAAGATCTTTTAGGTGGTAACAATTTATATTACAAAATGAATATATCTGAATTTGGTTCCCAGATGAATCATTCTCCCAAATCCTCTTCGATAGAAGAGTGTATTTGTCTGTGTGTGTATGTGAATGAAAGTATTACTTTTGCATGATTGTCAATCATCTGATACAGTTATGGTTTGTTTCTTCCAAAGATGTCTGTACTTTTAATATGTACTTTCAATATTGTTACGACTAGGGGTAATGTAACAAAAGAAAAGACTCAAACAAGCTTTCAAGATTTAAAATACAAATAGTTAATTTTCTAAAATATTAAAATATTTCAACAAACAATCAAAGTGAAAGAAATAAAAATAACTTACAGTATAGAATATCGTTAAAAGTCCTAAATTGTTCTAAAGTTCACTGATCCGGAAGTTAATCCAAATATTCCGAATGAAGTAGGTTCCGAATGAAACCTCCACTGTACTGATGTACTAACAAGAATCAGTTATATCCAAGTGTTATTAATTCCAAGTACTCCTTGTGAATATGGAATATCACACAAGTTCTAGAAATGTTTCCGAAAATTCTAACGGAGCTGTAAAATTCTTAAAGTTGTAGTAGCAGTACTGAATCCAGAATGTACTGTATAATAATAACAATATCACTGAAGCAGAATATCCATAAAAAATGAACCAATCTAGTTTATGACCTCTCAGGCTGACGAACTATGCTAGAATGCCAAACACAGCAATTACATTTAATTTTACAGATTCTGAGCTGCGTAGAACAAAATAGGGAAAACCAATTTAAACTGTATTGCGACTGAAAAACAATTTAATCCTTCTAGAAAACAACCTTCTCCGAACCAATCAGAAACTAGGTTATACATGACACCGCTAAAGTACCTATGCACTGACGTTATTACCAGTCAACAAAGTATTGACTTCTAATTGAACATAGAATCCAGGTCAAAAGTTCAAGAAATTCTCACGCGCTAGATCACGTGACATGCATGTTTAACCGACAGTATTTCCCAAGACCAATGTATTGAGTCACATTGAAATACCGTATATGTACTTTCTGCAAGACGACAGCTGCTAGACTATTATGCAGAGATCATAAGACTATACCATTATTTAAAAACAAAATGATACATAATTCCGTAACAATACATACCGTTGTAACTATACAAGATAAATGATACAAGATACAAGAAATTTTATTAACGTAGGTGGTCTGGGTAAAATACATAAAACACTAGCTCTGTACATGCTATTTACCGACATGACATAACAAAAGTATTTCATAATTCAGCAGACAGGTACACATATACTACATATTTACAGTGAAACACTACACATATAAACATTACAGTGCCAATGGTAACAGTAGATTAAAAGACAATACACCAGTAAATAACATGCAGTTATGAAAAGGTTTTTTTTATATAGTTTTTTTTTTTTTTTACGTATGAACATATATAACACAGCACAGAAGGAGTACACTTAATAATTTAATAAGTATGGAATAGGACAATTTTATTGTTAAAAGCATGCACAATATCAACGATAACAGCAGATTAAAAGACATGACAACAGTATATAGCATACAAATAAAGGCGTATATTGATATTGGATAAGAAATGTGACATCAGGAGAATGAAGATGTTAAAAGTTAATATATATATATATATATATATATATATATATATATATATATATATATATATATATATATATATATATTGTTACGGAATTATGTATATGGAATCTATATAGTGTGCCTCAACGTTTGGTCTATGAGTACTTTAAAGTTGTGTCAAATAGTGAGTCATGTTTAAGCTGGGTTTAGTTGTACTATTAATCAAAGTATCAACATGTTTACTGACCTTTTGTTCAAGGTCAGAGTTGTTTACTCTATCTGGGGTACATTTTCATTAATAGACGCATTTAGTATTTCATTCTGGGTCATAATATGACACGATTACTGTAGTGAAATGTACCATTTGCAAGTTGTATAAAAGACCTAGAAATACGAATTAATTTCATTCCATTTTAGATCTTGAGTTGAAAAGAACTGTTTTTTTATGATCAGCTTTTTGGAATCATCAGATCGTTTGAAATAATAGCCGAGCTGGAATCATAATGTGATGCTATGCTGTATAGATGATTCGAAAGGAATTATTTATTGGACCATTCAACAGAGCTACCTGGATCATATTATCGTTGGAACATCATGACAATCCAGACTAAATCGTTCGGAACCATCATCTATTCGGAACATTCGTTCATTACGAAGATATATTTATTTAGAACATTCGTTCATTACGAAGACTCATTCTTTCTGAACATTCGTTCATTACGTAGATTCATTTAGAACATTCATTTACTTGGAACATTCATTCACTTGGAACATTTTTTAGTTTCTATATATACAGGACTTGTGATTATGACACTAATAATTGTTTAATTGTTGGATTATTTGGATTTTAATAAGCGAAACTGTAAGTGTATTTTGATTTTCACATTAATTATTTAAAATAAATTGTTTGTTGACTTTTACAAACATTGTTGATTTAACTTTTATTTCGTTTCGTTTGTTCGAGCCATAGGGTCGTAACAATATATATATATATATATATATATATATATATATATATATATATATATATATATATATATATATATATATAAGAAGGTGAGTAATTAAAATAGGCATTATGGGTACAGGATTTAAGTTAGATTTTCTCAGTGAAGTTGGTAACCTTACGGTGCGGCCAGGCCCTTGTATAAATCAGCCTGCTGAATTCTTGGAAAGCAGGGATTGTTCTGTTACTGTTGCTAGATTTTGGTGTCAAAGATTATAATTGCAGTTATTGAACGTGACCAGATTACTCAAGTAATTAGGCGTTTTCTTGTAAAGTATCTTATGTACTTCTGTTGCCATATATCTTAATCTATTAATGTGTACAGTATGAAGATTTGCTTTTCTCAGCAGAGAGTCATACGAGCTACTAAAATCATCAAACAGCAATTTTAATGCCCTATACTGTACTTTTTTTCTATTTTGTCAGAGTCGTGTTTGCTACAGAAATGCCAAATAAGGAGCACTTGTTGAAATTTGACTTAATAAAGCATTTGTATATCAGTAGCTTAGTATTAGTGAACAAATATTGGTTGAGACGTTGCAAGATGTTTAATTGTCGTGCTGCTATTTTGACAGATCTTAGACATGTGGTTACAAAAATTTAGTTGAGAATCAATATATTCCGAGTAGTTTCACACAGCCTTCACAGGGTATTTCATGGTCTTATATGGTGAAATTGGACACATTTTGAGCGTTTTTGCCAAGAACAATGGCTTGGAATTTCTGAGGGTTTGGTTGCATACCACTGCCTGCAAACCAGTCTGTCAGTAACTTGCTCTCTTTGCTCTCTTGTTCATGTATTGCACTATCTGCTACTTATGTATCGAGTTTGTATCTCCACAGTCCAGTTGAGTTACTGGAAGCTTTTTTCAATCTTTGGAATCCTGTAAATTTATTACTCATGTTAGATCCACATTATCAAAGTATAGCTTATTCTTAATGAGGAGATAGCTCTAAATAAGCTTAAGCTAATGGCCCAACTTTTTATATCTCCTGTTCGATTTTATGTACTCTCCATTATGACCTCTGCAAATAAATACCGTTTAAAATTAAATAATTTCTTACAAAAATAAATAAGCCACCTGAATATCGTTTGACATTTACATGTTTTTCCCTCACTGTAGCAAAATGAATGTTGTTAATCAGATTAGCTGTGGAACTCACACATCGCAGGTCAACATTCGTTGTTAGCAAATAAGAATTAAACTTTGCAGACAAGGTCCTGAAGTTACTGAACTGCAGTGAGAAATAGATAAATGATTTGCATAGCTTTTTATATTTGTTGGTACGGACGCTTGAACACGATAGGGCTACGGATTACTGTCCTGGCAAGTTTCCTGCATTTTGATTTATATTACAAATATAACCTCATAGCCTACACTTCACTACAAATTCTTCCCGTTTTGGCCCAAATCCCTGTGCATAGACTCAGATTTGTTGCCGTATTATATGACAGCAGATATTGGTGTATGATATTCACAGTTCGTTGCGCGTTATGGACGGGTACGATACCAATAAAAAAGAGATGTCCAAACCTTTTGATATTTGTATAGATGTTTACAATGGGTATCAACGTTGACATCTGTTCTAAATCTATACCCTTTAATGCATATTTCATTAGTCTTTATTGGAAGAAGGAAATATGATTGCTATTTAACAGTGAATGTAAAATAGTATTGATCAAGACCTCGCCAAAGTCAATCATATCTACGCGTAAGTAGTATACAAATGGCAATTATGTAGTCAGTCATTGCTCGTGTTTAATAATCGTATATCCATATACGCAAACATAAAAAGTCTCTGGACCAGCATCAGCTGGGAGTATGTTGAAAATCAAATTAAATATCACTGAACCAGCACATTTTTTTTTGGGGGGGGGTGTTTTAAAAATTAAATTGAAAATCTCAAGACCCGGAATACTTGGTGGTATTTTGAAAATTAAACTGAAACTCATTAGTCCAAATTACAAGTAAATACAATAGTAGTAGTAGGGTTTATCACAATACTGCCTATAGTGCTAATTAAAAGTAGAATTCTAAAAATGTAATAAAAAGAATTGCATAAATCTAGGAAGATAAAGCCTTTCAAATAAACATATACATGATTTACTAAACGGGAAAAGTTAAAAGGTAAAGATCTTAAAATTTATGTAAAGTGTATATAAAATAAAATACAGCGTCGTTGAACCTTTGGAATAAGACTTGCCGCCAGTAATAATGTCGTTTGCTAGAAATGTCATGATATATAAATGACCTTATGTTTTAGCTCCTTGCCCAGACAGTCTGCAAGGAATTATATGAATGCCACTTATGGACTACAGATTAATTGCTCATGTCTGAAGCAAGGAATTATTCACTAAATATTTTACTTCAGACTCTGGTGTGAACAGTTAGCAATCATGGACACCTTACAATATAACATTTCGAACTCTTGGATAATCTAGGGACAATACATATGATTTACAGAAAAGAGAGCATAAAGAACACACGCACATGCAACACGCACTCTCATTTGGTACACAATTTAGATACACAAACTGAAATATACAGCGTCTGTATAGGTGAAGTAGAATGTTGTGATATTATAATGTTTTGTTCCTGTTTTTCATGAAATCATATCCAAATAAAAAACAACAAATAGAAAGGGAAATATTGATTTCTTACACGAATTATCTGTTCATGGTTTAAGATCATTAATAATTTACAGAAATCGAAAATCTGTTTTCATTTAATCTTGCGGTGTATTTTCAACGTTTTATATCCTTCAACTATTTCTTTAAAAAAATAAATGGAAGAATTTTTCAATACTTTTATTACTCACTCTTACAAAAAGTACATTTGTCATCATCTAATATTTTAATTTATTTAAAAAATTTATTAGTAAAGATTATTATATGAACTAATTTAAAATTTAAAAAAGATCAACTTTCTATATATAGGTCATTATGTTTCCCGACTATAAATCTCAGACCATCCCTCGTTCCATATATTTCTATAGAATACTTGCATCAAGGTTTTAGCTTAGCATTGTGCAGCTTTCTTACTTTTTCTAACAGATCTTGATAAATACATTTCCATGAGTTTGGTTTTGGAAGCTGAATACTTAATCTTCATACTTATCAAACTTAATACGTACTAAATGGTTTTTAACATCATCTTTCCATTATTTTGGAATCTGGGATATTAAGGAACAGTACTTCAACCCCCCCCCTCCCAAAAAAACAAACAAAAAACAAACCAAAGCAGCTAGTTTTTCCTTTTATCATATAAAACAGTATTAATTACCTTGATCATATACTAAATCATTACAAATTTCAATGTCAGCTTCTATCCAGAACTTGTACTGATATATTAACTTAGGAGGGAACAATCATAAAATACTTTGGGATAAATATCCATGTGGATTTTGTGGTTCCTATTCCGAATACGATACTGCCAAAATTACATCCCTACAAAAACCGTTTTTGAGGAGTCTGCTGAATTCTTCTAATGTTCTTTTGCATAAAGTGCAAATATACTTTACATTGCTAAATACAATTGTCTTGATTAAAAATTTATCCACAATCCGTTTTCAATTTCTAGAATTTTTTAAAACCCATCTTCTCTTAATGTACCTAACGAAAGAATAAACGTGGATCATATTTAGTCCTACCTCATTCTCTGGAAATACTAGAATTTTATGCTTCTCTCGCATTACCGCCACATAAAAATTGCAAGAAAGTATGCTCAAGTTCTGTTTCAAGGCGGACGACACAAGCAAATAACAATTACAAACATACAAACGAAAGCAAAATATATATTTAAATACTGTTGCGCTATTGAAACCAAAATCAAAGAATACAGTCCTAATATATCCTTAAAAAGGCAGAAAGCGGTATACTTTGACTATTTACATTTTGGCATATCAGGTATTTCAATTTGACAAGTACATACTATTGAATTTAACTTGCCTACATGTGACCTAATTTACTGACTAAAAGAAAGGAAATGTAACATGATATTGTAATAAAGTCAATGCATGACCTTAAAAGAAAGGAAATGTAACATGATATTGTAATAAAGTCAATGCATGACCTTTAAAAAAAAGAAATGTAACATGATATTGTAATAAAGTCAATGCATGACCTTAAAAGAAAGGAAATGTAATATGATATTGTAATAAAGTCAATGCATGACCTTAAAAGAAAGGAAATGTAACGTGATATTGTAATAAAGTCAATGCATGACCTTAAAAGAAAGGAAATGTAACATGATATTGTAATAAAGTCAATGCATGACAACCCTTAAAATATTGATTGTACAGTTATAATCGAAAGAGTAAAGATAACGCGCTTCTACAATTAAGAATGAGATGATATATATATATATATATATATATATATATATATATATATATATATATATATATTCGCACCTCAGCACAATAATTGCTATATGGTGCCAGTTGAAAGTAAAGTTACAAAAATGTAAAAACCAAGAAATGAGCAAAGTCCCTAGGAAGATAAACCCTTCCAACTAAATTTAAATGATAAAAAGGGAAATGGGTTTGTAACGTGCTTCCAAAAATTAAGAATGAGATGATATGCATGTATGTATCAGCGTTTAACGTCACCTCAGCTCTGAAATGGCTATATGCTGCCAATTAAATGTAATGTTCCAAAATGTTAAAATCAAGAATTGCACAGAACCCTCTGAAGTTAAACCCTTCCAAACAAATGTAACCATGAAGTAGGAAACGGGTTTATATTCTTCTTGATTCAAGCAGTCTAATCTAAGAGCTCTAAGGCGGCGAATCCAATACGTTTCCTTTCGTATTTCTGGTAATTACCACATTGCGGAGAACAAATTCTAAAAACCTTTTAACTGAGACCCCTTGTCTCAACGCTCCCCTACTTTCTTCAAGACACCACAGATTTCCTGGTTAAAAGTAAAAACACTGAACCTTTATCACCCAATACTCTGCTAGTCTCAATGGATGCAACATCCCTGTGCACTAATATCCCAAATGATGAGAAAACACCAGGATGCAAGGAAGCATGGTGAAAAAAGATCCGAAAAGAAACCACCAACTTGCTATCTTGTAAAACTATTGAAACTAGTACTAAAACTTAACAATTTCGAATTAACTGGAAACTACTAACTGCAATGAATGGCACCTCAGTAAGCACACAAATGTCCACCTCGTTTGCAAATATTTTCATGGGGAAACTGAAAGGCAGATTCCTATCCTCAGTGCAGTACATTCCACTAAAGTGGCTACGTTCATTGCCAACACTGAAATGAAGTGGCACCACAGTAAAAAAAGGCTTGATGATTTTATTAATAAAGCAAACGAAATATCAAATACTAACCATGTGTGATATCGCAGAAAGTCAAATCCAAATTCAAGTCGTTCTCTAGAACAGAGAATACCATGGCTGGTATAATACTTGCCACAACAACAGTTGTTGTACTGTCATTCCAAGTATAAGTATCCACTGCAGGCACACCCAACAAGAAGTCTTGGTCTCCAATTCAGACACGTATACTGTATTTTAACTGTCCCGCACACTTATGAATCGTAGAACCGCTCTAGGGTATATATATATATATATATATATATATATATATATATATATATATATATATATATATATATATATATATATATATATATATATATATACATATACATAAACATAAACTGATATCGGTGCAAATGCAAAACAGTTTCCCAACGTTTCAAGCTAAGCAAGCTCTTCGTCAGGAGAAGAAACAGTTTACATCCACAAAACAAACACTAAACACAAAAGCCAAGATAAAGTCTTGACTCCTACATATTTGAATGACGGGGAAATAAACAAACAAAGGATAAAACAAATAAAAGAGAGAAAGAATAAAAAATTGATAAACGGTCTTAAAACGGGTAAGCCGCATATCTATTTTATGCTGCTATCAGTCTAACAAAGTTGTATAACAAGCATCATAGCAGGGTATATCGTGCATATCACGCAGATAAGCAAATTGTGTTATATATATATATATATATATATATACATATATATATATATATATATATATATATATATATATATATATATATATATATATATATATATATATATATACTGAAAGTGTCGTCACTCAACCTCTTGCGTTCAGATTGGTAGATAGAGAACAGGCAGCAATGGCTGAATTATGTCACATGAGTTCTGATTGGTAGAGACTCCAGTTTAGTTTCAATTTAGTCAGGGTCAACATATGGCACGTTCACCCTTGTGTCACCCGTTCTCAATAATAGTCAAGATGCGGACCAACGTCAAGTCATCTACTACCATTTCAAACATGTTTGATCCAAACTACCTCATGTATGTCAAGTCAACGTGGGAGACCACATGTATCACAGACACTGCGTGGAAAGGCAAGGGTGCATAAGGAGAGTTCTTTTGTATGGACATGCAGTAAGGAGAAGCTTGCGACAAAAAGCAGTGAAGCAGTGTCAACAGTTTTAAGAATCTTCTATTAACAAACCAACGGCCATTTTTAGTGTCACTCAGATCTCTCAGAAACAGAGAAACTACTCAGTCATTGCCAATCACTGTGTATGTGTTTGTTTGTTGGTCTATTCTGTTATCTTCAATACAAAAGCTAAGCCCTTTCTCGCCTCTTCTATCCCTTTTAATTTGTGAGAGTATATAAGTACGATAATATATTTGTGTGTTTTAGTGTAATCAGAAGGTGTATGCGTTGGTCAGTTAGGATGGATATTGTTAAAAAATGTCTATGCTAAATTCCCCTTGACCCCAGACAGTCCCTTCATGCTAATCCCATGAACGTTTACAACATTACATTTCCCATTTGTATTTGAAATTATTATCGTGTTATCGCAGCAGCTGAAGATTGGTGCTGAATATTATGCAACGATAAACCTATTTTATTAAATAAGGTTGGTTTTAGCCTTGGAGAAACGTATAATGCATTCTCACATACTGTACCAATGAAGGCTGTGCTAAGCTGATTTCCGCCGCAGACATCACAAGATCACTGATTTCAAGCAGGTTTTTTATGATTGGGCATTTTTTGTTGAAACGCATTGAATATTTGAAATGATATAACTATGATAACAATATAAACACGTCGCAAGAAACTCCTTAAGCGGGTAAGTAGTGTAGTGCACGAGAGTTCTGGGACACATGATAGTATATTACATTTATATTTTATATTTTTAATCCCTTCCCTGCTCGTTGCTCCGCCACAACACAGCTTACAGCGCTGCTCGCTTCAACGCGGCTGTTATAAAATACTATAGTATATTATCAAGTAGACTAAAAATTATTGTTCTCTTTCGCTAGTCAATCAGGTGGCGCAGAAACGCTCACCTACATAAATTACTGAAATAAAAGATCACCACTTACAATTATTTCACGCTTTATTTAAAATATGCATTAAAAATGAAAAAGAAGTACATGTAGTATCTACCTATTAGCGATCTGTTTGCGCTAAGTATTTTTATACATACTTTAATATTTTTATAGCGTCTTTTATTAGTCGGTTTTATTGGCTGTGTTACTGAATTAAACTATCGGTGTGTCTTTTCTATAACGTTTTGATCAGTTGACTTGATTCTGTCGTTTTTTTTTGCTTGGATGACTCCAATTCACATTTTAGATTTTTTAATTCATCGACATATTTTAACAGTTTTTCACAATGACGAAATATGTATAATGTGTGCTAAAGTCAGATATATTTATAAAAAATATTCAAACTTTTAACCTAAATAAATGTATACAAGATCATAATTGACAGCTTATATACAGCTTCTTTTCTAGTTTGCACACATTTGGACAAAATTGCAATTGTTTTAGGTGATATCATAACAATATACCACACAATCCAAACTGTGATATAACTAAATTTGCATTCAGTAAAATAAAACACAAATTAGAATAGATTGTAGACTTTTTACAGGACATAAAACATTCTGAATATTGTTGAACAAGGCATAAAAAACCACGAGAATATCATGTGTAACATTTCAGGGATGTGAAGGTTTTTGTTAGGTTTTACAACTTGTTGCACACTTAGTATATTTATTTGTTGCTTCTGGACATTGTCTCTAGTTTATATATGATCTAACCGACACCAGAAAACAATATGGTATTTTATAATGACAGTGATCCAGATAATATCTTTCTTCTATTTGAGTTTACCCTTTCGTTACTTCTCCTTCATTTATTACATTTATTTAAGGTTTCCCCCTATTTCTTCTATGTACTCATCAATTTTTCCATCTTCTGTCTCTTGTAACAAAACTAAATCGTTCAAACTTTTGTCTATTTTTTTCACTTTTCTAAGTAATTGATCTAACATTACTTTTTGAATTTTCAATTCGTTTTTCAGAAGATTGACGCCACTGTAAACAATTTCAAAAAGTAAGCCATAGCAGATACCGCAAGCATTAGTATCAAAATAAATGAATCTTTGCTTATTTCATGATCAGATTTTCTCTGTACTTCGTGGTCAGTATTGCTTTTTGGCGTTTCTACAATTCACTTTCGCTACACGTCGTGATCGTGATGTCTCCTTTGAATGTCTGAGAATCGGAAGAATTGGCATACACGCCAGTAGGAACATCGCCGTCATTATCATTCTACTTCTCTACATAATTGATATCCCACTTCGTCTTTTTTTTTTTTTTTTTTTTTTGTCCCACAAAATTTGCTGCCGAATTGTGTCTTATTTATCAGATTTTACCACATCGGTATTGATGTATAGTTTAACCCAAGTTTAAACGAGTCACTGGATTTCTATAAATTGTTGTATCTGAGGATACCACCTATTTTCATCACCATGTCATTCGGTGTCAAACATATACCATCACCACCAACAGCATAGTCCAATGTCAGTTTTGTTTTGCTATGTATTTCTGAAATTTTATCATAATGTTTTCATCAGTATTGTAACCTTGCTGCCCTAAATTTTAGCAGCGTTTGACACTATCGAAACAAAATATGTAATAGATTTCCACCTAAAATACAAATCACATATGCTAATGCTTTGATTTAACATTGAAATATCTTCATCTGCCAGACCATTACTATCTTGCAAAAAAGGAGGTTCATTCAGTATGTTCATCATCTTTGTCTGCCATATAATGTATTTCATCAGCTGAAAATGTTACCCAAAATGTACGTTTTAAAATGTTCAACAGTTTGTATATGAAAAATTGAGTTTCAGTAGAGTACATTTTTATCTTGTCTAATATTTTTGCAGTATCAGGGTACACTTTAGCTTTAAAGAACGTTACAAGACAAGCCTAAAGTGCTTTATTGGATACTTCCCTTTTGTTAATTGTTATCCATTTATCTAAGTTAAAATATTAGCTTTTGCTAAGCCAAATTTAAAACCAAGAAATTAGTGTGTTCACCTATACTACATACATGGATGCTGGCTTTACCTATACTACATACATGAATGCTGGCTTTACCTATACTACATACATGGATGCTGGCTTTACCTGTATTACATACATGGATGCTGGCTTTACCTGTATTACATACATGGATGCTGGCTTTACCTGTATTATATACATGGATGCTGGCTTTACCTATACTACATACATGGATGCTGGCTTTACCTGTATTACATACATAGATGCTGGCTTTACCTGTACTACATACATGGATGCTGGCTTTACCTGTATTACATACATGGATGCTGGCTTTACCTGTATTACATACATGGATGCTGGCTTTACCTATACTACATACATGGATGCTGGCTTTACCTGTATTACATACATGGATGCTGGCTTTACCTGTATTACATACATGGATGCTGGCTTTACCTGTATTACATACATGGATGCTGGCTTTACCTGTATTACATACATGGATGCTGGCTTTACCTGTATTACATGCATGGATGCTGGCTTTACCTGTATTACATACATGGATGCTGGCTTTACCTGTATTACAAAACATGGAAGCTGGCTTTACCTGTATTAATTACATGGATGCTGGCTTTACCTGTATTACATACATGGATGTTGGCTTTACCTGTATTACATACATGGATGCTGGCTTTACCTGTATTACATACATGGATGTTGGCTTTACCTGTATTACATACATGGATGCTGGCTTTACCTGTATTACATACATGGATGCTGGCTTTACCTGTATTACATACATGGATGCTGGCTTTACCTGTTTTACATACATGGATGCTGGCTTTACCTGTATTACATACATGGATGCTGGCTTTACCTGTACTACATACATGGATGCTGGCTTTACCTGTATTACGTACATGGATGCTGGCTTTCCCTATGGAAATAGATTTAGCCTCTAATTACAGTTTTTCCACATTCACGTGTAATTTTGGTTTGATTTTCTCTCTTATCAGTTAATTTACTCAATTATAATATCATAATGATCTGGCTATTTATACACAGTCATTAAATCACTGGTATTTTGTTTTTCCTTTTTTTCCTTCATTTTCTGATTCAGTTTTTTCTCTGTTACACTTGTAACATTTTACAACCACAGTTATTCCTTCAGGAAATATCTTTGAATATGATTGACATTTATTTCGGTTGTTTCAATTTAATTACTATAAAATAAAAGTTATATATATATATATATATATATATATATATATATATATATATATATATATATATATACATATATATATTTATATATATACATACATACATACATACATACAAGGTGCATTATGCGGCGGCAGATCAGGGTCTATGTTGTTTGCAATTGGACCCGGATTATACGCGAGTTTATACGGTATATATATATATATATATATATATATATATATATATATATATATATATATATATATATATATATATATATATACACACGCACTGTGAAAGGTGTACTGCGTTTACTTCATCCAAATGGTGTAGAAACTATTCCTATATCAACTGATTGTGATTTAGTCAATGGTCATTCTTTGTGGTTGATGATATTATGGATGAGTTAAAATTGTTCATGTTAAAATTTGGGTACAGGGAGAATGAATAATTGATTAAGTATTTGTGTGAATAGCTAGGATACCTTGCTTATTTTCAACGAAATGTGAAAGAGGTTTAAATATCCTTATGATTAAATTAATATCGATGTGATTTTTGTTACCTTTTATTTTATTCAAAATCGAGTAGACCAGCTTATACTTTTTTAGATTGTAATTGTTTATCAGCATTTTTATCATGTAGTTAGAATTTATTTCATAGTTTTGAATCTTCTCTCTTGTGTTTTCTTCATTGATGTAATTTATTACCTTACTAAGATATTGCCTACATTGTATTCGCCCCATCGCGTTTTTAATGTGTAAGCATTTTGTTGTGTAACTATGATGTCTTGGGATATACGTTCTTTTTTCGATCTGGTTTCGTTTTTAGTATGAATTTACTCTATATGCTGTTTTAATTCCATCATTTTCTAGTGCCTTTTTTTCCACATCTGTCACATTCCAAAATTTGATCATGTTTTAAAAATTGAAGGTTTTCATGCTACTTAGTACTGGTATATATGTATTGTGCTTCAGTCATCTTCATAGTAGAGGGTGTTATTGTTCAAGAACTCTTGTCATAAAAGGATAGCGAGGTGTGTCTTTGAAACATCGTTTATTTTAACGGAATAATGTTTACAGCTGGTTCCAAGCCGTTAAGTGATTCACCATACGCTTTTCATGTCACAATTACACTTTGTTATTATTTACTTTTTATTCGTATCCACGTCAAAACGTTTTCAATTTTGTATATGTCATCTTGCTTGTCTCTTGTTCGTAAAATATGCCCTCTACATCCTCTACCGTTAAGGTGTCCAGTGTGTAAACAACCGGATCACCTAATGTTGCTTATCTGGTTTTGAATATTTCCTCGGAAAGGTTACAAACGTAGCCCTTTGCAAATACTATTACATATTTTGAAATCCGGGTCGTATCAACAGTTCTGAATGACAAATCTCTAAATGTGTAAGTTGTCAATTAACCGAATAGATTGATCCATACTGTACATCTTTATTCTTCCTTGCTCGCTTCAACTGGAGTCATGTCTATTTATGCGTGTTGAGTGCTACTGTATCTATAAATTGGTTTTCCTAAACCGTCAACCCATTTGCTGGTTTCCTTTTGAGTAAAATACTCGCACATTCTTGTCTTTAGAGTTCTGTTAAACCTTTCCACTACATATGATTTTTCATCTGAGCAATGGTTTCCTTATTAAACAGTTCATTAATATTTTTCTTGTAAAACTCTAGACTAAATCTGTTTAAGCTTTCTATCTTTGAAGATTTCTTTGAGAGCATCGTGTATGTCATCTCCAGTATTCATTGTTACTTTCTCTACCCAAGAATATTTTGAGAAGACATATATCACTGTTAAGATTTATTTTCATCCATAATTGCACTTTTCTTGTTCTTGCATGCCAGCATTATCTGCATGTCACTGGTCATCCACATGATTAACATATACCTTTTTCTTTTTATCCAGTTTAATTTGTTTCCACAGTTTGACTGATATTTCTGTAAGCAACTGTATTTTCATGATCGCAGTAAAGAGTTTCGTGATCGCAGTAAAGAGTTTCATGATCGTAGTAAAGAGTTTCATGATCGCAGTAAAGATGCCTTAAATAGTGTTCTTTATCTTGCTCTGACATCAGAGAAAATGTTACGCTTGACAAATTGTCTTTAGGCGTTATAAACAAGCCACCAGTGCATCAACCAACAACGAGAACTTTATTTGCAGCAATTTGCAACGTTTCTTAAATCCTTTCAAACATATGACTGATTTTAGATTTATGTCAAATTTTGTCGTTCAAAGATAACTACCTCATATACTTAGAGACCACGTAGTGTTTTTTAAGCGAACTTAGTTTTCAGACATTCTATCTCTGTTTTTCTTTAACGCGGTTGACTGACCTTGTAATGTTAATGAGATCTTCTAATTGTACTGTAAATTAAGTCGAATACATATCTGTGTATTTACTCACGTCACATTTGCAATCGATTTATTTTTCTGACCGTGATGTTTTTACAATCTTGCTATATTGTTATCAGGATTCAATTTGGTTATCTCGATGTTATCATCAATTAACGTAATATTTAAATCCTCATCTTTTCCAAAACATTCCAAGAAAACATTTGTATGTTTGAAATCACACATTCAAAATTGATATTCTTTTGCATGTTATTGGTTGACACAACTAGATTTGACCACACTTTAATGCCATCCAAACTTGTAAACAAATAAAGGTTATCTCTTTGTGCTGAAATTTTTTGCTTTATGTTAAACTCATGGAATATTTATCTCACCTCTAAAAACTGTGAAATCTATCACGATATTACTTTGTGCCATTTTTTATATTGCTCATTTCTCCCCCGCTGTTCTCAATACAAAATAAATTAATTAATATGCAGTCTTGGAACTCGAGTGTATTTTCCTTTATACTAAAATATGAGTTTTATCGCACTGTTGAGAGTATATTAATACTTTTGAAAATTTACAAGTGTTCTCGCGTTACCTACACTAAATATTAATAATTTTGAAAATTGCAAGTGTTTTCGTAATGCCAAATAATTTACTTCTTGTGTAGACAATCATGATTTTGATGGTCCCACCCTCACTTCCTCAAGCCAACCCACCTTCTCAGCCATGAAGTCAGCAGTTTACAATATCTTTTATTTTGCAATGGACTAAATTTAGGTGAAATATAGTAGCTATGTATGTATTTCGGGGAAAAACATCAAAGACCCTCATTTAGAGTAAGTATGGTGACTTGAATTTTGTGTCATTATAGTTGTACGTATACAGATAAAGTCTCAAACATTCACAGTATCGAATAAAGTGGTTATCTTAAAGGAGACAACAAGCAATAGTTCATTAAGCCACGAAAAAAACAAAAAAAACAGCCTATTGTCTAGTTTTGTTATATTATTTGGCTTCCTCGTTTTTTTTTGTTTTTGTTTTTTTTTAGGATAACCGCTAAATAGCCAGCATGTGTTGTATACTATGAATGGAGAGTTTACTATTCGTATATACACGATATCTAATATTGGATATGGTTACGTGCGTGTGTGTGTGTGTGTGTGTGTGTGTGTGCGTGTGTGCTGGGAATCATTAATTAGTGCTGCATGTATGTAATTTACAGTTCAGAGGTTTGAGGGATACAAACATAAAAAGGCTATCGCAGAGATTATGCACCCGACTTCATAGACGGGACGAAAGTGCTTCGTTTAGCATGCCAAATATAGTATTAGCTTCTGAATATAGAATATATCATATTTGTGTATGAAATAAAGCGACCCGGTTTTTCTCTCTTCATTGAACAACTTCTAATATAGTATGTAAAGGAGTGCAGACGTCATAGTTATGGGCAAGACTGAGAATGGTGGATCAAATTGGCATGAAAATCAATACAAATACGCCGGTGAATTTGAATTGCAACAGTCAATAATCCAATCTTCTCTCGTATGATAGAAAAAGAAAATATTTCAACAAACGAGCACTGTGAGCGATTAAAGACAGGATTTGAAACCGGGTGGTTAAAGCTCTACAGGTATGAAACCATGCCAAGGTATTAAAACAACCATGCACATAATTTACAATTCAGGTAACTATTCAGAATCTGTTTACTGCCACAGCCAGAGAAAAAGTGACACAGCTAAGTTAATCCCCCTTTTATAGCCATGTCTTTACAGAAAAAGAGAACGATACACACAGAATTCAGTTTTATCCCGCATTAAAATGTGGTGTAGTGATAATATTATTATTATATCGTGCAAGTGTTTTTAGTGGTATTCCTTGATTTAAGAAAAATGTGATAAGATCTGTTTGTGAGCGATGACATCTAAAATGTGAATTCAAAATTCATAATGGGGACAAGGAACGGTTCCCGTTTTCAAATATCTGATATTGCCAAAAATCTGATCAAATCGGACCCCAAAATATGTCAAAATAGACGGAATGCCTTCAGTGATGGTGATGACGATACTGTATATAGCAGTGACACGCAAGACATCGTAACTCTAAACGTTGGAGGCGTACGGCACGAGACAAAACTATCAACCTTACAAAAATGGCCAGACACACGACTCCACGCCGTAGCTGATATGGCGAAGTCTTCAGGAAGACGGGAGTTTTATTTCGACAGGAATCCTCTAATATTTGCCCATATTCTTAATTATTACCGAATCGGAAAGTTACACATGCCAAACGATATTTGCGGACCGGTTGCCAAGGCTGAAATTGACTACTGGGGGTTGGATGATAAAGAGATTGAGCAATGTTGTTGGGTCAATTACATTAGTTCCGAGGACACGATGAAGATGCTGAAGACGTTTGAAGCGGATGAAGAGGATCGGTATAAACCCGTATACACTGATCATCAGGCTTCCTTCTGGACTCGGACCAGACCAAAAATATGGAGGGCCTTCCGGGATCCATATACTTCCAAGAGAGCCATGGTAATTTAATTTATTTTCGAATTTATACCAATTGCTCACAACTTTTATGGCCTCTCCATTGCTCCCACCTTACTATCGTATGTCATAGACATTAGGATCACTTTGGTCATCAGCCTTAAGTATCAGACGATTAGATAAGGAAACCAGTAGAGAAAAATGGTTATTACTTTATTATTTTCTGAACGCTACATATGTTTCAGAAAAGATTTCGCATACCAAAATTAGAGGTAACGGCCTACCTGGAATTGGGTTCGTTTTCAAAATGACGTTGTCGTCCGATTCCAGGCATGTTTCTGGACACAATTCAAATAGTAGGAAATGTTTCTCGAAAACGATGTAGCTATTTCTATCGACTAATTTTCTTGTCTGAGCGGCTCTGATTTCTTCAATTGTTGTGCTTAGCCACTGCTAAAAGCCCGAGGTATTCTGCATGATTGAAAAGTAATGTTGTGAGGCTGTGCTCAGTTGTTCGTATAGGGTAGTCTTTTAATCGTTGTATAATGGAGAATATCACCGATTATGGATGGGTTAACACTCATCCTTGAACTGAGGATCAAACTCTAGGAGGTAAAAGTGCAAATCAAACGTGCCACCGCTGCGCTATCCAAGTCCCAATGGACCACTCTGCGGCGGATGGCACCTATGCGTGTCTGTATCTGGTACGGTGTAGGTCCTTTTAGGCATAAACACATCTGGGGAGAGAGTTGTTATGCCACCGATAATATGACTTAAGAAGGGCTTCTCTGAAGCCCGCTACTAACTTCGCATGCAATACACAATTAGCCAGGTGGTACCATTCCAATATTGTTTTCACAAAGAATGGATGTTTCATCTGTTCAGCTTTAGAAAGTTATACATTAATGAATGGATCTTTGTTTATAACCGGTCTTTCAATATTATTCGTGGCTTAGTAATCTACTTAATTTATGGTCTTAATTTGACGTCTACGTTTATTTGGGATAAAAAAATATAAAAAAGAAATTGTGTTGGTAATGCTGGCACTAATTCCTCCACCATTTTGTAAAACTAAAACCAGTCTGTTAATTTTGTGGCGTAGTTGCAAAAGATGAAAGGTCAAGCCTTTGCAGTATACTGGCGATGTATTCGTCCTCACACAATCTATAGTCACCTGTTATGAATCTTGCTAATTGGCGCTGAACCCTTTCTAATTTTTCAGTATCATTATTATAGTAATGGTCCCAAATAGCTGCACTCATTTCTGGTATGGAACGCCCAAGATAAATATATTGTTAACGTCTGAATTTTTGTGGACGATAACGGAGGTTCCTGCACAGGAATTCCTCTGTTAAGTTGATTTTTGTAGTGACTTTTAGAATATAGGATTTTGCACTTTAGATCCTGAGATAATAAGATGCCAAGATAAGGAGTTTCTGTGACTTGCTGAAGGATGCGGTTATTTAAGGTGTTAAATTAAGTAAGTTTATTTATTTTTAACATCAAGAACCGCTTCTTCGCACTGAATGGCATTCCCTACTGTGCTCCAAGTTAAGTGAAAACTTTTGCAACTGGATATGATCTTCCTGGGAATTTGATATTATGTATAGGAGGCAGTGACGGACCTTCGAAATAACTCTTAGAGATAAGTCATGTATGTTGCATAAAACAGTCGATTATAGCAATACAGAGATTCTAATGGAACGCTGATCAGTTCAATCGTGTGCCTTGACAAGAGCTTGACCAGCTGAGTAGGCCACTTAGATATAATTTACTATATAACATATACAATTTTAGCTATCATAGCATCGACAATATTCGTTCCCATTATGACGAAATTTTCACAGTATAATTCTGAGTCTTGTTTCAATGTTTCTTTCTTCATTACAATTAACTCCGGTTTTAACGAATAAATATGCAAATGAGTAGGCGGATAATTCTCCTCCCCTCGAATGTCATTACATTATGGGAATAACGATGCCTCATTCATTCTAACATACGGGCTGTAGTCACTTCCGGTTGGTGAAATATTCGGTTTATTCGAGTCTTTTTGTTCATACTATTTTAGTAAGTGCTAAGCAAAATAAATTTTTCATCTCGTAACTGTTACTTGACTTTTCGGTACGACTAAATATCTCGCAGTTTACGGCATAGCTATCTCGTAATTATGTCAACATAATTGCTAGATATATATCTCGTAATTACGAGATATCTAATACCATATTTTCGAAATGCTAAGTCGTTTCCAGATTAAAGTTTGTTTTTGATGTGACACAGACTAACTTGAGTATAAATCTGTTTTTGCTAAGTACGTGTATAAGACGAATCCTACCAACTTAGCGATTATGAAAAAAACCTACAACAGATAGGAAGTCCAAACTATTTCCTTCCATCCTCACCCCCAACGCCAGGAAACGAGGCTTGACCATCAAGAAGTTTACATTAAATTGTTAAAATATGTATGGTTTTGCGAAACTATGACATGGGTAATTTCCAAAAAAAATATACGAGAGAGAGAGATAGAGAGAGAGAGAGAGAGAGAGAGAGAGAGAGAGAGAGAGAGAGAGAGAGAGAGAGAGAGAGAGAGAGAGAGAGAGAGAGAAGTTAGAAAGAAAGAAATGAAGATGAAGAGAAGAAATTACATGAATGAAAATACAAGAAGTCATTTTATCTTACACCAATGGTCAAAATTGGCATTAAAAGAGTTTACATTTGGTCCAAACGATTAGGCTTTTGTCTGTATCCATACCTTGGCCTTATCGCTGACATTAATCCAATCTACGAATCCAAACGAATTTCCATAACTACATAACTTAAGCAGTTGTGGCAATATGCTTATGCAATATGTATAAGTTTTAACGATATTGATTTGCACACAATACAGTAATGACTGCTTCACTGACAAATGGGCCATTAACCTTAGAATAATTAGAATAATAAAAGCCCTCTACCTTGAAATCAACACAACATATACTTTAGTCATTCACTTTTTCAAGAATCATACTGATTCAAATAAAACTAGTGTGTATGCCTTCGTATTCTGATATGATATCAATTTGTACCTGTCTACCTACGTACCTACACACATATCACTCTGCTTCGCTTTGTACCCACGAAGACAATTTTACCTTGTGATTGTTTCACATTCATTCATTCATTTACTTGTATTTTCTTACAGTGTGTTTGTCTTTCTGTATTCGCACTTTGATGAAAAGTTCAAGGAAACGACCACGCTTTTTCTACTAGACGATTGCGCCTTTCTTTCTGGCGTCCAGCATAAGGAAATGTCCCTCACTGAGCTCGCCTTCATTAGCCACCACTACGGCTTCAGTGTGTGGGTCGCAACACAAAAATATAAAGCCGTAGCTAGTAATTTCCGCCAGCAGACACAGGGATAGTCTTTTTTACTACAAAGAGAAAGATTTTTTTAAGGGTACAATAGACGAGAACTATATTGTTGAAGACGAGGGGCGAGCAGAGATCAATGAATTTCTCAAGGAGAAACGTTTCGGTAAGCTACTCCTACGAACCGACGCACTCATATCTTACCAGCTTTGTACTTGGTATGTGGTGGCTTCATATTTTGCATGCTTTTTCACTTGTGGTCTTAATCTGTGTTATCTATAGGTCACTTATAGTTAAGCGCTCGGTCAATCATCAGAACTTTATAAAAACCCTGGCAGAATTTGCTATAGGTAAAATGGATGTTGATGCGTTATTGGATGGGCTGTATGATGATGCACGAGCACGAGCAGCAGGAGCAACAGCAATGCCCGATGTATAATGCGTCAAATCAACACTAGCATAGCAGCGCAACCACCTGTCCGAGTTGCTGGCTTCTGGTACAGCATGCGAATATATTAACCGTAATCTTACCTTTGTGAGCCTTATGGCGATGAGCGACGAAGAAGTATCAAAGACGTATGTCATATACGAGGCTGAAATGGGGGCCAAGATGACTGATTCGCTGGGGTTGTCTCTGTTGTACTTTGCAGTTGTAACCCGCTTTATGCCTACAGATAACCGAAAATGTATTGCGAGTGGCTTGGAAAAGGATTCATTTATCCAGACTTCTTTGTCGACCAAAGCAACCACCTTTACTTTAGGTACGGTGCCGTACTAGCGCCAATTGCAGCTGGCATGACTACCTATAGACATGTAGATTTTTCGAGACCCCCCCCCAAAAAAAAAAAAAAAAAAACCCAACCCACAACTGATAATGGATGCACCTGCGCAACCAATGGTGAATGAGAATGTACCGTCGTAACAGTAAGCTCAGGAAGAGTGGAACGCACTGACACAGGTCACTAAGGTGAAACACCGGGGTCAAGTTGCTGCTGGTAAAAGACTTGCTGAAGTGATGCAACAGCGCTGGGCTGAAAACGCTGAAACAACAGCTCAGTTGCGGAACGCAGAGCAGCAGTCAGAACAGCAAGATGCAACGTCATCTTATGTTCTATGGGGCGGACTGTCTTTGGTAACTGACCTTCTTTATACCTCATCGTCGTCCGAGGACAAGCCAGCACAAGTTCGCGAAAGGCATACCAAAAAAAAAAAAAAGAAAAAAAAAACACCAGTGGAACGCATGTGGACAAGCCAGCACCGCAGGTATCGGAACGACAGGCAACAACATCTATTAGACATTCACCTGATCCATTTCATATGGAATAGCAATAAAAAAAAAACACAAAACCTTAAGCACATCTGTTAAATGTCCACACCACCGTATGCCAAAGGCTTCAGAAACCTCCTTTACAACGGAGCAGTACTCGGTGTCCTGGAAGTGGGGTATTTGATGATTGCCAAATGTGTATTCAAGATGAAGCCGGCCTACCTTTTGCGCATGGACTTCGAAGACGCAGTAAAGCCCGTAGCAATTAGCCTTTGGACGCAGGGCATGGTAATTAAACTAAACATTATTCCTGCTGATATCAGTAAGTCTGCCTAACGGTCACAACTGCTCTCATGGTAGGCGGGGAAATCACCAACGCCTTCGCATTTACTGTCTCAAACTTCCTTTTCTCTTCATTGCAACCAGATGCGGCAGAAGCCGAACGCACCGTCCACGATAAGACGATGGAAGATCTCTAAGCTTCTCAGGCCGATTGGCAAGATGGTGAGGTACTCCAAGAAAAGCAAATAACCGTTCCAAGCGGCTTGATTATCTCAATGAAAGGCTACACGACGAAAGACATGCCGAAGACATTTGTGATGACGTCAGCGCTGCTGCACGCGAGTACTACCTGGTGACCAGCGGAAAAACAGACGACGGTCCACAACTCGGCGACGAGTCCAAGCTTTCTGCTTTTTACGCGCCCTCCCCCGATCAGTACAAATACAAGATGATGTTTATCATCAGAGGACTCGCCGCCACAGTCTATATTGCGTATAAATATTTTTAGAGCCTCGGCAAGTTGTAATTCCGCTGCGCCCGCTGGAACCAATACAATCTTTGGAGTTTTTTTCGACTATGTATTGAATAAGTGCAAGCAATTCGTCTTCCGGAGGAGCTTTGGACACACATCAACAGGCTGAGTGCGGCGGTGCGCCAAGAAAAACTTTCCTGCTATCCAGCTATACAAAAATTAAGAAACAGCGGTCACTGTTAGCTTGGGAACTGGTGTGACTCTAAAGGCGGAACGGAATACGCTGTCCTTCGTTCTGCAACACTGTGTAAAGACGGTGCGTGAGCTAGCAAGACTTAGATTTCCACGGACTGCTGAGGTTTGTAACGGTTATTTGCTTTCTTGGAGTACCTTACCATCTTGCTCTGGTGCATGCTTGTTCTGTGCCAGTTTGAGCAACTAGCACGGCATATCACAGAACACAATGAATTCTAAGCTTGCGGCAATATACTACAACCCACGAGGTTACTGGAAGCGAGTGGCAGCGGTCAAGAAGCTGGCAGAAGCAGACTATGTGGCAAATTTACCTGCCAGCACCACGCAAAATCACCAGGCCCGCAGTTTAATGTTTGAAGAGCTCGTTGAGGTACTCCTGCGTTCTGGCGTGACTTGTGCGGTAGTGGTCGTATGGCCGCGTTGTTCTGCCATTCGATGCAATCCACTTTTTGGTGCCCAGCGGACTAAGGCTTGTCTTGTTGATGCGGTACATCCCCATTGTGTAGTGGTCGCTACGTATGACGGTATGAAGTGTCGAAACTTTTTTTTATCTTGTAAGCACTTAAGGTACATATGGTGCCTAAGGTAGGCATTTACAACTAACCTCGACATTTCTTTGCATTGCGCGTTTCGTGCTGTCTGTCTTTAGTACTGAGTACATCTTTAGCGGATGCCCACAAACTATGCGAAGGGCTTTCTCTTGCACTCATCCTTACATTTTCCAACAACCATTTTGTTTTCTGTCCAAGCGTTGTAGAGTGGATGTTTTAAAGGTGAACATCTTCAGCCATCTACGGTCTTGACGCTCAGCAGCAGACTGAGAGAGTCCGTGTACAAAAGGAGCGTCTTTTCGCCATAGCAAGCTTTAACCTGAATGTAGTAGAAGTCTTACATCAGGTGCTTGCTGAGGTCTATAACAGCTTGCCCCATACAAATAGGGCGGTTGAGTTTTAGGCTGAACTTTGCAGAGTGTACGGCAACGAGGTTGCTACAAATTTTTTTATATATATTTTTTACGAATGAAAGACAGGGTCGGCAATTAGGTGGAGAATCTTGTCCTCTACTCCAGCTTGACGTACAAGATCCCAAGATCCACCCGGCTACATTTTTAAAAATAGCGCTCCTTTATCCGTAGGTTGTGGACTAACTTCGTGCTTTCGGTGAACGTACCCCCAGTTTGCTCACTAAATCACGTTGATAGTCGCTGAGTCAATCCTCTGGAAAGCTAATGGTCTCAGGAGCCAGTGGATAGTCGCTGTGCGCGTCATGAAGCTTCTTCGAATACTCAATGTCTACTTATATGTGCGTCAGCTGCGATAGTTTCGAGTTCTTTCACTGTCGTTTCGACGTCTGGCTTGTCCACCTCCTTAAAGCCTCCAATTGGTAGTCTCTGCATCATAGCCTATTCTAACGGTTGTTTGTATCAAGGTAGATTATCCAGCTGTTTGGCTATGTGTGATCGTAATAGGAGCACATTGGGTTGCTAGCTTTCGTATGTTTCCCGCTTATCATCGAGATTCCGCATCGGATTCCCTTCTCAATGAATTGGTGCATGTCAATGTCAATTAGCAGCTCTCCTTTTGCACTAGTACTTTTTAGATGTACATCCCACGCGCATTCCTTGTACGCTGTAATAATGGGCTGGGTCTAGGCCGTAGTTTTTGAGCAATGTGTCGTGAAATCCATCAAACGCAGAAGCACATTGGTTTTTAAGTACAGGTCGTGGTAGCGTTCCATGTTGTGGCAGTCAAATACGTCCGACACTCTATTTGCGTGCTCACATTCTTTTTCTGTTATACCGGGACGGCTTAGCTAACTGCAGAAGGCGGCTATCTTCGGAATCTGCGTTACGTCGAATCTCTCCCGGCTGCTAGTGTATTCGTATGGGTAGACGCCCTTACATAAGAAAATGTTGATGTCAGCTCCAGGTGGCGTGTACATTTCTGTAGCACGGAGTGCCTACTTTGATAGGTTGGCTACTATTTTCTCCACGCTGATGTTCATAAACTGGAGGCTGTCAATACTCTGTAGCTGCTCTAGTGAAAATGGCGCTGATTTTTTCCGACGAATCTGTTCCAGTAGCCTCCATAATAAGGTGTCCGTCCTAGCTGCGCAGGTTATGTTGCACAATTGGTACCTTTATTTTTACGGGACGGATACGCAGCTTTAGATTACATGCTTTATGTGCTGCGCCGAGGTACTTGCCTGTAACATGGTAGTTGCTACGCACCTTGTCGCTCCTGGTTCTGACATCCTGTGCCTTTCCCCAGACGTGGCAGTCTGTTGCTTTAGAAAAGGCAGTGCCGTCGTCTCCGTCCATGAAAATTTCAAGTGGGTATTTAAGCACCTCTCTGATCTCCTCCATTTCACGCTGAAGGCACTGGATAAAAATGGCAACAACATCATTGCCACAGTATAACACCAGCTCCTTGGTAAGTCAGTCGCAGCAAATGACTATACAGAAAAAGCTGCACGGAACATGGTCGGCGATTTTCTGTGAGCAGCTGTTTGTCGGAGTTCTGGTAGGTCGTTCAACCAGCACATGTATTGCCTCAAAGTCCGCATAAATAATGTACGGGACGCGCATCTGGTGATTGTGGTTCTTAAAGCATAGAATATTCTTTTCAAACTCCGGTAATGACACTCGTTGTGGCTTTTTGCTCTACAGCAATCTTTTGTGTGGGCGTCCACCAGGTCTGCCCGGCTGAAGACGTGTAGTCATCGGCGGCAGACATGCTTCCTTTCGTTGTGCTTGTTGTGGTGTCGTACCATGCGGCTTATATTCTTTATTCAGACATAGTGGCTCTTTTAACTTTGTGTGTCGCAAGTAAGCATTAGTAGGTGAGCTTTCCTCGCTAATACGTATTGGGTAAAGTGCTTTTCTTCCAGCCGAAAACATTGACATAAACTGACTGGTTTTTCGCTTCCACTTGCCAATGTCGCTAACCTTCAAAAGAAGGTTAATTCTAGTAAAGTGAAACTCGACAAAGTGCTGTCTGTGATTGCCAAGCCAATCGGCGTTCTCATCAGCAGCATATATAGCAGACAGGAGGACCCATTCATTGCAGCGGTTATCGTTGTTCTTTACATTACTAAATGACCGAGGTGGTAAGCACCCTAGTGTTGGAATGATGTTACACCCGCGAAACAGGCGGTACTGCGACACTTCTGGATCAGTGGATTTACAGCCAACAAATGCCGATCCAGACCCATTGCGCATGTATCATTCGTTGTGCCTCAGTATGGTCGCATTTGCTTGAGCAATTAGCTGCTTAATATCATCAGCGCATAGTGCGGTTGTCGTGGCGTTTCGGAAATAGGCAGTAACTTTAGTTTTGCCTGCTAACTAAGACTTTTTATAGTAGACGAATTGCAGGTCTGGTACGGCTTTTTCAAGCTCTGTTGTCAACACTAGGCTAAACTTTAGGCCATTCATGGCGCCAATATCCTTCCTTGGTGTAGATTCTACGCTAGTAGCCATATCATTAAAGAATACATAAGCGCCAGCTTCCAGTCTGTGATTTTCTAGAACAATTGCCCGGTAGTCTGTTGCAATCATACCTTTTCTTCCTTCTACAAAGGCTGGGATCAGCGTTTGGCCGCTGCGAGGTGTCGGAACTGGCCTTTTGGTTTGGCTGTCCCGAGGTGCCGGAATTGCACGCTGATCGAGGTGCACGCTGACCGGAGGTTTGAAGCGCTCGTTCGCGCACATTGGCTAGAGACTAACGGGAGGCCTGAAAGAGCTTGCTCGTTACGCTCGTACGAGCACGCTGACCGGAGGCTGACCGGAGATTACCGACATGATATACCTCGGGAAGGCCTGAGTCTAAACATGTGCCATCTGCGCGCTGTTGACTGACAGATTCCTACCGGGATAGACAATAGGCATACCTAGGAATGGCCTGAGCCCAAATACGTGACATCTGCGCGCCGTGGCCTAAGAGGCTCCTAGCGGGATAGACCATATTTTCCAAACTACTAGTCTCGGTATTTTTATATTCAAGCATTAACAACAAATTTCGCACATGATTCAACAACAATATTTCCTCTGGGGTTTTTTTTCTTCCGTTTTTTTTTTTTTTTTTTTTTTAGTATTTTGTTTTTCTTCTTGGAATTATTGCCAGTTTAGTTTATTACTTTTCTGCATAAAGTTTTGGAACTTTAGACAATATTTTGGACAGTACATTTTTGGTTAAAGTTTATTGAAGCACAAAATAATATTTATTTAAGGAATTTTCCATGCTTTTTTCTCTTCCAAAGTATATGAATTATATTTATTTCTAAGTTATTTTTATAATGAAACTATAAATGGTTATCTCATTGTTATAAGGATTGGGTTGTATGGTCAAACTGAACGATGTACTTGCTTATCAGTAATTGTATGTATTTATTTATTAATTTCTGTCTTTAATTATTTTTATGAAGCAGCATGCATCTTTACGATGTTCTTCTATGCTGAATTAGATCTGTTTTGTTTAATTCCATATCTGAGAATTTTCGTTATGCAGCAAATAGGTAATTTATTTTCTTAAATTATAGATTCAATGCTTTTCAAGATTGACACTGTAAATGTTACTCCAGTTTAGGAAGCCAGAACGTCAAATACATTGTGAAACATTCTCAATTCAATTCAATAATTGTTTAATCCAGCACTTCATAACCATAATTCGAGAACTGTGATAAGAAGCTACAATGTCCAAGTCATTGTGTGAGTTATCCTCACCGACTTGACATGCTACATTCAGCTCAATTTAATACTTGCTTAATCTAACACTACACCAACACAATTCCATAAGTTTCATAAGAACCTAGAATGTCCAAGTCATTGTGAATGTTATCTTCACCGACTTAATACATTCAATTCAATTCCGCTTTTTTCACTTCAATTCAAATGTTATGCCAATGTATTTAAATATTATTAATGTGCGTATCAGTTCAATTCAATTAGGTACTATAGTATAGTTGAAGTGTAAAGTCAAGCAAGTGTTCTCCTTGCAGATTTTACATTAAACAAATGACAATCAAGTCGTAGTATTCTACCGTAGTAACTTTATTGTAATTGAATCCAACATAGTAAATCTTATACCATTTTCATTCTTCAAAAATGGTATTATTATAATGAATTAATAATATGATACTAATATTTACCACGATCTTGTGTGAGATTATCACATATAGACCTGTACATCAAGACATCTGGCAACGCATAAAAACAAAAAGACTTCTATGGTTATGATCTCCAACTTTATTGATGTGTTTGTTAATAAATGAATCATTTTGTTTTATTGTTGAAAAGAAATCAAGAGTTCGAGTTTCCGCATTCTCCCCCAACTTAGTCATTAGGTAAGAAACATACTCATCCCTGGTGTCGTACTCTAATGCAGTATTATCAGGGCCGAGCTCAGCCCTTACAATATATATATATATGTATATATATATATATATATATATATATATATATATATATATATATATATATATATATATATATATATATATATATATAATTTCGAGCCATATAAACAATAGGGATGTGCATTGTTATAAGTATCAAAAATTGCACTTTGGTTCATTCATAACCTAAAAGACTGGCACATCAAACAACAGGTGCTTCGACAAACATACTAATCAAAATATTAAGAGTCGGTAATTGAATTAATACTCCTTCATGTATCTACCTAATAAGATGCGGGTTTATCCCATCCATCTGTATCAATCGATCTATCTATCTATCTATCTATCTATCTATCTATCTATCTATCTATCTATCTATCTATCTATCTATCTATCTATCTATCCATCCATCCATCCATCCATCCATCCATCCATCCATCCATCCATCTATCTATATATCTATCTATCTATCTATCTATCTATCTATCTATCTATCTATCCATCCATCCATCCATCCATCCATCTATCTATCTATCTATCTATCTATCTATCTATCTATCTATCTATCTATCTATCTATCTATCTATCTATCTATCTATCTATCTATCTACCAACCTATCAATCAATCAATTAATCTCTCTCTCTCTCTCTCTCTCTCTCTCTCTCTCTCTCTCTCTCTTAATTTGCTCATAGGAAGAGAATCATGCACTTTATGTGGGAATTACAAAATGTGCCGAGCTACAATAATAGGTCTCGAACTCCCCGTATTTAAATTGCAGATTAAAAGTTGTGTGATTTTCTATTTAATACATACATAGTAAAAATCTTGAAAACAGGTCGAAATTTTAAAATTAAACAACATATTTCATGTGAAAAACATAATGTGATCTATGTAGTGTACTGTTTGAACTCTAAAAAGCAGTATATAGGCGAAAACGGAAAGTAATGTATGCGTTAGGATGGAGGGTCATTTTTCGGACATGCGACTCAAAGACAAATAAAACATCTGTCTAAACATTTTAGTATCAACAGAAGTAAAAATTATTTGAGAGTGATTGGCACTGAGCACATCATCTGCTGGTCAAAATTGGACAGAACAAAAAGAAAACAATTCTGAGTTAATTTTTAGAATCCGAAATTAATTTTGGGTTTCCATGACGGTGTAATTTCGAGCGTAGTCCTATGCAGTTTTAAGCTTTTTTCTTTTCAAACCGTTTTTTATTTTATAATAAGCATTGTGCAGAACCATTAAGATATTATTTATCATTCAATCGCATGTATCTATCTATCTATCTATCTATCTATCTATCTATCTATCTATCTATCTATCTATCTATCTATCTATCTATCTATCTATCTATCTATCTATCTATTTACATATGTACTAACCGTTCGATCAATCTATCAATTTATCTCTCTGTTTATCTATTTATCTTTTAATTTGTTCCTAGGAAGAGTATCGGGCACTTCATGCGAGAATTTGCAGTAGCTAGATTTATTATAGGTGCCGAGTTACAATCATAGGTCTCATATTCCCCGTATGACTAAAAGTTTCAAAGAGATTTTCATGACGTGCTGACAAAGCACATTAAAATGTAGTGACCATAAATATACAAATACCAACTCGAATATTCTTAGGATCGAATGTATTGGATATCAAAATAATTTACTTCCAATTTTACCCTCCTTCATTCCTTCTATCCATTCATTCTTCCTACATCGCAGGACAATCAGATATTGTTTCTTATTTGTCATTTTGTATTATTTTGTTATATTTTCAGATCTATGCCATTGTTTCCTTGATTGTCGTCCTCGTGTCCATTACTGTTTTTGTGGTGGAAACTTTGCCAGAATTTTTGTCCGTTACTGATCATTCCCGTGATAGTTCCGAAAACATCACTAGCCAGGACCTACGCGATGAACTGGAGATTTTCAC
Organism: Margaritifera margaritifera; assembly: GCA_029931535.1. Lineage (NCBI taxonomy): Eukaryota > Metazoa > Mollusca > Bivalvia > Unionida > Margaritiferidae > Margaritifera > Margaritifera margaritifera. The sequence continues at coordinate 218,251 of JAQPZY010001017.1, read as the reverse complement.
GGATATTTCTCCAAGAGACATTTTATTAATCATCGATAACGCCTGTAATTTTTTTTTCTTTATTGAATTTATGGTCAAATTTCTGGCCTCACCAAACAGACTGAAGTTTTTGAGGTTGCCGAGCACGATTATTGAGATGCTTGCTATCATACCTTATTACATAGGAATTGCGATTGTCATGCTTCACCCTGACCCAATTACAATTTTCGACTTCATCCGGGTACTTTTCGCCACACGTGTTCTGAGAATATTCCGAATATTTGTGTTAGTGAAACATTTCCTGGCATTAAAGATTTTGATTTATACCATTAGTGCCAGCACAAAAGAACTTCTTTTATTATTGATGGTGTTTCTCATTGGAGTTGTTATATTTGCGTGTATTGAGTACTACATGGAAATATTTTCGGGAATAGACACAGATATGAAGCATATACCGATCGCTTTTTGGTGGGCAGTTGTTACAATGACCACAGTTGGGTACGGTGACATTGTACCAAAATCCGGGCCAGGTCGTATGGTCGGTGCATGCTGTGCTGTCAGTGGTGTTTTAGTCATTGCCTTATCTGTTCCAGTGATTGTAAATAATTTTACAATTTATTATATGCATGCTCAGTCTAGAGACAAACTCAGGAAAAAGAAAAAGAAAAGTGAGCAGGCACATAAATGGAACCGTTTGAAGCAAGGGATTAATGAAAATCTTACCAAAAAGAGTATTCTTGGAAGATTACAGAGAAAAAGAAAGTCAAATTCTGTTGACATCTTAGTTGTAGGCGAATCAAATAATGGTCAAGATAATGGAGGATTTTCCCCAGTGACTGAAGTTCAACGTATCAGACTAAATCAAGATAGTGCTAACGATACTCCACACGAGACCACGCCAGAAACGGAAATAGATAATGGCACATCCATTGGTAAAAAAGAAATGAATAAAAGCTCAAGCGGAAACATTGTCAGAGATAGAAATCAAGTCAAACACACAGTAAAAAATGACTGCAAGAGGGAGCGGGATTCAGAGCGGACAAGAGTCGAACCCTTTATTGTTACAGTTCAAACTTAAGGACAAGAGTCGAACCATTTATTGTTACAGTTAAAACTTAGGGACAAGAGTAGAACCCTTTTTGTTACAGTTCAAACTAAATCCTGAGACTGGCATACTTCCCCCGTTAAAGGTGAAGACAGACCCATTCTTGAATTCATAGGGATGAAGACAGACCCATTCTTGAATTCATAGGGAGCGTGGGGCAACATCTGGAAACAGACAACATATGCTGATTGTTTGAGTTTTAACCATCCTAGTATCTCTGATAGCCAGTGCATGGTTTATATCGTGACTGGGAAACAATGTTTTTGTTGGTTTTATGAAATATTGTTTCTCATTGAACATTACTAATATATAAAAAAAATGTGAAAGCAAGGTATCGTAAACGAGGTGCTAACTACAAAACTTCGAACTGGACTGTGACATTCCTCTAATGTCCAAAGGTGATAATCAGTTCATGCTTTGCAAATATAGATAATTATAAAATACACATTAATAATATTGCACAAAATATAAACCTCAATGTGCGTGTTTGCTCGTGTGTGTGTGTGTGTGTAAAAAAGTATACAAACAACGGTTCGCTGTGAACGTATTTGTCGGATACAGCGTGTAAAAAAGATAAAGATAGCAAGCTCTTAAGCTATGTTTGAACCGATTGTCTATTGTATTGTAGGAACTTGAAGCATAATGATTAAAGACAAAGGTGACTTTTATCCCTCTTTCTATCGTTTTACTAGTATATCTTACTAGTATGCCTTACTAGTATATATTACTAGCATATCTTACTAGTATATCTTACTAGTATGCCTTACTAGTATATATTACTAGCATATCATACTAGTATATCTTGCTAGTATATCTTACTAGTATATCTTGCTAGTATATCTTACTAGTATATATTACTAGCATATCTTACTAGTATATCTTGCTAGTATATCTTACTAGTATATCTTGCTAGTTTATCTTACTAGTATATCTTGCTAGTTTATCTTACTAGTATATCTTCTAGTTTATCTTACTAGTATATCTTACTAGCATATCTTGCTAGTTTATCTTAGTAGTATATCTTACTAGTATATCTTCTAGCATATCTTACTAGTATATCTTACTAGTATATCTTGCTAGTTTATCTTACTAGTATATCTTACTTGTATGTCTTACTAGTATATATTACTAGCATATTTTACTAGTATATCTTGCTAGTATATCTTACTAGTATATCTTGCTAGTATGTCTTACTAGTATATATTACTAGCATATCTTACTAGTATATCTTGCTAGTATATCTTACTAGTATATCTTGCTAGTTTATCTTACTAGTATATCTTGCTAGTTTATCTTACTAGTATATCTTCTAGTTTATCTTACTAGTATATCTTACTAGCATATCTTGCTAGTTTATCTTAGTAGTATATCTTACTAGTATATCTTCTAGCATATCTTACTAGTATATCTTACTAGTATATCTTGCTAGTTTATCTTAGTAGTATATCTTACTAGTATATCTTACTAGCATATCTTGCTAGTTTATCTTAGTAGTATATCTTACTAGTATATCTTACTAGCATATCTTGCTAGTTTATCTTAGTAGTATATCTTACTAGTATATCTTACTTCATATCTTGCTAGTTTATCTTAGTAGTATATCTTACTAGTATATCTTACTAGCATATCTTGCTAGTTTATCTTAGTAGTATATCTTACTAGTATATCTTACTACATATCTTGCTAGTTTATCTTAGTAGTATATCTTACTAGCATATCTTACTAGTATATTTTACTAGCCTATCTGACTAGTATATCTTACTAACATATCTTACTAGCATATCTTACTAGTATATCTTGCTAGCATATCTTGTTAGTTTATCTTACTAGCATATCTTACTAGTATATCTTACTAGTATATCTTACTAGCATATCTTACTAGCATATCTTACTAGTATATATTTCTAGCATATCTTACTAGTATAGCTAGTTTATCTTGCTAGTATATCTTACTAGCATATCTTACTAGCATATCTTTCTAGTATATCTTACTAGTATATCTTGCTAGTTTATCTTACTAGCATATCTTACTAGTATATCTTACTAGTATATCTTACTAGCATATCTTACTACTATATCTTACTAGCATATCTTACTAGTATATCTTACTAGCATATCTTGCTAGTTTATCTTAGCAGTATATCTTAATAGTATATCTTACTACATATCTTGCTAGTTTATCTTAGTAGTTTATCTTACTAGTATATCTTACTTGTTCATCTTACTAGTATATCTTACTAGCATATCTTACTAGTATAGCTAGTTTATCTTACTAGCATATCTTACTAGTATATCTTACTAGTATATCTTACTAGCATATCTTACTAGTATAGCTAGTTTATCTTACTAGCATATCTTACTAGTATATCTTACTAGTATATCTTACTAGCATATCTTACTAGTATATCTTACTAGCATATCTTACTAGCATATCTTACTAGTATATCTTACTAGCATATCTTGCTAGTTTATCTTACTAGCATATCTTACTAGTATATCTTACTAGTATATCTTACTAGTATATCTTACTAGCATATCTTACTAGTATAGCTAGTTTATCTTACTAGTATATCTTGCTAGCATATCTTACTAGCATATCTTACTAGTATATGTTACTAGCATATCTTGCTAGTTTATCTTACTAGCATATCTTACTAGTATATCTTACTAGTATATCTTACTAGCATATCTTACTACTATATCTTACTAGCATATCTTACTAGTATATCTTACTAGTATATCTTACTAGCATATCTTACTAGTATATCTTACTAGTATATCTTACCAGCATATCTTACTAGTATATCTTACTAGCATATCTTACTAGTATATCTTACTAGTATATCTTACTAGCATATCTTACTAGTATAGCTAGTTTATCTTAGTAGTATATCTTACTAGCATAGCTAGTTTATCTTACTAGTATATCTTACTAGCATATCTTACTAGTATATCTTACTAGCATATCTTGCTAGTTTATCTTACTAGTATATCTTACTAGTATATCTTATGATTCGATCGAAGTAAGAAAAATCACGTATGAGAAAGTGTGATTGGAGAAGATAGCGAACAGTATGAACAGAATACATAAAGAGGAGTGAAGTAATTTGTATCCAATGTAAATGCAGTCAGATATAGCAAGAACAGAACAGTAATACATAATGCAATAGAATACTTGATATTATAAATGAAACATAAATGACAACCGACACACTAGTTTGCTGATGCAAGTCACAACAGTGATTTATATTATATTATTCTACTTAAATTGTATGAATATCAAGAACATGGGTACATGTCAAACAGGCAAATTAACTTTAGATGAAACTAACGATTTACAAGCACAGACTTGATTTTAAATTTCAATAAACAGCAATATCATAATTCGAGGGGTGGGGGGAGACGGGGCGGAGGGCGGTTGCTGCATGAGACCAGATAAATTTACCGGATTGGTAAACATACAAAATTGTACCTAATAATACATGCGGTGTCATTGAAATTAAATCAGACAAGTATAGATGAGGTTAGTCCATGTCAGATTGGTACCAGGTTGGGGGGGGGGGGGTTAGAGGGTGGGATAAGTCATTGGCTGCCTAAATCAATTGACCACAAACATAGGGGATAATTGGTTCCCTAAGTGCCCAACTCAAACCTTGTTTTTTCTGTGTGACCTAGCCTAATCACTTACCCATAAATGTTCTTACACAGGAGTAATTAGTTTTTTTTTTCTTTTTCTAGAGCTTTTACTTTTGGTTACCAGATGTATGTGTCACGATCTAAAATCACCATTGTCTCATGTCTGATTCGCAACCCCCACCCCTCTTCAGAGATTTAGACGATTCTAGTGTTCGTTGTCCATTAAAAAAATCTGTCCTGATGTACATTGGCTCCCCATTATCAACTGCGTTAGTCAAGAATTGCTCCATACTGAATGCCTTTGAAGTACTCACATAGTCTCGTTGGACCAGAAAATTTTGCGAAGACCTTATTGCACAATGTGAGATATCTGGTCGAACTATAGACTGTTACTAACGTTTGATGTGACTTTTTGAACAAGAGCGAAATAAAGGTTCCCTTTTTTTTCTGTATTGCTACTCAAACTAGGAAATGTTTCTTATTGATTGAATCCTAAGTTATTTATACGATTTCCAGTTCTAGGTTTCACAATATTGCTGACATGTAATTGATAATTAATACTGACCTTTGACAATAGAAACATGTACATATTCATGCCAAGTATTTTAAACTTCTATTCAAAACCGGACAGAGTGTCTAAAGAGTGCTCTAGGGAGTGCAGAGGAGGGGCGGGGAGGAGGCAAAACGCTGTAACTCTTAATAGAGAGACAATTCCGGAAACAGACACAATACAGCTTAATTTTTAGAGAGAGAGAGAGAGAGAGAGAGAGAGAGAGAGATCTAAAAATTAATGATAGCGAATGATAGCGCTTTATTCTTAAATAGGTACAAAACTACACTACAACCCCCAACCCCCACGCATACACACCCTACCCCCAATAAAATAGTCATCAGATATATGTATCATAAGGAGAGATGTTAGTAAGTTTGTGGTAAATGATGGATGGTTTTATTTATTGTGGTTAGAGATCAGCGAAGATTAACATAAAGTCTAATCATGCATCATCCATTTGCTTCTTATGCATTTATGCATGATAGCTTTAGGAATGGTTATGTGGTTTACCTATATAGTATATGTAGATAGGGACAATGTTGAACCGTAGAAGGAAAATTCACGTAATGAAAATTTTATATATATATATATATATATATATATATATATATATATATATATATATATATATATATTTTTTTTTCTTCTGTTAAAGTTAGAATGATGAATCTAATAAAGTATACCAGTTTCTATTCATCCCGCACTTTGGGAGGTTTTGAATCGGTCCTTTTCTAAATTCCGTGAGAGTGGGAAGGGAGACTCTGAATAAGGAGGGAGGGATTATAGACCAAGACACTGGATTAAATAATGACCTAATGAACCATGCCACCATAAGTAACAGAGTTGGGAGTGGAGAAGGCTATAATCACAAATGCACTTAAGTTGTGACAAATTTACGAAAATTCAACGAGTAAGATCGGAGTTGTACATAGTTGAAAATGTACATATTATAAAGCCAAACTTGTTCGGGTGACCCACTCTGTTGGACACGTGTGACCCACTCTGTTGGACAGACTAATGTCCTACCATCAAACCAATCTAGTTAGACAAACATTGACACCTATCTGATCAGAGTAGCAATGTTTATTATGCGATAGATGGTTTGTATATGCCGTGCCCAGCTGAGTGGTTCATTGCTGCTGTCATTTATTGAAACATCTCCTTGAAGAAAATACCCCTTGCCGTAGTATATATGTTAACAAGCACAATTACAAGTGACTTGCATATTATGACTGGAATTAAATAACGTTATTAAAATGGAACTCATATCTTTCTTTTTGTTCTAGGTTTGTGCTTTAGAAACGGAAATCATCTACGAGATCTTTGGTTATATTTCATGTATCTGTTTTAAAGCATGAGGTTTTTTTTCCATTTAAATACAAAACCCATCTAATTGATATTTAAAAAATAGATTTAGAAAATAGTTACAGATATAGTACCACCTTCAGAAATAAATAACAAAAACAAACGACACTAAAATAAATATCATAATATTCTTAAAATGAATAGTGTAACTGTACAATGCCGCTTATGTTAATACACGGTTGAGCCACAGTGTACATACATACTATTAACTTCTAAAGTCTTGTGGGCGGGGTTTAGCCATGGATTAACATAAAGATCATCACGATAATACAGGGTTTAAGTTATCCTGCATCCTACTACTATTGTCCGCATGTAGATATAACAACAGGACAAGGTCCATCCCTTGGTTACGTGTCTTGGAGATAATGCGACGAAGGAAGGATAGAAGGAAAATAATATATGAAAAATAATTTATGAGAAAGAAAAAAGTCAAAACTTTAACTGCATTTTTAGCACATATTTTCTTTTTCAAATCTAATCCGATACAATTAAAATCTAATCAAATCATGCGTTGAAAGCATAAGCTATTGTATGAGCAGTTGTAAGTTACTACTACTACTTCAACAGCTACGACTAATACTACAGGATGACCACAATACTTTGCCAAAAGTCAGTACTTAATCCTGCACTTAGATATTCCCAATTGCTAAATGCTTGCAAAAATCCGTTAAAAAACTAAATAAAATAAAAAAAAAGCAACCAAAAAAAAAAAAAAAAAATGAAAAAAACAAAACAAAACAAAGAAACAAGTATTTTCTGTATTTCATACCTCAGCATGCAATATTTTCAATTATCAAAAATATTTTGGACAAAAGTTCAGCTCTAAATAAGTGATTTCGAAACAAGGAGTTAGTTTTGCAATGTAATTTCAATTATGGAAACAAGTCCATATTGTTGACGAAAAATTTGCATAATGCGGAAAGGTTTGTACAAGTGGTCAACTTGCCACTACTTCTACTACTAATTAACAAAGGTTTGCATAATAGTCATCAGGCTGATACTAACTATATGGGGTATATAATTTATAAGGCACAGTAGAGCGTTAATATTCCCGGAATGAAAGCTGCACAGTTTTATTCAGCTCTCAAAATAATAGTTTTTAATTCAATTTGCTTAGCTTAAACATATTGTATTGCCAGAAATTTTTACTAATGCGGTCGGATACAAATTTACATGGATATCGACACGAATGTAATATGGCTTCATACAATTATACGTAAATATGTGATTCAGTATGGAATATAAACCGTTGTACATGCTGTATGTCCATACTAATCGATCGCCAGAGTCCCGTTTTCATGCTGCAACTCTCTGTAACACCGGAAACTAATAACAATCATTTCTACTGTTATGGTTCTCCCGATTCATGAAGTTAGGCATACACTGGGATTACCTTTGACCTTAACATGTCTATGAACGTGAAGTGAGGGTCCATTATAGTATTCGAGCGCTGCGTCATACTGTCACGTGAAAAACCAAATACTAGAGGCATAGTCTTCTGAAAATAGTGATGAATATAGCGAAGCAAAACTCCTGTTACAAATTATTACTTTATTTAAGGGAAAATATTTTAAATGCTTCTTATTTCAACAGAAATTTACATCAAAAGTTTGATCGCTTGTCTCAATTTCGAGCCATTTTTAATACTAGTATAAGCATCTTCTAAAGCTGTTGCCCAATGTCGCGATTTCCCTTGGACGTCTTTTGTTAACAAACGCATTTAATAACAATTTATGTAGATGGTTCAAAAAGTTGCTCTATATCGCACCTATGTTCATATGCATTGTAAAATCTCTTCTCGCATATTAAAGTTTTTAAAATTTCTTTGACTTATTACAAAATATGGTAAGGTTTTTGTTATTTACACGTGTATACAAAATGTTCACTTAAGGTAGCATAAAATAATACAAAAACGTAACACCCAGTCTCAAGCAATATATATATTTTAAGCCCGGCCTCGAGCAATAAACAGCTCTTTAAGCACCCAGTCTCAAGCAATACAAAGCTCTTTAAGCCCGCATTTACGACTTTCCCCGTATCTTTTAGTTCCCTTCGTGGAACCAGGCTTTGATTACACTAACATCACTAATTCTAAACACAAAGGTGGAATCCAGCAATCAAACTGAACGAAAGTTATCTCTCGCTAAACGTTAAAGAATTAAATGTCTTCAGTATCGATGACTTGTTGAAAGTGTGTGCAGAACTGAATTTCATCAACAAACTTTGAGTGTTGACTTAAAGGCCCCTGTGCAAGTGTGCAGATAAACCAGGTGCAACCAATCTGACCCTTTTCATCTGTGATACAGCCCCTTGATAAAATACATATAAACCTTGGGTAGCCTTGAGGTGTGTTTGCATAGCTTGATTTATGGATTTGCGCTTGAATGAAAGTACATTTTTTTTGCGTTTGCACGTATTGGTTGGAGCAATTGATCATATATATATATATATATATATATATATATATATATATATATATATATATATATATATATACATATATGGATTAGTGAAGATGCTGGATGGTGGGAGACGACTAAAACTTGCTTGCTGCGATCGACACTTTACATATTCATTTCCAAAACATATATACAAAATGACATTAATCGTCCGGCTGCAACGAAAGAGAGGACAACATTCTATTATTTAGCATCTTCAAAGATTTATTATTCCTCGAGTTTCTCACTTAATTCATTCACTTCACCATAGTTTACAAAAACTCAAAAGACTCTGTTGTCAAAATACATACTTCATTGAACGAACGTTTCAATACTTTTCATATCTCAGGTATCTGGAACTGAAGATTCATTACAGAAAGGACCTATTTAAATTTTGAAAACATCTCGCAGCTCTTGACTGGAATTAAAATGTTGATGAACTACAAGCTGTATGTTTATTACTTAAGAACAATGAGGAAAAAAACGCCATGTAAAGAAAACATGTCAACAAAATGTGGACGTCTTTACCTAATAAAGTTACGTGTTCAGATGTGACTCTTGGTGGTGCGACTTCAAGTAGCAGTAGTTGGAAGTCTGAATAAGATATTGCTGACACTGACTGAACTGATATTCCTATATTAATCATGTATATGAAATGTGTATTTGATTGGACTGTCATTACTGTATATGGCCCATATCAAATGTACATTTAATTGAACTGTCTTTACCATATATCCTATCTTCACCTTGTCTAAAACCATGAATAGCCATAATAAGAACCTGCATGCATCCATGTATCTATCTATCTATCTATCTATCTATCTATCTATCTATCTATCTATCTATCTATCTATCTATCTATCTATCTATCTATCTATCTATCTATCTATCTATCTATCTGTCTGTCTGTCTGTCTGTCTGTATATCTGTCAATCTATCTATCTATCTATCTATCATGTCTTAGTTTTGTCTCACTTACTGTCACATCACATTTTTGTGGATCGTTATTCATTTATATTTTTGTGAAACCGCCCACACCGGTATTCTCTTTATGATATGGAACTCAATAGACCTCACCCTCATATTACTACTGTAGATGGCGGGTGTATTTCTGACCTTTCCTTTCCCTGCATCAGTAACTTTGCTTATGACCAAAGAGTTTTGAAACTGGAAACCAGTCCGGAAATCCCCTAGTAACCATCACGCTATCTAGTGAAAACATAACTGATGAATGTCGTCCATAGTACGCTCCACCAGGGTAGATTTTTACAACTACCATCATAGATAAAATCCACTTGCGACTGAGTCTGTTGCAACATCTCAGGCCTTACCGCGAACGAAACAATCCTTCGAATGCAATATAGTGGAGTAATATGTGTAATTTGTTGGAACATTTGCCGGAGATCCAATGATTTACTCAGACAATCATATTTGTAATATCTCTGGCCGTTTTATAACATAAAAATGCACAAAATATTGCGTCTGTACTATGTTCGGAATTGCATGATTGGCTTGACCTGGATTTGTTGCTATTATTCTCTAAACTCAGCGCAGCCATAGTTTTGTTAGTGGATTCAAGCAGTTCCCATACGGCGACAAATGCATTACATTCGTGATGTTTGTTATTGTTGGAAGTGCCCGAGGTGTTACAAGTGATGATGGTCTATTTCTGTTTGTCTCCATTTGTTTGAATGTCCCATTTCCGTTGGTTTTTCCTCTTAGAAACATTTCACGGACTCTGATTGGCCAATAGCCAATGCATAATACTGGATACTAACAGTTTTGAGGATGTGCAAAAACCCTGCCGTGCGTAACGAAGAATCGCTTGACATCTTCAAAGGAAGTCCCAAAAGCTTTCCTGGCAACATGAATTCAAGGTGATGGACGTCGCCACTTCACAAGTTTAACGAAGTGGAACTAAATATACGGAATTTATAATTTTAATTATTAACCCTAAAACCAAATTGTGATATAAATTTTAAACAAAAATGGAAAGTGTTAGGAATGCGAGGTCAATTTAAATTAGGAGCTCTAACGCGGATTAGATTCCTTATTCCTTATACACCGTCAGCTGGCATGGGGTATAGATTGATATGACCCTATACACCGTCAGCTGGCATGGGGTATAGATTGATATGACCCTCTGCTGGCATAGGCTATAGATTGATATGACCGTCTTTAATTCATTATACACCGTCTGCTGGCATGGGGTATAGATTGATATGACCCTATACACCGTCTGCTGGCATGGGGTACAGATTGATATGACCTTATACACCGTCTGCTGGCATTGGGTATAGATTGATATGATCCTCTTTAATTCCTTATACACCGTCTGGTGGCATGGGGTATGGATTGATATGACCCTCTGCTGGCATGGGGTATAGATTGATATGACCCTCTTTAATTCCTTATACACCGTCTGCTGGCATGGGGTATGGATTGATTTGACCCTATACACCGTCTGCTGGCATGGGGTATGGATTGATATGACCCTCTTTAATTCCTTATACACCGTCTGCTAGCATGGGGTATAGATTAATATGACCCTCTTTAATTCCTTATACATCGTTTTCTGGCATGGGGTATGGATTGATATGACCCTCTTTAATTCCGTATTGACTTCATTTTCGTTTTATAAAATAATGCCTGCTAAAGAATACTCGCGTAACTAAACTTTACAAACCGCATGATAAAGAGCATGTTAAACACCTAACTTTTGACAGTATTTACAACGATTTGAACAATGACTAAAAGAAGAGAAATATGATTTAGAAATGGACACACAGAAGAAAAAAAAATAACCTGAAGATTATATCAATACATAATCTCAAACTGAATAGTTACAGAAACACTTGAATGATAAAATAAAAAAAAATAAGAAGAAAATAAAAGAACATTTAGAGATCACAAAGATAATGAATGATTTTATTGACTTGAACAACACAATAAAAGGTAACACAAATCCCCTATCACAAATGCAAAGCAAAAAGCAAACAACAACTACAAATATTTTTTCAAACACGAAAAACTCATTAAGATAGAGCACAAAAAAGCACAATACATGTGACGTGGAAACATAATCAGATCCACGAAAACAACGCACGGCAGATTTCATTGGAAAGATTAAATGAGAAGAAACAAATAGTGCATTTGCTGAATATTACAAAAAGTTACATCCTGAGGTTGGATAATGAAAAGAAACACGTACTTAAAAATATGTTGTTCGAGAACTGGTTCATAATAACTATGTAGTACACAGTAGTATTGATGGAATAGAAAACGACATAAAACCAATGGAAAAGATTATTATTTTCGCATTGTTCCAAACTGAGATTATTCCTATGGTTTTGATTTAAGTGGGAATTTTAGACACGAAGTTTTAACTGTTACAGGATTACAATACCGCTATTTGATTTAAGTGGGAATTTTAGACACGAAGTTTTAACTGTTACAGGATTACAATACCGCTATTCGATTTAAGTGTGAATTTTAGACACGAAGTTTTAACTGTTACAGCATTACAATGCTATTCGATAAACACAAATATTATGGTTTGGTTTAATTTCAAATCTGAAACTCTACCCCATGCATTAGCTAACAGCTATGAATTTAGCTATCACGTTTTGCTGAACAAGAATTGCACACAATAGATTTTGTAGAGCAAAATATCATTCTAAACATAAAAATTGAACCTATATAAAGAAACTTTTGAAGAATTACGCAAAAAAACCTACTTTATATTTGAAGCAAGACGCATCTTAGACACTAGCCTATTTATAGACAAATTGGGAGAAAAAGTTTGAATGACTCATTACTTGAAAATTCGGATGATGAATATACTCATTTACCGTAGTCGATAATGAATATACTCATCTACCGTATTCGATAATGAATATACTCATCTACCGTATTCGATAATGAATATACATATCTACCGTAGTCGATAATGAATATACATATCTACCGTAGTCGATAATGAATATACTCATCTACCGTATTCGATAATGAATATACATATCTACCGTAGTCGATAATGAATATACTCATCTACCGTATTCGATAATGAATATACTCATCTACCGTAGTCGATAATGAATATACTCATCTACCGTACTCGATAATGAATATACATATCTACCGTAGTCGATAATGAATATACATATCTACCGTAGTCGATAATGAATATACTCATCTACCGTAGTCGATAATGAATATACTCATCTACCGTATTCGATAATGAATATACATATCTACCGTAGTCGATAATGAATATATTCATCTACCGTAGTCGATAATGAATATATTCATCTACCGTAGTCGATAATGAATATACTTATCTACCGTATTCGATAATGAATATACATATCTACCGTAGAGAATAATGAATATACTTATCTACCATAGTCGATAATGAATATACTCATCTACCATAGTCGATAATGAATATACTCATCTACCGTAGTCGATAATGAATATATTCATCTACCGTAGTCGATAATGAATATACTTATCTACCGTAGTCGATAATGAATATATTCATCTACCGTAGTCGATAATGAATATACTTATCTACCGTATTCGATAATGAATATACATATCTACCGTAGTCGATAATGAATATACTTATCTACCATAGTCGATAATGAATATACTCATCTACCGTAGTCGATAATGAATATACTTATCTATCGTAATCAATAATAAATATACTCATCTACCGTAGTCGATAATGAATATACTCATCTACCATAGTCGATAATGAATATACATATCTACCGTATTCGATAATGAATATACTCATCTACCGTACTCGATAATGAATATACTCATCTACCGTAGTCGATAATGAATATACATATCTACCGTAGTCGATAATGAATATACTCATCTACCGTAGTCGATAATGAATATACTCATCTACCGTAGTCGATAATGAATATACTCATCTACCGTACTCGATAATGAATATACTCATCTACCGTAGTCGATAATGAATATACTCATCTACCGTAGTCGATAATGAATATACTCATCTACCGTAGTCGATAATGAATACACTTATCTACCGTAGTCGATAATGAATATACTCATCTACCGTAGTCGATAATGAATATACTCATCTACCGTAGTCGATAATGAATATACTCATCTACCGTACTCGATAATGAATATACTCATCTACCGTACTCGATAATGAATATACTCATCTACCGTAGTCGATAATGAATATACTTATCTACCGTAGTCGATAATGAATATACTCATCTACCGTAGTCGATAATGAATATACTCATCTACCGTACTCGATAATGAATATACTCATCTACCGTAGTCGATAATGAATATACTCATCTACCGTACTCGATAATGAATATGCTCATCTACCGTAGTCGATAATGAATATACTCATCTACCGTACTCGATAATGAATATACTCATCTACCGTAGTCGATAATGAATATACTTATCTACCGTAGTCGATAATGAATATACTCATCTACCGTAGTCGATAATGAATATACTCATCTACCGTAGTCGATAATGAATATACTCATCTACCGTACTCGATAATGAATATACTTATCTACCGTACTCGATAATGAATATACTTATCTACCGTAGTCGATAATGAATATACTCATCTACCGTAGTCGATAATGAATATACTCATCTACCGTAGTCGATAATGAATATACTCATCTACCGTAGTCGATAATGAATATACTTATCTACCGTAGTCGATAATGAATATACTCATCTACCGTAGTCGATAATGAATATACTCATCTACCGTATTCGATAATGAATATACTTATCTACCGTAGTCGATAATGAATATACTCATCTACCGTATTCGATAATGAATATACTCATCTACCGTATTCGATAATGAATATACTCATCTACCGTAGTCGATAATGAATATACTCATCTACCGTAGTCGATAATGAATATACTTATCTATCGTAATCAATAATAAATATACTCATTAGAAAATAACGTAAAATTCGATACAACTTGGCAACCTAAACTTCATTATTGTATAAACCTTCTGATTAACTTTTGTCGTGTGAGTACATATTCATAATACATGTGATAAGTATATATTTGATTATTGCTTGAACGTTTCCTTGAAAGTCTCTGTCGTTTTTAACACAATACAAATAATAAAAATATCAACTTGTGACGAAGTGTTAACTCCTCGACAGCAGAAGTAGATACCTTAACGAGTTAAATACCTCAGGACAGCACATAAAGGCATTAAATATACCCAAAACAAATTAAATCCGAACTAATTTTACAGAAAGATATGCCCAGAAATAGTGATTGTACTCGGTAGTTTATTAGTCTCGATCAATACGACGAGAAATGAAGATGCTAACAATAGAGTGGTAAACCGCTTGGGTGGAATGCTTGCGAAATATATTATCATATACGGTAGAAGTGGAAATTTTTCGTGTTGAATAACTACACCATTTTGATGATTCGATTACAGCAAATAATATTGAAGAATGCAATATGAACGATAAATTGAGAAAGTGACGATAGGGTGCGGGTAATGTGCAAGGAAGAGAAGTATCGACATACCAACCAATGGAAGTCCAACCAATCACACACTATATTCATCTATAATGAGCTTAAAGGGCGTTTGATAATGTGCAAAGAAAAGCTTAGAAAGTGATTCGGAAAGGTTTTTCAACCTAACAATGAAAAAAATATAAAAATATTCAGTGACTACAGAATGACTGTCAAATATGATCTATTATTAGGGTGTTCAATGTAGGCAGCAATTGACAGACGCCACAAAGTATTTCTTTGATGAACAACGAAAATAAATTAGTAACGTAAGTGTTAACAACTTGTACACTGATCACCATTGTATCTAACTTGATTTGAAAGGTACACACTTGTACTGTGATCACCATTGTATCTGGCTTGATTTGAGAAGTAAACACTTGTACACTGATCGCTATAGTATCTGGCTTGATTTGAGATGTACATATTTTTTACACTGTTTATCATTGTATCTGGCTTGATTTGAGAAGTACACATTTTTACACTGATCATTGTATCTTAATTGATTTGAGAAGTACATATTATACTCGATTGCATGGTAGTGGCCATACATTAGGTAACGTTCAAGAATGTATCCACCTACTGAACAAATATAAAGAAAATGTAGATCCTCACAAATACAGATATATTTTGTTATAAATACTCAGATATATATTCAAAACAATCAACTAAAATGAATTATCTTTTAGGTATGAGTAAACGTACTTAACGGAGCTTATAACATGATAATATATGGAGTGATAAACTTCGGGAAAACAATATTTTAATGAAAACATAGTTTAGAATTCTTCATAGAGACATTCGTTTATAATGCTTCATATATACATTTCTAAACTCCTCAAATATGTCACATTGAATCAATGCATCATTTATTCATGTTGATCTCCAAATGTTTGAAGTTACAAATGTTGCATATCATAACTTACATGCTGGTAATCGTCATTTGATATGGTGAATAGTGAATTAACGAGTAAGACGTTTATATTGGTGGTATGGTGGTATAGCTGTTTCATTGAACGTTTTAAAGCTGTCGACGTATTCGTATGTGTAAATGTATTTACACAAATATGTCAATTTAATGTCTCTAATATATTTCAGTGTTTCTGTGAACTTGTCAACTGTACTTTTAGCGAACTGTTTTATAGACAGTCCTCTAAATCTAAAGCCATCTACAAGCCGGATTTTATTTAAACTGTTATTTCTTTTCCATCGTTCATGAACCTATCAACTAGAAATTATTTCTGAATAAAATACATTTTTGTTCATTGCTTGATATAAATTTCACCTCTTCATCTAGATCTTATCTGCAAACCTTTTGATGAAGAAATGACTATCCTCACCAGACAAGTTATAAACGGACAATGGTATATGTGTGGGTTATTTGAATCTCAAACAGCACGCATTAAGTGTTGGACCCCTATAATTACTTGTTTCGTTGTTTATTTCTCACAGGTATGGTATAATTTAAATTCTTTAGGACAATTTGTGAGGAGTTTTAATAGTGTTGATTTAAAGTGTCTTTCATTTTCCTCTGTAATATAGTTTGTTGTGCTTAATTCTTCATACGCAAGTTTGCGATTTTACTTAACGCTTCGTAAAATATTTCAAAAACTGTCTGTCCCTCTGTACTCTATTGGGTTACCTTTCTTGTGGAGCGAATTAATATACAACCACAACCCAACATAAGGGTACCTTTCTTATTTATATCACTCAGGACCACCATCTTGAAATATTCTTAACATGTCAACCATGTAATTGTCTTTCTGTCTGAGTTATTTCTAATCGGTTATATGCATCATGGTTGACATATTTCATAAATATATACAGATGTATCATATTCATAGTAAAATATTATAATGTTCTTGATTTGTTTAGCTAGAATCTATCAACCAACGAATGAGCCTATATCAGTAATTTTAAGTAGGATAAGTTGCAAATTTTGATTATTGCCAACATACAATTTGTACCCATTCAACGATTTATGAAATGAATTTCTACATCATTGATTCCTTTCTAGGTGAAAGACGCATTGCACGAGTCTGTTACTTTTATCTCACTTTTTTGGCACTGACATATCAAGTTTCGAAGTACACGTGTTGATATATTTGACTTGAAATATTTCAATATATTTATCTATTATTTTTAGAGATGTAAAATTTAACAATTCTCGATTGAATATTTTGACCATTGACAGTAAGTTTGACAAAAAACAAAGTCTAGTGACCAGATGCTTGCTGGCTATTGTATTTCCCCAGAAATTCACGTAACATATCTCTTCTTCCTTTGAGTGGCCTTTTAGTTTCCCAGCACTAAGGAACCCAGTCACAAGTGTCGCCAGACCAAGGGCAGGTTTATCTGACCTTTAAAACACTAAAACTATGACGACAGCAGAGGTTAGACCTTATCTGCTAACCATCAGTATGTTTGGAGCCTTCGCATCAAATATATTATCGAGTGGCCACTCCCATTACTTCAGGCAATGCTGCCCAATGGCTAATTTACATATATCATCAATTTATATCGCAACCATTGCCTATACAGCAGATTATTTTCATGGTGTAGGTAAATTTGTATATATTGTACTGACATTATTATATACAGCTGTAATCAAGGGAGCTAACTCTTAAATACATGGTCAACAAATTACTGTTTTGTCTCCCTTCGGATATCTTTCTTTTACAGCACACCCGTCTATGGTGAAAACATGTCAATTACTGAGAGATGCCTATTACGTACACATGATTATTACGTGTCTATAGCGGACACCTGTCTATCACTGACACTTTTATTTATGGAAGGATTAAATTCAGATAGCACGATAGTTTGCGCTAGAGAATATCATTTTCTCTCATGAAATATTATTTCCAGTCTGACCGCACCAGTGAATATCGATTTGTTTCATGCTATGATATCCCTTCTTATTATATATTTAATAATGAGATACTGAAATTATCAGAGGGAAAAAATTAAATCGGCATAGTGGCGATACCACTTTTATCGCCACAGTGGCGCTGTTACTTTTGGAACTATTTCCTTTATGCATTCAGGAAGAATATCTGCACTTATGTATGTTATTCAGACCTGTATTTCCATATTTAGGCCTATTTATTTTTTTCCTTCTCTCTATCAACTACCCTTCTTCTTCTTCTTCTCTCTCTCTCTCTGTTGAGCCGCTAGTATACATTTATGTAATCAACGAGAAGGCACCGTGAAGAATACCTAAAATTGAACCCCAAACAACAAAAAAGCAGTCTACAAGTATTAACTTTATTTTATAATTAGTGTTCTACCTGAATCATGCAAATTGTCAGCGATCGAACTTGCATGACCTGCTGTTATTCAATATTTTGTCACCCATACAGCATCGTATAACTGTTACACTCAACGACAAACGGTACACATTTTTAAGAAAAACTCTTGATTACATATAGTAATAAAATTGTTTAAGTAGCGATTTTAACTGTCATCACAATCATAACCATGTTTGGAAACGACGGAGAATCAGGCAATGATTATTGTCGATTGCAAACCAAAATTAAGTGACAATCGAAATTTGGGTGCAGCGTCTGTTACCTAAATAGATTGCAAGATAGCCAACACACAAAATTCACGTCTGAATGCAGAAATAAAAATAAAAAAAATAAAAAAATTAAAAAAAATTAAATCCTTACAAGTAAATTCATGATCATTAAAATCTGCTGTTTAATGATGTTACGCTCTGAAGTCTGTTTGACCGTTATGTCATGTTTATACAGGACCCCACCCCTGCAATGTTCATTGTATCCATCCGTGCAAGCAATGTGTTAACGAAAACAAATCTCTTCATTTTCGTATGAAAATATTCATTAATTTGACAAAATGCACAATTTGAAGTATTTTATGTGCAATCTAAATTTGTAGAAAATTCGCTGTTCCAAAATTATTGTAAAATTTCGGAAGGTCTTATTTATTGATGAAGTAATGCAGTCGATAATTGCACTGACACAGAATGGACAAACAAATCGACGTAAATCGAAGGTTTTTGCCTTAGAATATATCACAAAAAAGAAATTCTAGGTTTTCTGAGTGGACATAAGGAAATATTTCACTCGTGAAGTGGAAACATTTTGTACTATCACTCGTGGTTTCGCCACTGTTGACAATACAATGTTTCCACTTTACTCGGGAAATATTTCCTTATGCCTACACAAATAAAGGTAGATATCCTCTATATAATTGTTTTAATGTATTGTGCTAGTGCTCTAGAATGTGTTGTAGTTTGATAATTGTATACCTGACAAGAACCTTCAACATCTATACTAGCATAGAATATAAGCATTGTTCAGCATGCTTGAAATAAACTCAAGGCAACATTTCTTATGTAAAACGCGAATAAAGGTACAAATATAGCAAAAGTAACTGAGGTACCAGGGGAGACAGCTAAAGATGAGTGCATGTAGGCATGACAATCTATGTATTATACATCATCAATGAACACGGAGCAATAAAAATGATAGTTGCTATTAATATAATTATTAATATCACAGTTGCATGAAATCCATATACATCTACATTGAATTCATTTATTTCATCGTTATCATTTCCGATGGCTTTTGCAAACTAATTGCAGTTTAGTCTGTACTAAATGTCATGGATATGCCTCTGGTGTGTGAGTTTTCATTTTCTCCAAAGTTCGTTGGATCCGATCATATTAGTGTTTTTGTGCGTGGAGAGGTGGAGGTGGGGTGGGGAGAGGGAATGGAGATAAGTAATCACATCCCAGGATTCACGATTATATCCGTAAATAGCACTAGTAACTTACTCTCAGGATTTGTGATATCAAAAGATGACAGAATACATCAAGGAAATAAAAGCAAATGAAAGCCTGTAAGCAAAATCCCAACACAAATGTTATCTGACTGTAATCTAGACCCAATGGTCAAAACGACGAGTGAGTGTGACGCAGAATGAACTGCTGTCTCTGTATCATCATAATTCATCTCAAGTATGTACAGAATTATTGATGGGGTGTAGGAAATATTAGCAAACGAAAACTTTGATAAAAATACAAGCAAATTGAAACGTTGACCAAAACCTTAACAAAACTGTTGAATACGACGTTGATGTTGCAGCCGTTGCAGACGTAATACATGCAACTGCTTATGTGGACTCGACAAAAATCCCCTTCAAATATTAGTGTGAACAATTTCATTACCGCAAATCGATTTTCATATGCAATCAAATGAGAAACAAATTACGAAAGCAGTAGTTAAACAAATTAAAAGACTTGATTTTACGACTTTACGACTTTACGACAGATTTTACGACAGCCGTGAAATTATTTCAGCTTAAAACTCAATTGGTATCCCACAATTCACTTTCTTTCCACGACGCATCAGGTATATTCTATTTTTGTTTTCCTTTTCCGTAAAAACATAATTTCGAAATCCTCAACGATTATAGAGCAGTAATAACATTATACGATTACATTTATCGACTGCGGTACTTTCTGCAAAACTGATTTCTCTTTGTCTTCTATCGGCTCGGTACATCCTGAATAACTAATTGCTCATTGTTTTCTATATAGATGTGATCAATAGATGCTCACTTGGGCATTTTTCATTGCGGCATTCAGATATAACGGATCAGAAAGATACATAAGACTTTCATCCGTTAGGGAACGCTGTAAAAAATTCCTTGTGAAAATTCTTCAGTTAGTTTGCTTCTATTTCTGCATCGTCTTGAAACTGCAAAATATTTAAGACACTTCATGGAATTAAGTTACAAAAATATTAAAAGATCATTAAACCAGGATGTAAATACGATGGATACTGTATTAAAAGTAATGATAAATCAATTGAATATTTTCTGTTTTAAAAAAAAAAAAATTATTTATGTCAAAAGGTTTTCTCCCCCGTCGTAGGTTAGCAATGTTTGTTGTACGGAATGAAAAACAGTGAAACGAAGGGATACTATCAAAGCTTTTCATTACTAGACAGATGTAGTGTTTATAAAGTATATAAAGGTTATTTGTCTTATGTGTGATTTCAATTATGTATTGTCATGCTTTTGCTCTCTCTCTCTGAAACAATTGAACATTTGTAGAAATTATATATTATTGTCCCGTTCTACGCAAAACTCTTAAAATGTTGACTTTCCTCTTAGATATGTTATTAACTGTAGAGTACCTGTGAGCATGGGTATGATATTGACAGCGATCACATAGCACTAGTCTCCATGAAAGTTGATAAATTTATCCAGAATGGAACAAGAAGAAATGTTAAATTTTGTGCCTTTTGTCTACAACTTTTGTATTATTGCGATGATGAATATTAATAATATTGTGTGCTTCGTATGATATTACTATGTAGCTCTGGTCTACCTGCACGCTTCGACTTTAAACGCCATGTGATGGAAATCCCCTCCTGACATAGGCTATGGGAGACGGAGTAGCCTCCCCGTTTCAACTTAGATACCGTACTCCTGTAGTGCACATAGTGTAAGCAATAATTATTTTCAGCGAGTGAATCTGGCGCGGGTCCTGTCAGGTTTTTAATTTATGTGCCCCTCTCTCGTTATGTAAGGAAAATAAAAACATGCCTTATCAACATTTTCACACTTTTCCTTTCTTCGTAGCATTGGTATCACTCCATCTTAATTTCATTTTTATCAAACGTTTCATGCAATAAGGAATCACTTTTTAACAATAGAATGTAAATAATGTCTGAAGGCGCTTAAGATCTATAATGATATTAATAATAACAATAATAATGATAATAATAATAACAATGCCTGCTTCGTTATATGTGGTTCACTATGAACATTGTAGATATCGTGAAGGGGTAAAGAATCGTTTAATGTCACACTAACCGGGATCAATGCAGTTACCAATGTAAAAAAAACCAAAACAACAGCAATTGTAAAGCGAATAAAGAATTGAAAACAGTTTGATAACAATGCAGGTCTTGCTTTGTTCGATTTATACTGTTAAACTGACGACAACCTACAATCCCTACGTTCGATCATTACAAATCTTTCCCGGAAAACAGATCTATACAAATCTTTCCCGGAAAAAAAGCGCATTAACACCGTCTGCATATCGGCACAGCATAGTAACTTAGCAAGAACTACATTTCAGTGCTGGTCACCACACTAAATATACGTGGTTAATTAGAATATCAATGTGCATCCTGTTACGACTCTATGGTCTAAGAAAAATGTAACAGAAAGAAAGTGAAACCAACAAATCATGTAAAAAATCAACAAGCAATTTATTACTAGATAATTAAAATGAAAAAATCAAAAAGTCACTTACAGTAATGTGTTTTGAAATCCTAATAATCCAATAAGAATGATTGTTCTAATCACAAGTCCTAAATATAGAATGTTCCGAATTCACGGCTGTGTCCTTGAATGTTATGATGTGCTAATGGTCTCCAAAGTCCCGATGTACTAGAAATCTTGATGTGCTGATGTCAAAATGAAGTATTCCAAAATCTCTGAATAAGTTCACATAAATTCCAAAGTCATCAATTAAAAATCCAAAATCCAAAGTTTATGAGCACTGGTATAATCCAATGAATATTTAAAATAATTCCTCTCTTAGAATTTGTAATGAATTTTCACAACTGTAATAGCTCTTTACAAGACTGATGGTAATGTCAAAACTGAATAAATGTCCACCAAACATGGCATATATAAAGATTGGTCACATGACAAAATGTTCTAGAACATGAGTCATCTTAATGGAATTTTTACTTGTAAACAAAAATCAACCTTGACCTTCAAATTGAGAAAACATATTGATCAAAACAACCTAATTCAAGGACACTAGTTAAACATGTTTTTCCTGATAACATTAAGATTTAAGCAAATATTAAAGTGAAGAAACATTTATAATTTCCTAAAATATTTATAATAATATATAAACATCATCATAACACCTCCCCTCATAAAGAAAAAGAAAGATTTATATAATAAAGCTTTCTTTTGAATATACATCTAATAGTAAAATAACCAAAATTACATAAGAACATGTTTTATGATACTGGACTTAATTACATCAAGCAATATTACATTTCTAGGCACGTGAGAGTGCATCTGCAATCACATTGTCTTTTCCCCTGATGTGTTTAATGTCAATGTTATATTCTTGCAATATCAAACTCCATCTCAACAATCTCCGATTTTTATCTTTCATTTTGTTGATGAAAGTAAGGGGATTGTGATCACTGTACACAATAATTGGAGAAAGAGCTGAGGTAACATACACTTCAAAATGCTGTAAAGCCAATATCAAAGCCAAACATTCCTTCTCAATTGTGGAATAATTTTTCTGGTGATTGTTTAGTTTTTTAGAAAAATAACACACAGGGTGATCCACACCACTTTTGTCTTCCTGAATCAATACTCCACCAACCCCTACATCACTTGCATCAACAGATAATTTAAATGATTGGCTAAAATTTGGTGCAGAAAGAACTGGTGCATTCTTAAGCATGGCCTTTAACTTGTCAAAAGATTCCTGACACTTGTCAGACCAAACAAATTTGGTTTTCTTACTCAATAAACTTGTCAAAGGTTCAGCAATTTTGGAAAAATTGGAACAAAATTTCCGATAATATCCAGCCATACCTAGAAATCGCATCAGTTGCTTTTTACAAATTGAAACTTGAAATTCAGAGATAGCTTTGACCTTAGCTTCTATAGGTTTAACTTGACCTTGTCCCACAATATGTCCTAAAAATGTGACACAAGCATGGCAAAACTCACTTTCGCTCAAATTAATTGTCAGATTCGCATCGCTGAGTCGATCGAAGAATTTTCGAATGGTTTCCAAATGATCTTCCCAGGTGTTGTTGTAGATAATGACGTCAT
Source organism: Margaritifera margaritifera (assembly GCA_029931535.1). Classification (NCBI taxonomy): domain Eukaryota; kingdom Metazoa; phylum Mollusca; class Bivalvia; order Unionida; family Margaritiferidae; genus Margaritifera; species Margaritifera margaritifera. The sequence goes on along the minus strand of JAQPZY010001017.1, from coordinate 193,740 downwards.
CGATATAAGCGTCACAATTATCAAGACCAAATGTTATCATGTTCATCAGACGTTGAAACGTTGCAGGCGAATTTTTCATTCCAAACGGCATGACTTTATATTGATAAAGTCCATCTGGAGTTACAAATGCTGAAATTTCTTTTGCCCTTTCCGTCAGTGGAATTTGCCAGAATGCTTTTAAAAGGTCAAACTTGGTGACATATTCCGCATTTCCAATTTTATCAATGCAATCGTCCATTCTTGGGATTGGAAATGAATCAGTTTTGGTGACACTGTTGACTTTTCTATAGTCAGTACACATACGGAATGTATTATCTGGCTTGGGAACAAGAATACATGGTGAACTCCAGTTACTTTTACTTGGTTCTATGAAATCATTCTCCAGTAAATACTGAATTTCTTTCTTCAGATAGTTCTGTTTGAGAGGATTCATCCTATAAGGATGCTGTTTCACAGGCGCAGAATCTACAATGTCAACGTCATGATAAATTCTATTTGTTCGTGTTGGAACATCAGGAAACAAGTGCTCATAGTCATGTAATAGCTGTTTTAGTTCATTTCTTTCCTGTTGTTGTAGATGTAAAAGTTTCTGGTCTAGGTTGTTCAATATTTCTGAATTCCGAAGATTGGTTATACCAGAGTCACTATAGTCTGATCGTACTCCATCGTTGATATCTTCACTGTGTGGGACAGGTACAACTAAATTAACAGAATAATTAGCTGGGCTATCTCTGTCAAAATATTCCTTTAACATATTTATATGACAAAGTTGTTTCCGTTTCCGTCTCCCAGGAGTGTTAATGATATAATTTAAGTCATTTACTTTCTTTTCAACGGTATAAGGACCATAAAATTTAGCCTGAAGAGGATTCTGAGGTATGGGAAAGAGAGCCAGAACTTTGTCACCAGGTTTAAAACTCCTTTCCTGTGAATTTCTGTCATACCTTAATTTCATTTTTGACTGGGTAGTGTGAAGATTAGTTCTTGCTACTTCACAGGCCTTTGACAACTTGTATTTGAAATCAGAAACATAACCAAGAAGATTAATCTTTGAATCTTCATTTTAAAGAAGTTTCTCTTTCAATAATTTCAATGGTCCACGGACAGTATGACCAAAAACTAGTTCAAAGGGACTAAAACCCAACGACTCTTGAACTGATTCCCTAACAGCAAACAACAACAAATGAACACCCTCATCCCAATCCTTTTCTGTATCAAAGCAATATGATCGAATCATATTCTTCAAAGTTTGATGAAATCTTTCCAAACCACCTTGACTTTCAGGGTGATAGGCAGAAGATTTAAACTGTTGGATGCCTAGTTCATGCATAACTTGTTGGAAAATTCCAGACATAAAATTTGACCCTTGATCCGACTGGACAGATTTGGGAAGGCCAACAAGTGTAAAAAACTTCACCAAAGCTTTCACAATAGTTTTAGTTTTTATATTTCTCAGAGGAATTGCCTCTGGAAATCTTGTAGATGCACACATGATGGTCAACAAGTATTGGTTGCCTGACTTGGTTTTAGGTAAAGGACCAACACAGTCTACTATTATTCTACTAAATGGTTCATCAAATGCAGGAATAGGTTGCAGATGAGCCTTAGGTATCTTCTGATTGGGTTTTCCTACCATTTGACAAGTGTGACAAGATCTGCAGTATTTAGAAACATCACTTTTGAGTTTCGGCCAATAAAAATGATTCAAGATCTTGTGATAAGTCTTACGGACTCCTAAATGACCAGCCAAAGGAGTTTCATGGGCTAAATTAAGAATTTCCTGTCGATATGACTTAGGAACAACAATTTGATAGCTCACTGACCACTCGTCACCAGCGGGTACATCAGGTGGTCTCCATTTCCTCATAAGAACCCCATTTTTCACAAAGTAACACACTGGAACTTGTGTGGCTTCAGTTTCACTAATAACCCTCTGAAACAAACAAGATATCTCGGGATCTTGCTCCTGTTCAACGACAAGGGATTGTCGTTTGTCATCCTGATTAGAACAAAGAGAATGAGTTGCCAAAAGAGGATCACTGTGATCAATACCATTTGATTGATCAATACCTGAGGAAAAAGTGACCTCATCAAAAGACTGACCAATACATGTGTCAGCTAAAGGAATAATATCCTGATCAACATCACTCTCAAGAGCTCTTTTTGCCATAGCTCTAGTAACTGCACAAGCAGGGTACAAATCAGGGATTTCAGTTTCGACAGGATCAACTTTCTGATCCAAACAAGGCTTGTCAGTTACAAGTGGATTAACCACAACCTTATCTCCAGCTAGGTCATTGCCTAGTAATAAATGAACACTCTCTATGGGTAAAGAAGTCACTGCCCCAACAGTCACAGGTCCAGAAACTAAGTCTGATGCCAAATTTACACAATGAAGAGGAACATTTACAAAGCCGCACTCTACTCCCTGAACAAGAATACTTTCACTTGAAGAAGACTCCTCAGACAAAGGCAAAGTACCTGATAATAAAAGACTCTGAGAAGCTCCAGTGTCCCTTAATATTTTAATTGGGATAGGCTTGGCAGAATCACCAATAAGTGATATAGAACCTTCTGACATGAATGGTTCATAAGCCTCTAAAATAGAATCAGACTGGGGTTTGTTTGACCCTACAAATGTATTGCTTTCAATACAAGACCGTGACCTTGACCTCGTAGAAATAAGAGCATCTGGAAAAGCTATGTCTTTACTCTGTTGCTTATTTTTCAACTTGAAGCAATCAGAAATAACGTGCCCTTTCGTTTTACAATAAGTGAACGTAGGAAGAGATAAGGATTTCTGATTAGTCTTATCAGATGTTTGATTCCTAACAGTTGTACTGTTGTGAAATTTGGAAGTACTCGAATGAGATTGAAATGGTTTTTTACCAGAAAACTGCTGAGAGGACGACTTATTGCCAAATGAAATTTTGTGAGTCAAGGAATAATCATCAGCCATACGAGCAGCATTTTCCAAAGTTTCCACATTCTGCTCGTCAAGATCGGTTTTAACATCACTATGGATGCACCTCTTGAACTCTTCAATTAATACGAGCTGTCTGAGGTTATCATAAGCTTGATCAACTTTCTTGGCTGAGCACCACCTATCAAATAGTTGTTCTTTATCCCTTGCAAATTCGACATGAGTTTGTCCAGTTTCTTTTCTACAATTCCTAAACCTTTGTCGATATGCCTCTGGTACCAACTCATAAGCTTTCAAGATGTACTCCTTAACCACATCATAATCAGTGCTTTGTTGTACTGACAGTGAAGTGTAGACTTCACGAGCTTTGCCAATAAGTACGCTTTGTAATAACAAAGTCCAATGCTCTCTGGGTCATTTCAAGTTTTCAGCAATTTTCTCGAAATGAAGAAAGTATTTATCTACTTCTTTTTCCTGAAAAGGGGGTACTAACCTAATATATCTAGTAACATCAAAACCTGAATTTGTGATTAAAGGAGTGGAGTGTGCTCTGTTTGCCAGTTCTAATTCTCTTAATTTAAATTGCATTTCCCTTTCTTCTCTTTGCATCTGCATTTGTATTTGCCTCTCTTCTTTCTCTCTCTCCATCTGCATTAGCCTCTCTTCCTTCTGCATTTGTATCTCCCTCTCTTCCTTCTGCATTTGTAGCTGCCTCTCTTCTCTCTCTCTCTCCATCTGTATCTGCCTCTCTTCTTTCTCTCTCTCCATCTGTATCTGCCTCTCTTCTTTCTCTCTCTCTCTCTGAAATCTGAAGCTTTGCCAATTCTAAATCCATCTGGTTCTTTAATTCTAATTCCTTTAATTTCCTGTCAGAACCAGATACAGGTTTTCTCTTCAAACTTAAAGCACTATTTTCAAAAATTCCCTTTCCTACTAAATATTGAATTAAAATAATCTTTATTTCCTGTTTTGTCAATGTTACTTTTGCCTCAGATAGACTGTATTTTCTGGCAAGCTCGAGCAACTCATCCTTTCTCATGCACTCTAACCCCTTCTGGGTAGGTTTTGAAATGAAATTCTGAACATTAGATGCCATTGTAAATGCTTGTTGGTTTCACACAAAAAATGTCTCTATATAAAATCTTTGCCAAAGACAAAAAAAAACATTCCGAGACAAAATCAATATGAATTTCAAAGATAACTTTAATATCTCTAATATGCTTTAAAGAAATTCAATCCCGGATGACGACCAGCCCCCAATTTCTGTTACAAATCTATGTCCTAAGAAACATGTAACAGAAAGAAAGTGAAACCAACAAATCATGTAAAAAATCAACAAGCAATTAATTACTAGATAATTAAAATGAAAAATCAAAAAGTCACTTAGTGTAATGTGTTTTGAAATCCTAATAATCCAATAAGAATGATTGTTCTAATCACAAGTCCTAAATATAGAATGTTCCGAATTCACGGCTGTGTCCTTGAATGTTATGATGTGCTAATGGTCTCCAAAGTCCCGATGTACTAGAAATCTCGATGTGCTGATGTCAAAATGAAGTATTCCAAAATCTCTGCATAAGTTCACATAAATTCCAAAATCATCAATTAAAAATCCAAAATCCAAAGTTTATGAGCACTGTTATAATCCAATGAATATTTAAAATAATTCCTCTCTTAGAATTTGTAATGAATTTTCACAACTGTAATAGCTCTTTACAAGACTGATGGTAATGTCAAAACTGAATAAATGTCCACCAAACATGGCATATATAAAGATTGGTCACATGACAAAATGTTCTAGAACATGAGTCATCTTAATGGAATTTTTACTTGTAAACAAAAATCAACCTTGACCTTCAAATTGAGAAAACATATTGATCAAAACAACCTAATTCAAGGACACTAGTTAAACATGTTTTTCCTGATAACATTAAGATTTAAGCAAATATTAAAGTGAAGAAACATTTATAATTTCCTAAAATATTTATAATATTATATAAACATCATACATAACAATCCATAAAATTACGATATTTCTAATGGAAATTTTTTTAAAAAGCGCTTGCCTCACGAAAGAAATGAGATTTGCATCTATGTTGAAAATTATGTAATTTCTCATTAGTAGGAAAATAGGTAGTTAGGGAGATACGAACAGAGATGAGATGGTCAGTACATACATACATACATACATGCAAAATCACAAACAAACAAACAAAATTTTGAAACCAACATTTTTTTTTCAATAAGACCTACTTCACTAACTAAATATAACAAGACAATGAAGAGTGAGGATTACGGCAGTCCCTCCGCTTCATGTATACTATTTTTATTCCACAAATACAAATTATTTTCATTTCAAATATAAGTATACACACAAATGAAAAATATTAAACATTGTGTTCCTATTATATATGGACAGTTTATTCGTGTCATCGATGGGCACTACGTTTCTGAGCTACAGAAAACAAATATCCATAATGATTACCAAGCCGCATTTTTGTATTTTTTCATCGTTTCTAGGGATATTGGATCCAAAATAGAGACCATCGCATCGGATCCTTGTAATCTCACATTAATGAACTGAGTTGACACAGCAATTCTTCTCATACTGTTTATGATGTCGTCTATGAGAGGATGGAATCTATTCGAATAAAAATATTCCACCATGTTGCCGTTGGAAAAGTATCAATTGGTTTCGGGTCGATTGTTGTTGTCGATGTTGAGGACATAAGCTCGAAAGTCTTTAGGTTTTCGTTGAGGAAGTTCGTCTTTTGCACAAATCACTGGATTCCAAGGAAGCAGTGTATGAACTGTTTGTCTAGAGGTGATGATGTTCCCGGGGGTTCATTTTATGTGTTTCTCACAGGTAATGATAGACAATGATTTCACACTTGACTTTTTTGTTTAAACCGGTCTGTCAAGTAAGTCGAAGAGCGTGAAGTATCGGTACTCTGCTGCAAGAGAGCTTCGATGCATTTCATCTCCAAGTCAGCCAGTGGAGGTTTCGAATGGTCTCTTAAGTCTTTATACCACTCTCTCAAGCTATTCTCTTTGTTGATGAGAGTCTATGCTTTTTCCAGATAATCTCCCAACTTTTCTCCTTGACTCATCATTAGACATTTATTGTGTAGTACTTGACTAGTATGATTGATTTGACACCATAGCAATGTTCTCTGTTCAGAAGAGTGATTTGTTTTGAAAGGAGGCGAGAAAAACAGGATACTAAGTGCTGTTGTATTTCTGGCCATAGTGACACTACTATTCTTAGTCATTTTCTTTCTCTCCACCACCACTTTGATGGTGTATATGGGCTGCCGTAGTTCCAGTTCTTGATCGTCTTGATCGTCTATGTCCAATTGCTTCGTGTTCCAATTTTTTAAATAGTCCAGGATCACTTCTCTGAGAATGTTGCTCTTAAGAGAATTGTCAAATTCTGCAAACAAGATCACTATGTTCTAGATGGCTAGTGCAAAATGAAGTTCTGATTTTATATGGTTGAAATGTTCACTGCCTTGGTCAGGGGTGAAATCAAATCCCCACAAGTAACACCATCCTGCATTGCCATCGAATGAAATGCAGTATGTACTGTTGGCACCTAAGTTAGATCTCATGTAATTTCTTCTGGGCAAAGTTAGATTCAAAGGGTCTGCTACACAGTATCTGTCTGACCTGGGTGACTTCTATATTGGAAATATTGCAGTGATGGAACTGGAAAGGGTTTTGATTAATATTTCCCTTGACGGCAGCATTGCTAACGATGTCAGTGAACAAACGTTGAGGGAGTTCATCCTGGAGCACATGATCTTTGACCTTGGATAGGAGCCCACAGACAATGGTGAAGGTTTTTACATCCACTCGTCGCATGGGATACCTAGCTGTACTTCTGGTAAGAACCTAACTGCTGTCGTTTCATTCTTTAGGTAAGACTCGACACGTTGCACGTAGAGTATAAATCATCAAATGGAAAACGGCGCTACTTCGAGTCAGTCTCAGACATACATCCACGCCATTCAATAAATACTTGTCTTGCACGCACAGGTCTGAATGTAAACGATCCATCATTTATAAACTACACCCTAGTTTGACTTTCCTTTGTTGGTCGTTAAACCATACATTGTGGCTTGGGTCATCCTCGGCAATCAAAGCTGTGCCGTTGAACTTGCCAAACATGTCGGGTTTCCACACCAAAAAACCATCTAAGTGTGTGTTCTGTGTTTATTTTTCGTAAGTCAGTATATTCTGTAGGTAAGCTAGGTAAGGGTATGTGTCCATACTGTTGTTGATGTGTTTGTTTGTACAGGTACAAAATTCGTTTCGCTGAACAAAGAATGCATGAAATTGTCGATGGTAGGTACTACAGCATTGATGCGAAGATTGGTGCTGTCGGTTTTGATGACTTTTACTTTCAGATACAAGTAACTATTATTCAGATCAATGTCTTCGGTTTGCCCTTTGATTTCAGACTCGATTTGGTGCTCACGTCGTAACAGACAACACGGGATGGAATGATACCCACTGGAATTCTTGCATCGTCATCAATGTAGATTGCATGGCAAACATATCTAGTAGAGGATGACAGAGCTTTTTCGACTGGAGTGTGATGTGAATTTAGAGGCATTTCTCGTGGTCCAAAGAGCACTTTATTGTCTGATTCAACACATTCAGTAATGCTTGTTTGGGTATCTGTTTGTCGATGAGCACGTTTAAGATAAATTCTGTTCCTGGCGTCAAGGAATCATTTTCGAAAGCATGCAATCCTTTGGAGACAATAGGTTTCATGACTGGTGTCACAGTACGAAAGAGATATGAGAACATACCATCAATTCCAAGTCCTCGTTGTCGAGCTATTTCTTGGAGCACGAGATCCATTAGTTACAGCTCGGTAGAGAATCGTTTTTGAACATTTGCATCTCGGCAACGTTTTCTTTGGAGAATAGAATATTTTGTCCAAGATCCTCTTTGACACCAATATTCGCCCTGTCAAAATGCAATTTATTGATATGAAGATAATGGGGATTCCTGTAGCACTGAAAAAACTAGAGGAATCGGTTGTTGTTATTGATAATGTATTTTTTTTTTTGAGCGAGAATATCAAACAAAAGTGGAGAAAATTTGATGAACAGCGTTTTGCAGTTGGAAAAATCCATTTCTAAACGATGAGAGGGTGAATTGTACTCAATCATTCAATTCTGTTGGTTTTGTCGAGTCTTGCCAAACTGATCCATGAAAATAGTTGATACAGTATCAACAAGATGTCAAAAATTAAAACAATATCCTTCAGAATTTCGATAGGGGATTGGCTGGCGCTATTAAGGTTTGGTCGTAAAAGCCAGGATCATTTATGTCCAAGTGTTTTTGTACTTGTTCGTTTAGTATTTCTACGACGAAAGTAGCTTTATCCCCATTGATATTCAAGACGTGAGTTGGATACATCATTTCAACCAAAGCCACTCCCCAATGAGCTTCGTGGTCCTGTTCTGCTTGAGGTAATTTCGCCGTGAAACAACAACATAATATGTTTGGGAAACACATCCATATAACTGTCACTAGGTAGAGTCAAATACAATTGATTACTCGTATTCATAGTTCGATCGTTCTCATCTCTAAAGAGTTACCTTGTATCAAAGGAGAATGATTGTGCAACAGTTCCAAAGAGTTGCTGTGATTTGAATAGTTGTGACTGAAATTTGCATGGCTACCATTGTTGCTACTACTGTCAAGTTTTCCAATAGTTGCTCCAATCACTTAATATATCACAAAGATATGACAGAAAAAGACAATTAAATTTTTAGGAACACGTTCTTGACACCACACTCACTGTTGTTATTTTGTTTATGTAGCTCCTGTAGTGATGGAGTAGAAGAAAGAGACACATTGTTCAACGGCAGGTTCATGACTTTTGTTTCTGTTTATAGTCAATGAGTTGCGAAAGTGCAATCCAAGAATCGAAACTCGGCGGATAACCTTTTCAATGGACTTTGACTTTTTTGATACGAAGTTGTCACACTTTAAGTTTTCTTTGATAGACAATGCTTTCGATATCGTACACGCCGTCGTATTTATTGATCACTCGTTGTAACGCATGCATGTAAAATGTTCCTTTTAAAGTTTCTCCGATCATATCTTCTATTCCAATTTACAGACAATCTGGTGACGTTCACGAATGTGTCCTGTCACGCGAAATATTTATTTCGTCGAGTTGAGTAAATATTCTTTGCCAAAAGTGCGTTTTATTTACCCATTGAGAACCCAATCTCCTGTGTTTACCCTTCTTTCTTCTTGGATGTCTTAGACGTTCCAAACAATCGATTAAAATGGCGCCACTTCGTTTTGTGGAGTCACTATATCTGGTGCATATCCGATACTGAGATGTTACGATTGATTGTAGGCTTTCACCAGACGTGGAAAAACGTCGATGCATTTAAGAGTACTTTTTTCTTAAAAACGTTCCACGGTACTCACTTTGGTCTCAGTGGTGAAAACAAAAACTGACTGTGTCTTTTCTAAAATTCTTTTTGAAATTGCTGTTTGAAAACATCAGTGCCTGTATCTGTTTGCCATCGCAGAGGGTGTCGACACTTTGTGTCAACGCAATTTTCAAAGCTCGCTTTAACTCCAAGCCTGTTTCAGAAGTCAGTCGGACCGCCCAATCCGATTTTAAAAACACATCAATTGCACAAAACAAATGTTTGTAACCTTGATTGTACAAAGAGAAGTGGGGAAAAGTCCACTAAATCGGCTTGCCATTGATAATCGATTTCTGCTACCGTCGTTTGACTTCTTGGAAGTTTGTGTCTAATAGGTTTGTATAACTGATAATGTTTAAACTGTTCAATTTCATACACAATAAATAAATTAAAAGCTAACTTGAAGCTTTCGTCCTTGTACTAAGGACTTCATCAGCGGAATGATTTATTCTCTACTGATTGTTAACATCACCCGAGGGAATAGTGAGCGATGTTAACAAATTGTCCCAGATATGCGGCATATTGTAACGGCCGGCATCCCTGTTCAGCGTTGGTTTGTGAGCACGGATGCATATATACTCTTTAACCCCCCGCTCAAACCATGACATCATTATTCTTCCCGCAGATAAGGGTCGGTGTACTGTCGTAATGGACAAATCTACTTACAAAGAGTTATGTGTGAACATGCTTCAGTACTCTAACACATACAAGAAATTGGCACGTGACCCCACTACCAAATACAAGAAGGAACTTTCGGATTACATCAGAGAGTTACGTGAGAAAGAGAAGGTAATTGATTGTTCACTTAGTAGACTATTACATCCTACTACTGAAACACCACCGAAGTTTTATGGTTTACCAAAGATCCATAAAGAGAATATGCCATTGCAGCCGATAGTCAGTAGTGTGGGCTCTATTACCTACAGCTATGAATAATACTACACAGTTAAGCTTTCACCAAGCTAATTTTACGATGGACTGGTGCAGAAAATGAGTAGCTAGTCCGACTGGCCAGTTGGATTTTAGGTATATTGAGTAGACTTAATCTATACATTGTATATTTTATCAATTTAAAAGAAATAATAGAAACCATGTGAACAATGAATAACAGCAAACTGTTTCTGATAACCAGTCGCGAATCTAGGGCATAGCAATCCAATCTGATGGGTAAGTTGAGAAGGGAAATAACTCTCGTATAGTCTGTGTACAATCGACGCTTGCAGGTCCAGTTAAAAACTCTTCCACGTCTATGCGATGTCTGCTGACACATGCTACTTCTGATTCCTAACATCAACATGTATAGGTATTTGGATACTTCAAAGTTTCATGCATCTAATTCTATCTATACCAGCCAGTAGTGCCATTTGTGAGACAGACTTCTCTCAAATGAAGCAAATGAAGACAGATTACAGAAATAGGAAGCATGCTAAGACCATGACAATGCTGTTAACTGTTCAGCTGCATTTTGATGATGTGGATGCATTTGATCCAGTTTCAGCAACCCACAGCTAGAACTCCTTTTTCGCAGACCCAATTTCATGGGCAGCTGTACTTACTTTCGAAACCATATTCTCATCTTTGGAGGGCCTAGTTCTGATACTGTCATTGTTGCCAAGTCAATGGAAAAGGATTCTCATTTCCATTCTAACCATGATTCAGACTGGTCATCAATGGCAGCATCAGATTCTGATACGCAGCCGCTAGATAGTGTCTGTGTGAATCTGGATCACCTGGACAGTTAGCATTATTGTCCTAGTCAATAAAAAGTGGCCAATTATGCTGAATTTAATAAAATGTAATAAATCTGACGTATGATATAAATATCTTAGTTTGCTTTTTTCTTTATTTTCCATTTTTCACTACATATATAATCTTACTAAAAGCTCATTACTACATTTCGTCTTCTTGTATGATGGAACGTTGGACCAGTTGGTTCTGGACTGAACCAGTAGCATTTTCAGGTTACTGGTCCTGTGGGCTTGCAGGAGTGTTTTGCGAGTTTCACACACTCCACTCAGTGGCAAGTGAGGTATCCGCTGCTCGTACCTGCGCTGGAGTTCCATCCGCCCTTTTATTTTTTTAAAAAAGGGATTAAACTACGTTTCGTCCTTCCATAAGGTCAAGTGGTGTAGTATTGAGATTTTTCCTTATTTTCATCTCAACACTTTTCCTACACGTGAGCCGGCTATCACTTCTGACATGGGATCAATTACTTTGGCTAACAAGGGGGTAATCAGCATCAGAAGAAAACCTCCTCGTTGAACAAGCAATTTGTTCTTTTTCTTTTCAAATCCGTAAGAAAATCTCAAATAGTCTCGGGTGGTGAGTTTTAATTACGCATGTGGCTGATGTGTGGCATCATCATAAGCATAATTCAGTCATGGCGATCCTACTTGATTTGGCAACACTTGGAGTTGAGATTTGTCTCTAGGACCACATGATGGGCATTGGGACTGATTGTGCGATGCGCTTTTTCTTTGATGAAATACATTTTGGGTAATGTAAGTAATACTAGCATTGCAATGTCCCTTTCATGTAACCGGAAGTTTCATATATTTTTATTTCACCTAACATGTCATCGAATATTAGGAGATGAGTGCGAACCAGATATGATCCAATAATCTTCACAAGGAATACTTTATACAAACGAAATCAATTCTTTTTGACTTTCTTTTGGTAACTAGTAAGCCGACTGCAGCTCGTTGTAACATCACACAATGCGTTCTGGAGGAGGAACAAATAAACGTTATTTGTGTTCGATCAAACGTTTAACAAATTCGGATATGCCTGAATCGCTTGGTCCAGCAGTCAACATGATTAAAGTTATGGCATAGATACAGTGCCTCCCAACTTTGACGATCTGATCTTTCGTCAATCACTTTGAGAACGGAAGATGAAGCCATGACTCTAGAGTTGTTTTGAATTTCTGAGACTACAACAGAGGACACATCACATTTTATACAGAAACAAAACTTGTATTGTTTTGTAAAAGGAGACAACAACATATGAAATACCATGTTACAGCAAACTTTTAAAAAAGTTAATTCTAGTCGTAACTTTTGAGTTTGCCGGTCCTCATCACTAAACTTTCGTCTTGGATCTGGGGATGACAAATTCCAGGTCGATTGATGTACGTACATATCTCGATGTAAAAGTAAAGGACACAGTCACACTGAGTACAATTTTAAACGGGCGTTGGCTGTCATGTAAACATCAGTGATTACGTTGGCAAATTCTATGGGTTAAACAAACTAGTTGACCTCTTCATAATTCACTACGACCAAATCTTCACATATGATTTCGACGTGTTTGACGAGTTTTCTTGCATCATAGATCAACTGAAAGTATTGACACGAATCCACCACGGGCATCATTGGGTGCTGAGCAGTTTTCTCCACAAACAATTTAGCATGACTTTAGCAAAAAGCTCATTTTCTTGGTCCAGCTCGACATATTCCAGTTCAATACCTTCTATGGATCGGTACCATTGCTTACATTGGTATTTTGCTTCTTAGGCGTGATACAAGGAGTGATAGCCATTCGCTTCTTGTTCCAATATGAGAAACTCGTTTACGTTTCCTAAAAAATCCCGACGTTACAGCCGTCGTCCTCTTGGTATTGTTCTGTGGTAGGGAATGTGCAAAACCTTTGTACACTTTGAACAAATGGTGTCCATGATCAAGAGCTTGAAGTAATTCCACACTCACCCACGTTCTTGTAAATACTCGCTCTTCGTCATCGTAAAGACAGGGTTCATGTTGTTTACATTTTTCAGCACACGAAAGACATAATACAAACATCAGTTTTCAGTTGCAATGATGAGGCAATAACGTTTGTCAGTAGAAGAATTTTACATTTGAGTAGACCTTTATACTGACTAATATCTTCCACAATAATGCGTTCTGTCAAAATTTCAGGGTGACCTGTTTACAGACACAATGGTACAGCAAATACACATAGATATATTTCATTTATTCTCTTTGAGATTCATCTTCCTCGTACAACAAGTCTGGTCCGTACCCCTGAACAAACTATCATAGGTACTCAAAGGTTCAGTGTCCACCACATCGTAGTCTTCGACGATGCGGACAATTCCGGATATGTTTTTTAAAAGTCGATTGTAGTCGTCCACATGTCCACCACGCGTCATCCTTGAGTTTCCAAGCTCTGGCGTCGTTGGCAAGTTCTTCCCACAGATCTTCCGTTGTCAACCTGTATACGGTTTTTTCCATCAGTGCCATAGACATCCATGAAATTCGTACACGATCTGTGTTTTTTTTTTCCAAATCATAAACATCGACGAAGTAAGGACCGACTTTCTTTTCTGCACTATTTCTGGCATGTTGTATCCGCTTGCCTTGAGTCTAGCACAAGTAATTTAAGCAACGCAAAGCCTTAGTCGAATACTGGTGGCTCATGGAGTAATACGTTTAAGGTATTACAATAGCAAGGGTGTTCTCGGGCATGACATTCTTTCGGTACACCATTTAATAAACTTTGGCGGTGGTAGAAGCTTCCTTCAGGGGATCGATACAATCGTGCTTGAGAAATAACTTTCGGAATTGTCCACAACAACGTTTAAAAATGTCTACATAAGACCGACAATCGACATGCTGCTCCCGATCGCTGAATCCTTTGTCACATTTGTCGCAAAAGTAACTATATATGAGAAATCCCGTGTTATTGGTAATGGCGTCGAAATGATTTTGGTGATAATAGACACGAATGTATTTTCTGTCTGGAAAATATATTTTTTGAAACAGAAGTTCTCCACGGCTCACTTGAGAGAAAACTTTTTACGTATAGCGAGTGGCTGCAACTTCGTTAATCGTTTGCATTTTATGAAGTCCACACACGGTCTCTTTGAAATCCCTGCTTGTTCTTAACGGGTCTCTACTTCTCTTTGTGTTTGGCTCTGTCTAATTTTCTAATACTCGCCCATACTCGCTTCCATTCTGGTGCTTCTTTTTTCTTTCTCTTCATGATCTAGCCACCACGATAGCACGGGCTAAACACATCTGATCTTGGTCGTTGTCAATCTTTACTATAATTGTTTTGCTTGTGGAGACTTGTTCCACAAATAAGACTTTTGGTATCAGACTGAATTCGTTAAATTTGACAGTGTAAGAGTCGGCCGTGGTTCGAAATGTTCTGGAAGGCACCTTTGTCCGGTTGAATGTGAAAATAGTCCTCAAGGGCTACCGATGGACTCATGTTATATGAAAACGACATGTCTGTTCAAATGACCAAATTAATTTTAGTACGTGTGTTAGGATAATTGAGCTTTGCAGTATTTTAATAACGGGCCTTGTCGTATTCAATATAATTTCAAAGTGTTGATCTTTCGGACAAGGACTTACGTGATGTTTCAAAATTTAAAAAAATAAGTTATAAAACATCTCACAAGTTCTTCAGTTAAAGCATCCTAGGTCTGTTCTGTCCATCCTGAAAAAATGAGCCTTTGAATCTTGATTATTTTAATAAAAACTTTACTTTTCATGTGCACACGTGATCCCGTCACGTGATTAGTGTGTCTTTATGAATGATATTAAAAACGGCTGCCTCTGTGATACATCCGATGTTATTTCACAGAGAAGGCAGTGTGTGTCCCAAATGAAAGTTGTGTCTGTTGTATAATTTTCAATGACGTTTGCGATATGATTCAAGATTGAAGTGTCTAATTCTGCAACTATTTGCAGCGTCACGGCAGTTTAACCAGTGTATGGTATATATTGTACGTCTCCATTCAAATATTCGATATATTTTACTGATTATTTTTTCGACTTTGGGAAATCGATGCTGGAAAGATACGTAACTAAATAATTATCCAGTAACAAGGCACA
Organism: Margaritifera margaritifera; assembly: GCA_029931535.1. Taxonomy (NCBI): domain Eukaryota; kingdom Metazoa; phylum Mollusca; class Bivalvia; order Unionida; family Margaritiferidae; genus Margaritifera; species Margaritifera margaritifera. The sequence continues at coordinate 178,507 of JAQPZY010001017.1, read as the reverse complement.
GCCCTATACAAAAACGTATTCATGGAACTTTATGGTAGGATGGGTGACTTTCGTAAATTGGCCCTGATTAAAATTCTTAATGTAAGGATATTCTGACCTATAAATGCTTAGTAATTATAGATAGGAATAAGTTTGATTATTAGGAATAACTTTGATTATTTGATCATTAACCAATGAGAAATGTCTTATTCTTGTTATCTTTTGTTTGCATATTACCTATTTGGGAATTTGTAACTTATGTATTCTCTATTTTCTTCTTGTCTTCTATTACAAATCATAATTTATTTATTGTAAAACAAAAGCGTTAATGTAAAAGGATATTAAACAACTGAAATTATTAAGTCACGTCTTCTCCATTGATGTGGAAATATTTTTTTACTTCGATGTTTTTCGTTATTCTCTTACCCTCACTCTCTGTCTCTCTCTCTCTCTCTCTGTCTCTCTCTCTCTCTCTCTCCTGAAATTAGCGTCCTTTGTCTAGCGTGTGCTAAATCTAGTGCTAAATGAAATATTAATTGGTTACTAAAATCTACTTTGTTAGCTGTTAACCAGACTATGTTCGGCCACATTTATCAAAAGAAGGCTTGAAATAAATAACAGGTAATCAATAAAATCACACATTGTCTGACGGTTGAGCACTATACATATTTTCCCTTATGACTGAATATACGCGCATCGACGACATCCGATTATTATCTGCGACATCAGTCAGCCGACTAAAGTTCAGACATTGTTATAGTATGATAATGAAAGCAATTATCATGATTTTGTGGATATATTTCGTACATTGTAATCAAAATAGACGAGAATCCCAGTGAAAATTTAACGAGTGCCTGATTAAAACTGGCCGTAATATGGAGGTTAATGCTATAAGGAGATTAATTTTAGATGAACTGTATTATGCTAAGTCTTAAAAAGAGGTGGCTGTTTTGTGGAGGTGGCTGTAAAAGCAGCTTTTGCTGTACATGGAACCATTTGGGGACTAGTTCTGAGCAAACATAATCAGGTCACATTTACTTAAGTGTTAGTTTTGAATGGATTGTGGAATATATATATATATATATATATATATATATATATATATATATATATATATATATATATATATATATATCTGTGTGTGTGTGTTTACCAAACAGAGAGGAAAGCGCTTATCCCACATTATATGATTGAGTACATGACAATTTGAAAACTTAAACGAAACTTAAATGTAGAAGAATATTGTGGTACTACACTTCCATACTTCAAAATAAGTCAGCATGATCTATGCAACGAATATGTATGATATTTTGGACAGCAAATACATGTCATGCAGATTAGTAAATTATGTCTTTAGAGATATATTTTTATTTAAATCAAGGCTTTTAATCGTAACAAAAAAGTGCTAATCCATAGACGTAGGTAATTATAAATAAGATAAATATTCGCTTCTGTAATTTAGGCTCAAGAAGTAATGCAATTTATACCGACAGCCGATTCGCAATTAGGTTAATGATTTGATAAGATTCAAGTACCAAGCCCCCCCCCCTTCTCTCTCTCTCTCTCTCTCTCTCTCTCTCTCTCTCTCTCTCTCTCTCTCTCTCTCTCTCTCTCATGTCCACTAAAGAATACCTACGGTCATTTGAACTATTTATGTAAGTGAAAAACCTATATGAAAATACCGGTATTGTCACGCATGAAACAACCTCATCATGTGTCAGTAAGTTTCAATGCATAAGCACGAGGTCGTTTATCGTATTTGATAAAATTTTTGAACTTTTTCACCTTTTATATTTTTAACCGAAAATGTATCTACTTCGCATGCGACAGTTTGCTAACACAAATAACAGTCAATGGAAACATCAGGAATATGACGCATAATAATTCATTGCGTTCATATTATGATCTTAGATAGAGTTGCAAATGATATTAGTGTTATTATATATATTTTTAATTCCACTATGTGCCCATATAAATTTTTGTCAGTGTATACTAAAATTTATTTAAAAGCAAGGTTGCTAGCAGACCCTGTTAGATCCGTTGGTCATGAATTTATCTGTGTAAACAACAAGCTAACAACTCCTCCCAACAAATTTGAGCGAATTTCACCTATATCAACAAGACACACAAAACCGAAATCAGGAGAGATATTACTAATATAGACAATAACAGAAAGCTACCTTCTGTTATCAAGGTTTTATAATATTTGTCTGAGATTCAAATATTTTATATTAATTATCAAACACCGTATGTAACCATTAACAAACACTGTTGACTTTGTACTGTATGCATTAATTATCATGCAGAAAATAAATGAAGAGTACAAAGGAAATGCTGCCCTCTGTACCAGGGCACAGACGATATAAATCAATCAAAAATAACATTCTGTTTCTATTATATTAAAGTCGAGATGTTATAAAATGTTAATAATAGACTATTTTCTAAAAGTCACCTTCTCAAAATCTTCTTCCGAAGATAATATCACTGTACACTAATAAAAACCAGATTTTACTACGTGAAAGTCAGAGACTTTGTGTAACCTTGAAATGATAGCCAGTATGACCATCGTTAGAAGCATATTTTATGCATCGGTAATTGCCTTGCTTAGCCACTACAGCTGAGGCCACGTATGAAATATATGCAGTTCATACATCTACTTCTTATACCCATTGACGTGTATAATTCACAGATAACCTATTGTGCATAACCGGTAAAAATATGCAACGTATAGTCAATAATATACAAAAGTTACCACTAAAAGAAATATTCAATTGTACTTCCGGCTACATTGGTCACAAAGGGCTTTCTGTGTAGGCGAAATGTATATATCTTAACAATCTATGTGGTCATGAGTCAAATACAAATTTTTAACCTAGTAAAGAATAAAATGGTTGGTTGAAAGGGTATTGTTCTAACAGAAATACCTCCAATTTTCAAGTCCCATAATTCTAAGATAAACAACTCCCAATAAATGACCTTAAACATGAGATTACAGCAAAGTCAATGAAGCACGAAAGACAGGCCACATGTACCTTTTTCTTTAATAAGTGTGCAGTATTTATCAGGAAGCATCCTCTCACAGACTTCCACAATTACATCCAATATAGTGCACATATAGCATGCCACAGATTAATAACTCAGGTGGGCATATGCTACACGTAAAACTGAAGCTTAGCCAGTAATATACGAAATATAGATCAGGATGAGTTTCTTTTATTCCAAGGATATGATGCTAACAGAAATTTAACGATTCTAGCATGTCCTACTTCTGCAATGACGGAGTAATGCTAATGAAAATGCTCAGCATCACCAGTTTAATGATTCTAGATGAGATAATATGTACATAGCATACAGAAACCTATGCGGCGGTTACCTCAATGGAAGAAACGTAATCTAGGGCAGTAACATATGAAATGTGGGTCACAGTTACCATTCTTGTATGGGTTTGGTACTCATAGGGATGCATTTAATTATTTCGTTTAATGATTCTTGCATACACAGTTGAAACGCAAGCTTAAACAATAGTCAGTAAATGGTGAAATATGGGTCACTGTGAGCTACTTTTGTAATGAGTGTTTAGTGCTCATCGAGATGCATTTCTTTACCACTTTTGATGATATTAGGCATAGCACTATGCATATATGTGGCATGCAATACCTGTGGCAATGAGTTAAATGAAAAAAACATAACCTAACCTAGAAAAATACGTCATGTAGATTAAAGTGATTATAATTTGCTGTAAGGCTTGTTCTACTAATATAAATGTATACAATAGTCTAGATTGATGATTGGTAAGAAAGCGTTTAGATCGAAACTTTGGTTTCATTGTTTGAAGATCATGCTAAACTACTTTTAGATTTCATTTACTGTCTCTTGATCTTGCATTTCTGGTGTGAAACAAAGCTAGACAAGTTTAGAAAGTGAAAGAAACAGCAGGGTACTTTTTATGTGATGACTAGTAGAAATATAGCTGTTTTCTTATTTGTTTCAAGTTTGGCATCTAATGTTTGCTGTTTGATTTCTTCAAATTGTACTGATTTTGATTCGTCATACACAATCGTGCATTTTGTGATGCTGGATATTTGGTCGTTTATATTTACAAATTTTGATTCTATATTGTTTGACAGAGTTTGTATTTGGTTTAAATAAATTACCACTGTACACGCATGTATTTAAGCTATCGCAGTCTGATCCGCTCTCAAGTCCTTAGATATTCTTTACGTTGAGTACAGAACCAGAATCCTACTGGGTCTGTTTTACTAATACCAACACAAGTATCATGCTACCAAGACATGCTAAAGTTATACCTTGTCATGTTTTTTAAATATTTTGTTTGATTTGCCTATTGCTTTACAGTCAGAGCTACATATATGCTCATTTTCAGCTTTGGTGTGATTTTCATCAGGTTTCATTGAGACACTGCTTGAGTTTTTATATGCCTGTTTCACTTGTGTTTTACTGTAGTACACAAAGCTTGATTCGTTCTGCTGCTCATTCAGATTACAGTGGTCTACATTTTTTCGAAGTCGTCTGCTTCAGAGATAAAATGTGCTATTTATTAGGGATTTTTTATGTGCTGAATTCAAATATGACAATTAAAACAACTGACTGGCTACTGTTTCCAAGATATTAAAGTTGTTACATTTTACGTCTATGTATATTGTGTACATAGTAGACTTTTAATCATAAATTGTAAACCTAGGTCTTTTCATGTGTTTATGGTTGCTTTACATGATAATATTTCACCTGTCCTGTTTATGTAACACTTTAAAAAACAACAAAAGGGTTATATAAATAAAAATATATTGAAACAAAAGTCAAAAAACTATTATGTATATATAAGTACATAGCTTAGTCCTTATTCAGTGTCTACTCGGCGCTTCTTGGCTTGTCTCTTGTATTCATTAAATGGAGCATCTCTGGTCACTGTTCAGCAATAGTCTGCAAGCAATCATGGGTTGCATTTGCCCTGATAGCGTTTCTTGCAACGTCCTGGTGAAATCGTTCGCCGTGCTCGTCGCTCACTGTACCGCAGTTCAGTGGAAAACAATCTAGATGAGAGGGCAAAAAATGTATCTTTAGTGACATGTTGCAACCAACGCTTTTGTATGCCTTGAGTAGGTTTTCCACCAACTCCCTGTAATTGTCTGCCTTGTTATTTCCGAGAAACTTTGTTGCCACTAACTTGTAGGCTTTCCATGCCGGCTTTTCCTTGCCACGCAGTGCACGGTGAAATGCATCATCTCAAAGAAGTTCATGAATCTGAGGACCAACAAAGACACCTTCCTTTATCTTAGCTTCACTTAACCATGGAAATTTTCCATGGAGGTACTTGAAAGCTGCTTATGTTTTGTCCATGACCTTGACAAAGTTCTTCATCAGACCAAGTTTGATGTGCAAAAGTGGTAACACAATCTTCCTTGATTCAACAAGTGGTGGATGCTGAACACTTTTCATCCCAGGCTCCAATGACTGTCGGAGTGGCCAATCTCTCTTGATGTAGTGGGAATCTCTCGCACGACTATCCCATTCGCAGAGAAAACAGCAGTACTTTGTGTATCCAGTCTGTAGACCAAGCAAGAGAGCAAGAACCTTGAAATCGCCACAAAACTGCCACTGATGTTGGTCATAGTTTATGCACCTCAAAGGTTGTTTTATGTTTTCATAGGTTTCCTTCATATGGACTGCATGACCAACTGGAATTGATGGCAAAACACTGCCATTATGCAGCAAAACAGCTTTAAGACTCGTCTTCGAAGAATCAATGTACAGTCTCCACTTATCTGGATCATCAACGATGTTGAAGGCTGCCATCACACCATCGATGTTGTTGCAGGTTACAATATCACCTTCCATGAAGAAGAATGGGACAAGATCCTTTTGACGGTCACGGAACATGGAAACCCTAACATCATCTGCCAGGAAATTCCACTGCCATAGTCTGGAGCCCAACAGCTCTGCCTTACTCTTGGGTAGTTCCAAATCCCTGACAAGGTCATTTAGTTCACCTTGTGTTATGAGGTGTGGTTCAGAGGAATAGGATGGGAGAAAATATGGGTCATGTGACATTGATGGTTCAGGAGTAGAAGTTTCATCCTCTTCGTCTTCCTCGTCTGACTCAAGTGAGAATGATTCTGGTGCATCAGGAACCGGCAGTCCTTCTCCGTGGGGTACTGGGCGTATAGCTGACGGAATGTTTGGATATTGCACAGTCCACTTTTTCTTCTTCGACACACCTTTCCCAACTGGAGGCACTTGCAGAAGTAACTGATATGATCTGTTGGCTCTCTCCAAATCATTAGCACTGCAAAAGGCATAGATTTCCTTTTCCTGTTCAACCACTGGCGAAGATTTGGTGCACAAGTGTTGCAGCATATGTGTGGAGCCCACATCTTGTCCTGATCTCCAATTTTGCAGCCAAAATAAAGGTGATAGGGTTTCTTAACCATAGTGGTTATACTGCGCTTTTGTGATGCAAAAGTCGCTTCACCACAAACATAGCCGAAGTTATTTGCATTGTTCACACAAGTACGAGGCATCTCTGCTCTCTTTGGCGAAAAAGAAATGTATCCCTTTGAAAATCAAACACTGACAAATTAGAGAGCACGACACTGTATGATTTGTAGAGCTGATATAGGGCAATTTCTTCAGGAGAGTGATGTAAGCTTAGTTATGATTGCATCATGCATGACTTCTAGGAATAACATGATGCAATTCATATCATGTATGACGCAATACCAGCTTCAGATTGCATCATTCATTGTTTTGCCTAAAAAGCAAGTACTTTCCAAACCCAGTCATAGATTTATTCATAGATCCAGTCAAAGATGTATTTTAGTCATTTCTGGTTTAAATCTAGATCCCTTCCCTTTATAACTCACTTATCCTCCGCCATTCCCAAGTCAAGGGTCGTATATACTGACCCAGTCTAATATCTTTAAAACTAGAGCCAATGAACAATTTTAAGCATCATTTTCGTTCTCAGTGACCCAGAATTAGTAAAGTTTGACAACATTTATTGCGGAAGCATTTTGACTGTAATCCAGTGTTATCACAAGATGCATCGATGCTATTTCACCTTGTACGTCGTCATTCAGGTAGCGGGATCACTTTCCGTGACTGTGCAAGATGGAGTGTTGGAAGTGGTTGATTCTTCTCTTTTTGACGTCCACGTTTCGTTAATTGTTGCTCCGTTTATGAGCTTTCAAACGCAGTACATCATTGTTGAACATTTTGCTGATGTAATGCGCTGTGATTTCAAGAGAGTTTTTGTTATGATTGGGTAAATGAATATACATGTCGGCACAAATCATGTCTCTGTATTGAATTTTGTTGAAGCAGTATAATTAGTTAAGGAAATATATTTTTCTCGTAATTCCGTGTCAACTTTCGCAAATTCCGGATCCATTGTAACTGGTACAGAATGAAGGTCACAGATTATGTATTTTGGGTTTGTAGTTAAATTACACTAGAATGTACTTCTAGGACACTCACATAGAATAGAAAGGAGTGTTCTAGTATTAGGAGTATATACAGTGATTTGCGCTGTTCAAGCTTGGCAACTGTCCGCATAGCCTGGGTTACAGTCCGGTCAATTTTCTTTAAGTTTTAGATCTCCAAACTGACGGCCTGGGAACATGCGAAAATTGAGCACAGCGCCCTCTGCTTTACCTATCGGATTAAATAGCAAAATGTAACGTTCTATAATTCTGATCAAGTTGTCCCAAAATAGACCGTTTTAATGTTATATCCACATTCTATAGAAACAACCTGGTCACGTTTTCGTTATCAAAATTTCCGAACAAATTCTGTTGAAACAATGAAAGTGAAAAAATTATCTCCGTGTAATTGAACTGTGTAATCCGATTACATAAAATGGCGCGTGTAGCAACACCCTTGCCTCGTTTTGGATAAGGACAATGTCATGTGTAAATTGGCTATTATTAGGATTAATCATCACGGAAAACACCTCGCATCTCCCCTGGCTTCGATATCGCCACAATCTCGATTGGGTGCCATTAATTAATGATAATCTATTTTCGACGGATCATCAGCGGGGGAATAAAACGAAAAGAATATATTGGCAAAACAAACATATATCGACCACTGTACCCAGGCTACTGTCCACAAAGCGTAGTCATGAGTCACCTTTTTCTGGAGACCATATGGTGTAGTACTCTCGATAGGTTGACCTATATCCTTTGATGAACAATGGGGTCCCAAAATAGACGACCTCGTATGTTCAGGTGAGAATAACTCACTACTTCATCCAAACAGATAAAAACATACAAACATAAAAGTTAAATGCGTATCAAGACTGAGTTTGAACTGTTCAAACTTGTCTAGGATAAGATAGCGCTTACCTTCACTTTAACTTTCATAGCATAATTAGTCCGATCTGTTAAGTATAGCCCTCGCAAAGTTGAAAAAAGTGACAAGCGCCTTCTTCACATATATCAGCCCAGGAAGATAACTGTTTGCATTTGATGAGATTTCGAACGAAATATCTTTTTCAAACTAATATACCTGTACAAAACTCAAACTAACATTATTATTATTATTATTATTATTGTTATTGTTGTTGTTGTTGTTGTTGTTGTTGTTGTTGTCGTTGTTCACTTCATTTAAAACGGGTGCCAATTAACTTCATGGACCTTTTTACCGATTGCAAACTACGTAGACCCAGATCTGCGGTCGAACAATTTACCAGATGGTCCTAGACAATGAGTCTAATCTATCTATCAATATATGAAACATATTTGTGACATAGAGCGTTTAGCAATTTATTAGCTATACAGTAATATTGCATCATGGACTTCATAATGAATAATATTTTTTGCAAATGCAGTTTGATCGATCGGCTCGCAAAAAAAATAAATTATTCTCGCGAATATTGTGTTATTTACGCAAATTTAGTCTCAACGCTAAATTCGAAGAACAAAATGCTTGACTTGTGAAGATTTTATGTTATTTATTATATTTAATCTGAGCACTCACACGTATGTATGGAGGGGTCGAACAACAAAACACTACAAATAATTACAGAATAATAACACTGCTTAGCTGTATAAAAAAAATGGTCACTGGCATATTAAATTAAAAAAGACTCTCCTATTGGGCTACTAAATATGATATTATTACGGATGCACAGTAGGCGCCATTTTTATATTAAAGTTTTTGATCCAAAAACTACTCGATTAAAAGAGAACGCTTTTTTGTGCCTTTATTGATTTTAAAAAGGCATTTGCTTATGTAGAAAGGACCAGTCTATGGCAAATAGTAGTAAAATTTGTATTGACTTGGAAAATGTTAACAATCATAAAATCTATTTACAGCTCAGTGTAGTCATGTGTAAAGCACTTCGACTATTTCTATTGTTCACTTGGGCTTCTTCAAGGAGAAAGCCTCTCTCCGTTTCTGTTTTCTCTTCATGTTAATGATCTGGAAATTGCATTTACAATCAAAAATAGAGGCATGTATCATTTTAGAAGAAATATCTTTATATCTTTTATTGTTTGCTGCTAATACGGTGATATTGTCAGAGACAGCGGATGATCTACAAGCATCCCCGGATAAGTTACATGCCTACTGTATAAGATGGAATATATTTGTAAATATTGATAAAACAAAAGTTATGATTTGTAAAAAAAGAGTTGGAAGATTGTACGTTTTATTTAAATATGGAGATGTGTTTCTGGACATTGTGGATAATTTTAATTATTTAGGATTTATTTCCACCAACTGAGGCTTGTTTCGATGTGCTACATATAGTATTGATTGCAAAGGTGTCAAAGCAATGAACGTACTTCTGAATAATACTAATAATCTACAATGTCCAGTGAATATAATGTGTGCTTTATTTCGTTCTTTTGTATCTCCAGTTATGTCTTATTGCTGTGAAATTTGGGGATTTATGAAAGCAGACAATATAGAACTAGTACATATAAAATATTGCAAGTGGTTACTTCTTGTCTTAGAATAATTGCTAATGCCAGCCACAGAAAGCCTTTAAGTAAATTAAGAGTTTCATCACACCCATTAAGTATCGAGACTGATAGGCATGTAGGAAACGAACGGCATTAAAGGAAATGTGAACTTTGTGTAAATAATGAGGTCGAAGATGAATATCATTTTGTCTTAATCTGTTCCTTATACCTCGCACTTAGAAAATGTTATATTGATCCTTAATATTGGCAGAAATCAAGCATGTATAAACTACTACAATTACTTAAAAATGGAGATTTAACAACTGTAAAATACTTTGGTAAATATGCGTATAATGCACTCCAACGTAGATTATCTTCTCTCCCTGTCATGTTTTCTCTCTCTCTCTTTCTCTCTCTCTCTCTCTCTCTCTCTCTCTCTCTCTCTCTCTCTCTCTCTCTCTCTCTCTCCGAGGATTTATGTATATACATGCTTCTATCGCTATTATTTATTTATTTATCCATTTATTTTTTCATTCATTTTTGCAACAGTGTATTGCATATGAATTATGCATTGTATTGATTATGTGCTTTTCTGCATACGTATAGCTGTTAGTTCTTTTCTGCATTTCTTCTCTTGTTCACACAATAACGTACTGCCTTGTTAATTCTTCAATCAATAACGTTCCGGTGACATACGGTATAATGAATATGAAATCCAACAAAAAAAAAAAAAAAAAAAAAAAAAAAACGAAGAAAGGCGAGCAAAACGAGCTGGGAAGATATTGTATTTGGACTGGTGGTGTTCTTTCATACAATGAGAGTTTAACGTCACATTTAAGACCTTTGTGTTTGTCCCATGCTCTTAGGTAAATTTTATTCTGACAAAAAGTTAGGAATTGAATGAATATATTTGTAGCGGGAAGAACAATTATGTTTGCAAACTGGATTGAGTTGCGACTGATAGATAGTTTTCGAGGATTGCAGACACCAAACAGCGGGCAGCTGCCATTTACACAGAAAATTGCTTCCGCTGTTGAAGGGAATATCGAATGTAATATATATATATATATATATATATATATATATATATATATATATATATATATATATATATATATATATAACTTACTTTTGAATTGTGATACCATCATCCCTTTATGGTTGTGAAGTTTGATCTCAAAGATTTAAGAAAGCTCGATGCACTTCAGCATCATTGTGCCAATACTGTGCAAGGCTTTCCTCATAAAACACGGTCAGGAATGAGTGAAAGTTTACCGGGGATAAAGAGAATTGTATCGGAAATTGATAAATGGAAACTGAACATTCTTGGTAAATTAAGCCATCTTCCAGAAAATGTAACATCTAAAATAATATTTGTATTCAGATTATACCTAGATCTTTATAGAAAAGATGTTACAAAACAGAAAGGTTTTATTCCCCATATATGTAGCATTTTGTACAATATAATATTTATAAATTTATTGAACTTTTTGTTAATGACGACATATTTCCAGGAAATATACAATGGAAACTAATAATAAAATATGCTACTCATAAGTATGAAAACGAACCCTTTACAAACTTGAGCCATACTGACATGTCCTAGAAAAGATTAAAAAATTGTTCATACTTCTATAAACCCAAAATTGTATGGCATATTCCAAAGTCAACTAGAGAGTTAGAGTTAATTATGTCCCTTGCAAGCGTTATTATAACGGTTCCAGAAAATACAAGTGTATACACACTGCAGTTATTCCTACACAGATGTAATAATCCATGCATTTATTTGGTGTCAAAGCACTGTGCGACGAAGAGAAATATTTTGCACACATTATTAATAATTTTGACATTTGGCTTGTTGTCAGCTTAGAAGAGCCCGAAATACCAAGAAATTGTATAATGTCTGCTTCAGTGTTCTCTGCATCTGTAATGCATGGATTCTTTTCTTAGTAATAAGACTGATTTTCATATTATCAAGGTTTGAAAGACATATGATGTTAGAAATATTCATAGTTGCGTACCCTTTCTTGCTATTTTAGACATTTCATATAAAATATTATTTATTGTAAAAAAAAAGTAATAATGATGTTTACAATAATTGATTATTGGACGATTAGACAGGAATACGTCTTACTTTTTAATAAGTATGGTGTTCTCATATGAGAATCCCCAAACGGAAGCTTCGTTTCTATGAGATTCCTCTCATGTACACCTCTATTAATTGTTATAACTACTGCTTTTCTTTTTCCTTGCTTGTATCTTTTATCTCTGAAAAGAAGAAATACAAATTCGTGAAGAGTTCCTTCATTTGGTCTTTTCTCTTCATGCTGTCATCAAGTTTAGAAAGTCATCAAGTCTTTCAAGTTTAGAAAGTCATCAAGTTTAGAAAGTTCTTTTGCAGTAATGAATGTATTATACACGTATCATATGTTTTCTTTGGAAATATACTTCAATGCATATTTCGTCTAAAGGAATTAGTGAAGGTCTTTTCTTAAAAATAGTCAACACACTCGTTTAGATTAATTACGTAGAATGACTTCAAATTTCTGTGAAAATTGTGGAGCGCATATTAATAAAGAACGAGTTATTCACATTAATGAAAGGCAAGAACAATAATGCATTATGTGACCAAAACAAATGCGCATATTGTCTTGTCTCATTATATTATCCAGCTTCCTGGTCTTCTTAGTACAACCGTCACATGACAAATATGTATTGGATACCATCAACCAAGAGTCGACTAATATTATATACACCATAGCTCGTATTTGATATGGTCACGTATGTGGTTGCTGCGCATCACTAAGTGCAGCGCACATAAAAGTTCATTGCACTTTATGCACCCGACTTCCTAGACTAAAAGAAGGTGCTTTGTTTAGCATGCAAAAAATGTCGCTCTAACTTCTGGATATGGAATATATTCTGTTAGTGTATAAAATAAATAAAACAGGTTTTTCTCCAGCTTCTCTTGAGCAATTTCCAAATACCGTATGCAAATTAGTGTGGACGTCATAATTACGGGCAAAACTGTGAATGGTGGATCACATTAACATAAAAATCGATCAAAACAGGCTGATGGATATGACGTGGATAGCTGTAACAATAACTAATCGATTTGGTAGCTATACAAAACCAGATACATAACTGACCAAACAGGTGCTAATACAGTAGTCTGTTCATGGACACAAAATAACATAGCTTAATTAATTCTCTTGTCATACACCAACATTGTCCTAAAAGGAAGAAGATAAACGCAGAGTTCAGCTTTTAAAAGGATTATTATGCGAATCGGTGATAATATCGTGACTGCTCGTGCAAAATTTTTTTTTATAGGTGTTTCTTGATTTAGTAAATATTAGTAAGTTCGGTTTGTGAACGAAAAATAGAAGTGAATTCCAAATTTGTTATGGAGACAATGAAAAGATCACGTATTCAAAAAAGAAATATTGACGGAAATTTGATCAAATCGAAGCAGAAAAGTTGTCAAAATGAGCAAAAAGTTGTCTCGAAAGGTTCGGATGACGGCGACGAATACAGTCCTGACACGCACGACATAGTAACTCTAAACGTCGGAGGCGTACGGCACGAGACAAAAATATCCACCTTGGAAAAATGGTCAAACACACGACTCCAAGCTGTAGCGGAAACAGCAAGGGCGACAGGAAAGAGTAACTTTTATTTCGACAGGAATCCTCACATATTTGTCAATATTCTTAATTATTATCGAATCGGACATTTACATATGCCAAGCGATATTTGCGGACCCGTTACCAAGGCTGAAATTGACTTCTGGGGGTTGGATGAAAAGAACATTGAGCAATGCTGTTGGGTAAATTACATTAGTTACGAGGACACGGAGGAGATGCTCAAGTCGTTTGAAAAAGATGAAGAGGACCTACATAAAACCGTCTATATTGATGACCGGGCCTCCTTCTGGACTCGGACCAGACCCAAAATATGGAAGGGCCTCCAGGATCCATATAGTTCCAATAAAGCACTGGTAACCAATTTAATCCAATCATTCAATCCCATCACAGGCCTTTTTTATGCAGAAAATTGATCCCGAATAAAAATTCTAAATTTCCGCACCTGAAAACATGTTTGAGATATCAGCAATTAAATCTTTTCAGATGTCTTTGAATCTCAAGGGTTAAAATCAAATTTTGGTTATAATGCATGCCGATTCCTAACAACTTTTATGGCTTATCCACTGTTCCAATCTTACCGTACTACGTCAGCGGCATTATAATCTCTTCAAACTTATCTTACCGGATTCTTGGCAAAACAAGCAGGATTTCGATAATTGAGCTTTTTGTTATTGATGTTATAGCTTTGAAGATTTGAAATGCTACAGCCAGATTGAATTGTAAAAACTTTGAAAGAAATCCTTTAAATCTCATAGTTATCTTTTATTTCTTTTTATTCTACTTCTTTATCAGAAGACTAATTTCGGTCGATGATTGACTGCTTCTTTTTTCAGCTAATACATGGATATATTGCTTCTAATGCTTAATACTTACAAATAGTGGGAATAATATAAATCTAAAATACTGACCATAGATTGTATTGCTTAATTGCAATGTTGAATTCAGCGTGATGATATTCCACGTACAGACAAGAAGATATAATGAATAACATTTGAGTCTAACATCAATTACAAAACAATCTTATGAACTGGCGATGAGAGAGAGAGAGAGAGAGAGAGAGAGAGAGAGAGAGAGAGAGAGAGAGAGAGAGAGAGAGAGAGCACAGAGAACTTTTTAATTTTGAGATTTGTCTTTTCCATTTACCTTATAGATTGAAGCTAACAGACTTACACAGTCATTTTAATTCTAGGAGTTAGATACCTTCCTTTTTGCAATGATAATTTTAGTTACATTAATAATTTGATAAATAGATGAAGATAAAGGTAATTTGTACAAGTTTGGCTTAGGGACATATTTTTATATAACATTGCTGAGTCAAGCACCTTTGTTATAAAAACGCATCAAATTAGTTTCCCAAAATACGTAGGAAAATTATTATTGGTACACGCAATAAATGGTACACACACAATTTGTAATGGTTACAAATCGTATATTTCACGTGTCCGAAAATGATATCCAATTCATCACTATAGAAAATATAATTTGGCACGCTGGATATTCCAAAGACAAAACAAAAAAATAAAGGCCCGACTCAATTCGAACAGATGATAAGACAATGCGTATCTGTGTATTAGTGATGGATTTATGTCAGATACCAGCTTGAAGGCAACACATGTAATCTTGACTTGTTTATTTTTATTTAGAACAGTTTTGACCATTGTCGTTGTAACGAAAGCCAGTCTAGTTAACACCCATGCATCTTTTATTTATTTATTTATTATTCTTGATTTTTATATGAGTCTTGGAAAATAACATAATTGTTATTCTCTATCAACATGCAGCATATTTTCTCTAAATTCCGGTATTTTCAATACTAATATACTTTAAAAATGTATTATATTAGTATTTTTTGTTTGTTTTCAATTTGACTTTGTTTCAGATGGTCAGCGCAGGAACGCAAGTTTAGTTTCAACTTAACGAGCTTACTAGTATGGCATTGTTAATAATCTACAATGTGAATGTTACCAATATCCGATCACGCTAAACTTTATTTCGATACGTGCTTTAAAATTATCAATTTTAGTTATAATACACCATTCGACACTTTTCCTAAAGGCAGATACGAGTGACATCCCTTTGCGTGAAGTTGAAGGTTATTCGGGTACAAACATGTTATACTGAATAGGGAGTCAGAAAGTAAAAAAAAAAAAAAAAAACAACAAAAAAACAACAAAACAATGCATAAAAATCGCAAGAAATAAGTCTCATTCTACAGTAGACGTGAGCTTTTAAATAACATTCCTATACATCTGCATTATTTCTACGTGTAAGAGACATAATTCCTCGGAAATATAGACTGTTTTTACCCCGTATGACCACTTGACATTAAGAGCTCTTCATTGTCTCTCCGAGAAACAAAGATATGAATGCATTTACATTAAAAGGGACGAGAATTTACTGAAAATACGTAATAATGATGAAAATAATAAAAATAATAAAATAATAATAATAATAATAATAATAATAAATTGATGTCACAAGATAAGAGTAAAGCTGTGAAAACTGACAAGAAAGAAACTGACGCAATGTAGTTTAAACAGAGTACTCTTGGATTCTCAATCCAACTATGACTGAACTCAATGGGGAGCATTTCGAGGGACTGGACAGAGTCCGGTCGATTTGTAATGAGTTGCGAGTTTTATGATGACCTTAAACACACACACACACACACACACACACACACACACACACACACACACACATATATATATATATATATATAGAGAGAGATACTAAACACGGTCTCTAACAAAGTCGGATGGAACGGTATATCGAATATTATGACATAAAAACCAATGTCTTATATAATACCTTACGTAACGTCCATATTGTTGTGAACACCTGCTCAAGGTCTACATTTGTTTTTACAAGTTAATTAACTAACCTAAATATCAATATTTAAATTTACCATTATTTGGTTAATCAATGCGGATCCAACAGAGACCTAATGCAGAATTGATCCAGTTAGAATGACATCTTGAAAACTATGTCCACTATCCTTTTCGATCAGGATTATTCATTTTCATCAGCATTATTTATTTTCAATGTATATTGGGTACAATAATAAGAATACTTTCTTTTCAAGAAATACAACACTTTTTTGAAAGTAATGAATGGTCTCATTTAAATATCACTATTTACATTTCTTAGAATTTAATTATTCCATGGGTCAAATACAGGCACCGATCAAAAGCACGTAATGTAAAACTGATCCAGTGAAAATTAATAATTTTTAACACAAACTTATTTGAACAATTAAAATATTATGTTATTGAAGACACAAGGGTAACTTTGGTTAACTTTATTAATTTTGAGTACAAACTTGGTTTAACAATTGCAATAATTATCTGTTGTTTTTTCAACATATGCGAGTAGCTTGAAATGATTTAACTTTTCACGGAATCAATTCCTATACATTTACTATGGGAGTGTGACCCTAAATATGGGAGAACATTATTTAAAGGAAAGTAATTTCTTATTTTTTTATGACATAAGTGACTTCCATTCAGGAAATAGTCGTACCTACCGTTAGTAAGCATTTTACTATACAGTATCTAGCTAAAAAAACATTTTTCTATTCAAATGATACAAATTGTGTATTTGTGTAAAATAAATTAAACTATGTGTTGTTTTTATATCATAACAATTATCAGATACAAGTGAATGAAGATTTCAAGTTTTTACTGTGTCCTGTTCAGCACAAGAGTCAGCTACAAAAGTCTACAAGATTTGTAATTAATTCAATCTATTGCTCAAAAAGGGTTCATCTGTTCCGGTCTTTGCTTAGTGAGAACACCTTAAAAATGTGATTTCTGTTAAACTGTTGATAGACGATTTTACTGTTTATTTTATGCTAGGCAGTGAATTACTAGATTTTCCGAGTGCAATAATTGTAATATTTCACTGCAGTGAAAAAATATGATATTTTTTCACTGGCCGTCGATAGTCATTGATAACATTATGAGTAAGAAACTTCAATCTGTATGTGAGACGCTTGCGTGGTGTAAAGGTAAAAATGGCCGCCTCGCATCCAGGCGAACCGGGTTAAAATTCAGCAATAGACAAATATTTTTTCTTTTCATTTTCTTTTCATCTGCTGTTTTACCTTGAATTGGGAAGAAACATTTTGAAACTACTTATATTTTATGTGCAAATATACACAAAACAGAGCAGAACATAAACGGTAAACCGCTGACATTATCAAGCGGGACACAGCAAGAAATCAGCTAATTCAGTGTGTTATACAAATTGCTAGACAATACGCTTGAGCATAAAATAAAAATAATATTTACTTGAAACGAGTGAGTAATGGATATATTTCATCTCGTGGGTGAAAAACTTATGCATTTTCACTTGTGGCTTCGCCACTCGTGAAAATACTGAGTTTTTCACCCACTCGATAAAATGTATCCGTTATTCACTCGTTTCAAGCAAATATTCTCTATATATTTGTACTTTTCTGGATATCTTTCACTCTTTGTGATTATCTGTCTGATGATTTTGAAGCTTGACAGTCAGTCTCAAAATACTATAGACTGATATGGCAAATGCTAGAAGAAAAAAAAAAAAAAAAAAAAAGTGTCAAATACCAGCAAGAATGTAATATTTTCATAAGAGTTACCTCTCTTAGCAAAGGATGAGAGGATAAAGAATGAGGCAACTATCGTGCTTGGACTTTTCCAAAGCAATTAGTCATTTGTATAAGGAACTATCTGAAAGTTATTCAGAAGGTAAACTATAAAGTGTCTCTGAATTTCACCAATACCGGATGATGATGAAACTATGAAATTACAATTTAGTAGATATGACTTAAAGAAAGAAATTGTGGATTTTGTTCATCATAACGATCAGTAAGTTCATATTCAAAAGAACCATAACTCATATAATTAGCATATCGCCTATTTCCACACCAAATAAAATTCCTGTGATATCGACGACCAATTCCTGCTACAATTCGTGATTAGACATGTCTTATCTGCATCTCCATCTAACATATTTCCAAAAGAAAATGTTGTTGTGGATATCATTGTCAACATATGAATATTAATTATCCGGGATACAGTTACAACACTTTATATAAGGAAAAAGATTGGCTTATTCCTCCTTTAGTAGGTCATTACCAATTAGGTTGCCATGTTATCACTGAAGTTATTTAATAATAATAATAATAATAATAATAATAATAATAATAATAATAATAATAATAATGTCATTTTCTTATAAGGGTGACATTATAAGCTGAACATCAGTTTACATTATGGCCGTGCAAATTAAACAAATATACATGTAAGTTGTAAAGAATATACAAGGTTAACATCTATTGTAGGAGACGTAAATTGTTACTGGCCATAAATTGTATGTTGCTAAATTACTTTACTGGGTGTGACTAGGAGATATTTAATGCATAGTTATGCAATCTCAGGGATGTGGGAGGTAACATTTTTGGTGCATGCATATGCTCAAGTAAAGCTCTTATATATATATATATATATATATATATATATATATATATATATATATATATATATATATAGTATATAAAGAGACAACGAACAGTGCAAGACTAGTTTTAAATTCTGTTGTTGGTAAGTAAAAAGCGAATTTTGCACTGTTCGTTCTCAGATTTGATATTTATCCTAATGTATTCCTTGCTGGAGCTGGTTCATTTGAAAGGATGTTATTATCTATAATATATATATATATATATATATATATATATATATATATATATATATATATATATATATATATATATATATTTATATATCGACATAAAAAAGGCGTCCAATTCCTTTGCTCACGTTTTCCTTCAAGCTTCAAGCTTATCTCTCTCTCTCTCTCTCTCTCTCTCTCTCTCTCTATATATATATATATATATATATATATGTATATATATATATATATTTGCCATTTAAATCGGCAAGTCGTGTTTGATCAAGTAATCTGATCCATCTATTCCTTTCTTGTATATTGAATGTTTTGCAATGTATCTATGTATAAACTTCACCAGCTTTGCACGCAACCTCATTTATGTATGTATCTATGTATGTTGATACACATTTTCTTGCCACGTAGTGTCATCAATTCAGCATGCGGATTGATGAATTTTCTTATTACTGCTATATAAGTTTGAACATCGAAGAGATGACCATAAAATGGGATTTATCTAATATGTTTCTGATAAGTTTGAATTCTGTCGCTCTACTTGTGAATAATAAGTTTATTTGTTCGATCCCACGAGAACTCTCAGCGTTACACGCAACTAACACACACAGAGCCAGTTACTTTGATAAAGGAATATTCTTTCGTTTCCCATCCCTACAACGATTCATGTGGGAATAAGCTCGATTTATAATAATAGGTGTCAAATCGCCTGTATTTCAGTTTAAGATTAAAAACTTGCCTCTATAAAGTAATCTTCTTCACAGACAGTATCATATTGACAGAGTCCATTAGCAAGTGATGACAATACAATTTAAAGTTAGAAGTGAACACGAATATTCCTACAACAAAATGTATTAGATATCACAAAATGTTTGCTCCCAAGTTTTGCGTTTCTTCTTTTCTTCTATTCGTGAATTCGTTCTTCCTCGCAGGACTCATGTTGTTTCTTCTGTATGATTGTCTTCTTATATTTTTGTCTTCATATTTTCAGATCTTTGCCTTTGTTTCCTTAATGATCGTCCTCTTATCCATTACTATTTTTGTACTGGAAACCTTACCGATGTTTGACGACGTTTCTGTGCATGCCCCTGACAGTTCCAGAAACATCACTAGCAAGGACCTACTGCATGAACTTGACGTGTTCACGGATATTTCTCCTACAGATATTTTACTAATTCTCGATAACGTCTGTAACTTATTTTTTTTTATTGAACTTATTGTCAAAATGTTGGCTTCACCAAACAGACTGAAGTTTTTCAGGTCAGCAAGCACACTTATTAACATGTTTTCTCTCATACCTTATTACATGGGATTAATGGTGATCATGGTTCATCCGGACCCTGTCAAGATTTTGGATATCATCCAAGTACTTTTCGCCACACGAATTCTCAGAATATTCCGAATATTTGTGCTAATGAGACATTTCCTGGCATTAAAGATTTTGATGTATACCATTGTTGCCAGCACAAAAGAGCTTCTTTTATTACTGATCGTGGTTCTCATTGGAGTTGTTATATTTGCGTGTATTGAGTTTTATATGGAAGTATTTTCGGGAATTGAAACAGAAATGGAGCATATACCGATGGCATGTTGGTGGGCAATTATTACAATGACTACAATTGGGTACGGCGACATTGTGCCAAAATCCGTACCAGGTTATATCGTTGGTGCATGCTGTGCTATCAGTGGTATTTTAGTCATAGCCCTATCTGTACCAGTGATTGTAAATAATTTTACAGTTTATTATATGCATGCTCAGTCTAGAGACAAACTCAGAAAGAAGAAAAAGAAGAGCGAACAGGCACAGAAATGGAGACATTTAAATGAAGGCTTGAAAGAAAATTTAAACAAAAAGAGTATTTTTCGAATATTGCTGGGAGAAAGAAAATCGAATTCAGTGGACGTATTCGTAGCAGGGGAATCAAATAATGGGCAAGATAACAAGAAATTTTTGTCAAGGACTAAAATTCAACAACTCAGAACCGTTCAAGAAGGTGCAAGCACTACTCCAGACGAGTCACGGATTTGATAATAGCACCTCCATTGATCAAAGAGAGATGAAAAATAATTAAAATAGAAAACACTGTTAGAAATAGAGATCCAGTCATACACAATGTAAAAACACGACATCACGAGGGAGCGAGGGGATACTAATGTCTAATCATTTCAGAGATGAAAAGGTCGAAATCTTAGAGGCCAAAATTAGGGCTAATACCTTCGACTAACATACTGTCCAAGCTAAAACTTAATACCGGCTCATTCTTGAATTCAAAGAGAGCGTGGCAAAACGTCTGGAAACGGAAAACCGATATGCTGAAATGTTCCAGTTTCAACCGTCATAGTACCTCTGATGGTCAGTGCATAATTCATATAATAACTGGAAATACATTGCTGCTGTTTCTTTTAGAGAAGATTTTAACTTATTTCGTGATTTAATGAATACTGATAGATGACAAGTATTATCAAGATACGGCATCATTAATGAAGTGTTAAGGAATAAACGTCGAACTGGACTATGATATTCACAATGATGACCAAAGGTGACAATTAGTTCAGGCTTTACAGATTTGAACATTGTTTTACATATGAAACTACTGATAGCAGAAACAGTAATAATGCTATTCAAAATATAATTCCCAATTTGCATGTTCACGCGTGTGTATATGTGTGTTTGTGAGTGCAACAAGCTATTTAATCAACGGTTTGCTTTGAATTTGTTGTCAGATCGAGCGTGTATGAAAACTTCTTTACCGTGAGAGAAAAAGGCGTGAACAAACGAAAAGCCTTATTCACTCCTTTAAAATTGCATGAAGTTTGAGGTTTATACTTTAGAGAAGAAATCCATATGCGAAATCTTTGGGCTCAATTTATAAATCTGTCGTAAAATATATTTTATTGCAATTTGAATACAAAACCTCTCTAACTGTTCTATCAGGGGATATATATTTAGAAATAAAAGTTATAGATACAGTACCACATTTAGAAATAAATAACCCGAAAACATATCAGTAAAATAATTATCAAATCGACATTGTTCTAAAGGATTGAGGCAATTTCAATTTTAACTTTTCTTTTCATCTAAATTACCAGCAGACATTGTTCCAATCATCTTTTCAGCAGAGCTGTGCAGTGCAATTAAATAAGACTACTGATTTTAATTCACGGTTCAGCCACTAAGTACATAAAACATTTGTCCTATAAGGAACTGTGGATGTTGTGTAACCCTGATGTAATATGAAGACTTTGAAGGAAATGCACGGGTTTAACTCCGCCTGTTTCCTGGTACGATTGCCCGCATGTAGATGTATGCAACACGACAGGCTCCACTCTTTGGTTATATGTCTTGGAGATGACCGGAAAATAAAATGCGAGACGGAAAAGAAAGAAAATAATGCATAGTAAAATGATATATCATATAAACAAATGAAACATATCAAAAGTTCTAATGAAGTATTAGCATATCCTTTCTAAAGCTGAACCGATACAGTATAATCCAAATTAAAATTAAACAACGGCATATATACTCAAAGCGTGAGACACTGGATGAACAGTTGTAAACTACTACTCCAAATTCCTTTTAAAATTAATTTCTACACTGCTGGATTGATCTCCCTACTTAAACCATAACAGGTTGGTTTTGTTTTTAATCCTCTAGAGATATTTTTTGTTGCTTTGCAAACACATGTGTGGTACTTTACTACTACACACTAGATAGACAATTAGCTGTATTGCACACAATGATACGTACTAACTGAAATGATTTAATGATTAATTAATTGTTTGTGTTGTGTGTTACTATTTTCGATGTATATGTATATATATATATATATATATATATATATATATATATATATATATATATATATATATATATATATGTATATAATGCTTGTCATTGTATGGTTATTTGTAATCTATATGAATGTGAAAGAAGAAACTTGACAGATGGTATGAACAAGCTTTTTGTTCTTATTACTATTTGCACTATTTTATAAAGCTTCTCTTAAATAAGATATCGTGTACATTATTCGAATTTCAATTTATTTTAAACACATCTCAAAACAAATTATTATATTTAGATTAGAACCTTAGGAAAAATGCAGAGCATGGTAATGTAATAAAACAAATGCAAGGTGTATTTCTCTTTCTTATTTTAAAATTTATTAACTGCTTATTCTTTTTTGTTTTATTTTAATGTTAAATATCGAATGTACTATTCATTGAATCCAAGTCCCATGTAGGATATTGTATTCATCTGTATTATCATATATTGAATAACCATTCTCTCTCTCTCTCTCTCTCTCTCTCTCTCTCTCTCTCTCTCTCTCTCTCCGTCTTTGAGTTCTTTATATTGACTTAATTTATCATAGTAATATTCTGTTCTCAATGTAATTATTCTTTTTTTCCTTTGTAACGGGTAAAGGCTATTTCTCAGTTTGCAGAACTTGTTGCCCGACCCCACTGCGCAAATTATTATTGAAGCAATAAAATAAGTTTGAAGCGATATTACAATTTTAGATCTATTCTAGCAAGGTTTTTGCATGCAGTAAGAAACAGAGTTGCATATTTTGTGGTGTCATACTGATGCAAAAATTGTTGTGTCAAGTATAATATTTAATTTATTGCAATTGGTTGCTTTAGGAATCGTCTTTCTATTAAGTGTGCTACTTAAGGAATATATATATATATATATATATATATATATATATATATATATATATATATATATATATATATAGATTTAGTTTAACTCAAACAATGGAGAGTTAAATCTTGCCCCGTTTCTTTTCAGTAAACGTATTCATGACTTATATCTTCCAATAGACTGTTAATTGAAATTATTTGATCAAGCCGTATTTCCTATTCTAGCATATAAATGTGAGATATAGGGTTTTAAACTATGGATATTATCGACAAAGTAAATATCGATCATTTTAGGATTATGGAGTAAGAAAAGTACTACTCAATTCAGGATATATGGCGAGTTGCATCGTTCTCCCCATGCTGTTTACATAAACTTGAGAATGATTAGTTTATGATTTAAATTACTTACTGGAAAGAGGCATTTACTAAGGACCTTCTGAGTATGCTATGATGTATATTGGTCTGAACAAATCTATGCGATTATAAACACAATTACTTAACAGATGTTATTAAAAGCATGATTTCACAGTGACCTTCTTTGGCTTTAAGGGTTTAGGAGTAACAGTGGCCTTATTAGCTTGAAGGCTTTGGGAGTAACAGAGATGCATCCAATCAGCAACTTTTATATTTGGAACACAAACAGAACCCAGATTATTAGCTTCTAACACATAATTCAATAAAGTCACATAAGCATGAAATATAGGTCACACAGACCTTTTCTGTTAAGAGAATGTAGAACTTATCAAGATGCATCAACTTACCAAGTTTCATGATTTTAGGTAAAAGAGGATGGACATAACATGCCCAAAACTCATGTAGTCATGAGCTAAATGCAAGTACATATTCAAAGCCAGCAAAAGATGAAATATAGTTCACGAAGAATCTCTTTTGTTGTAAAAGTGTGTTAATGACAGATATACAGATAATCATCAATCTAACTCTTCTAGTACAGGATCTGAAAAATGAGCATCGAACACAAAATTTAACCCATGACAGTGAGGTGTAAATTACGGGCAGCAATGATCTCCTACTGAAATGAGGGAGGAGTGTTCATCAAGATGCATTCTTAAGTGTCATGATTTTAGATATGATAGCACGTACATAAAATGCTAAAAACATATGTTGTGATGACCTAATGTGAAAACATAACTTATGCCAGTAAAATGTGAATAATTGGTCACAGTGATCTTTTCCAGATATGGGTATATTACTAACAGAGATGTATACAATCATCTAGTTTAATGATTAAAGCATAACGATATAAAAGATCAACTTGAACCAAAGTCTGTAAAATGTGAAATATGGGTCACAGTAGGTTACTTTTAAGATGAGAGTGTAGTATTCATCATGATGCAACTTGGCATACGCCAGTAAAATGTGAAATGTAGGTCACAATGTCCCCTTATTGTAAGGGTGTGGTACTAACAAAAAAGCATACAATCATCTACTTTGATGATTCTGGTATGAACAGGGCTTGAGACTGAACCTAAGTTAGTGAAGCATGAAATATGGATCACAGTGACCTCCTTTTGTGACGAGGGTGTAGCACATCAAGATGACCCTCTCGCAAAGTCTCATTAATCTTGGTAAACTAGTATGTATACAGGATGCAAAATGCATATTTGGTGACGAGCTAAAAGCAAAAATGTAAGTGAAGCCAGTAAAATACGAAATGTAGGTCACCACGACCTTCTTTTTATGTGAGGGTGTGGTAGAGATTCATGCAATCATCTAGTTTGATGAGTCAGTAGAAGGTGAAATATAAGTAATATTTACCTGCTTTAGCGATGAGTGTATAGTACTGATCAAGATACATCCTCTCTCGAAGTTACATGATTCCAGGTATAACAGTGATTACACAGTGTGCAACATCCCCCCCAAAAAAAACAAAAACAAACAAAAAAACAGAAAAACCGGATCTAAGGAAACATCACGGTAGCTGACCCAGTCTGGTCTGATAGTAGGATTCGAACTCGCACCCTTTCTACCCTTTCGGTCAACACGCTAAGCACTGAGCCATAATGGTTGATGTTCAATGAAGGTGCACATGAGTATATGCTTTTATCTGTGCGGACCCCAACGTCGGTGGTAGTACAATACCTTTCCTCTATTTCGCAGAGTTGAGCTAATATCAAACTGGTTCATGCGTTGCTCTAACACGAAGAGGCATATAAACAAGAATGAATGAGAGTTTGTCAGAAGATATACGTATCTGGGTCATATTTTAAAATACAATCGGTCAGCTGATGAAGATACGATGAGGCGTTACAGATTATTGTGTACTCGAACAAACATGCTTTTACGTAAATTGGAAATTGTTCTTTGAACATCAAAATTAGATTATTCAAATCTTATTGCTGCACAATGTACTGCACTCCTCAGTTGAGAAACTTTAGTGATTGCATGAAAAGAAAACTCGTTATTGGCTATGATAATAGTCTTCCTTTGCTATTAAGGCTTCCAAGATTCAGTTTTGAAGAAGTAATGAGAAAGTATGTGTTTTCAATGATGACAAGAATATCTACTAGTAAGAATTGTATCTTGAAGTCTTTGTGGAACTATGATATTCCTCACAATTCTCGGATTATAGATGGATGGAACAAATTACACTTTAAATGTCTTACAAAATTTTGTTTTTAACAATGCCAGACACATTCTGTAGCTGTAGATGTGTCGGTATATCTGTACATAAGACACCTATGATATTTTATGTTTAAAATAATGTTATATTTTATATTTTAATTTAGATGTATGAACCACGCAGTCTGAAATAAAGAGTTCTTATCTTATATTATCTTAAATCTGATAGCACTGTGTTATGTGGTGTCTGCCCTAATAGAAATGTAGGAAAATATTCCGAATTATCTAACATAAGAAACTATTCTATCTACCAAACACAGTTGATAGAAAGAAAAACAAAGGAACGTATTCAATTATTAATACCTTTACAGCTCAAAGATAACTGTCGTAAAGAGGACATCATCTTGACAAGACACCAAGATATATCACTACATTGAAATATTCAAACTCTATATACTGGTACGTTGGTACACTGAAATATTCAAACTCTATATACTGGTACGTTGGTACATTGAAATATTCAAACTCTATATACTGGTACGTTGGTACATTGAAATATTCAAACTCTATATACTGGTACGTTGGTACACTGAAATATTCAAACTCTATATACTGGTACGTTGGTACATTGAAATATTCAAACTCTATATACTGGTACGTTGGTACATTGAAATATTCAAACTCTATATACTGGTACGTTGGTACACTGAAATATTCAAACTCTATATACTGGTACGTTGGTACATTGAAATATTCAAACTCTATATACTGGTACGTTGGTACACTGAAATATTCAAACTCTATATACTGGTGCGTTGGTACATTGAAATATTCAAACTCTATATACTGGTACGTTCCGGGACCAAGGTTAGAAAACATGAGGTATGTGAGTTCCTACTGCCAACACTTTGCACGTGCCATATTAGGATGTTTAACCAAGTAATTAAAACTAAACACGCAATCGTTGAACAGAACTATATTATACACCATGTTCGATTCTGAATGCAGCAACAGGACCCATACTATATTTACATTAGAATACAACACAATTGCAGCTTCGTGCACACGATTCTGTGACAGAGTTCTCAGTTAATCTGACTGCCAAATGTCATGTTTGCTTAAGGTTTACGATATTTGCATTGGAACTAATATGATAGTAGTTTGGCATAATTTTATGATGGGTACTGGATATAATACCAAGAGAAAGTGATTTTTTTGCTAAATACGGTTGATTTTAACCCAGGACAAATGCCAAATCCTTAATCACAAACAGTGCCACTGAAGGTGATGAAACACAAAAAGGCTTGACTAAATATTCAGTACGAGTCCATGGATCAGTCCGACCATCCCATACTTCCTTATAGGCTTTGCTACTTTCCTCGTGTGGGACGTTGAATTATTAGGAACAGACATCCATAGTGACGAAAAGAGTGTTATCTGGAAGGTTAGTTTTCGGTGTTTTGTTCAGGTTGTCAGTAGTCTCTTGGATGCATGAAGGCAGTTATCCCACGAAAGGTAGAAAGTGATAGTAAACTAATTGAGAAACCTTTTCAGAGGGATGGTCGTTTCCGCAAATGATTTGCCTCACCGCGCTCCTTTTTTGTGCATATGACGGAATAAGTCAACTCTTCCTAGTCTAGGGTCGGCCGGTAGGAGGTAAGTCAGTGTTTTATCATCATTGTGTCCTTCCCTATGAGTAGTATAGTACGACTGTATAGATAAAAGGAGAATCCTATGTTCAATCAGGTCTGCAAATTATAGCGTCAAGATGGGGAATCCTATGTCATAAATGTTCATAGGGTTAGTATTAGGCCGCCATCTTTGGGAAATGTACAATTGTAACATGATGGGTCTGTTTGGCGGAGAAATGTAACATTGTAACATAATAGGTCTATCTGTCCTCTAATGGAAATCCTATGTTCGAAATGTCCATAGGTTTAACATGTTTGGTGATTATAGGGACAAAGGGAAATGAACACTTGATCACTACTTTTGTGGGATTATGGAGACAAGGTGAAATCCTATATTAAATACATCCATATATTTAACACGAACTAGGATTGACCATCACGCAGTGATCTACTATCCAACACACCCGCATCTAAGATGTGTGGACATGTATGGCCTCTAACGGATATTAAGATTCTCACCAATAAATTGCTACATATGTTGAAGGCAGCATGTTTAACACACACAAAAAAAATTAATAAAAAAAAATAATAAAAAAAATACATCTGAATGTAAATGATTTGTGTTCTTGTTGTTTTTGCAACTTGGATGAGAAATTTACCAGTTTTACTGTCATTCAGCTGTGTTTTGTGCTAAGAACAATTTAACGTGAGGCAAATATTCATTCATCAGTTGGTGACAACTTTTGCCAACCCAAGCACTGACCGACCTTTTTTTTTTATCTAAGATATGTTCACTTGTTATATACATTGTATTTGTCGTACGCAGTGTGAAAATATCACCTAGGCGCTTTTCAGAGCAGATTTATTTTTTTCTTCATTGTCAGACAGAATTTTTCGTGTGCCAGATATGGTTCTTACAGACTACATTCTACATTTAATATGATGAGTGAATATGGACGAGAGATTGAAAAACCCCACACAAATCAAGACACTTACGTTTTTGGTATATTCTCGTGAATAATAATTTCAAAAACATTATTAAAAGTCCATTTTGTCTTCTTTTTACTGTCTTCGGATACATCTGTATTACAGTATTTCTTCTCATAAAGTCAGTACTTTTGACTTCTAGAGGATGTTGTCCATAGGAGTCAAAATATTTCAATATTTCATTTTGCTTCTGCTTGGTGCATTTCTGTGTACATTTTAACATATTCACTTTCTCCATATGGATACGCTGAGGCCAATTTTTTATATCAGTCAAGTAACAGAAAGCTAAATTTGTTATAGAGGTCAACCTTTTTTCTCCAGACATTTAAGTAAACGATTTATCTCTGACACTGACATTTTTTTTAGGTCATTGATTACACGAATATCCTCTTTTAAAATTACGAAAATGCTACTCTTTGACTTTCTAAACGTCCACATTATTTAAAACATGGTTTTGTACTGCATGGTAATAGTGTTCAATTTCTATAATTTCTAAATATGACGGTCTCTTTTTGTAGGAAGACGATGAAATTGATCGATACCCAACTTCATCAATAATGTTGCTATGGTGGTGGGGTCTAAAATCTACCCGGCAAAATCAGAAAGAATACGAGAGGCACTAAATATGTATTTATGTCCTAATGGAATCACGCTACAATTTTGATAGTGATGAAATACATGTTATTGAATACACTTATCGCAAGCACGATGAACCACGCAAAAACTAGCAATATGAATTCCAGTCAATTGAGAAAATTCAAAGTAAAAAAAAAAAAGATAAATTCCACACGATGGTCCTTTTTTTTTCATGTAGTCATTCAATACTTCTTCGAGTTCGTTGTTGTCATGTCTTAGAATATAACCTTGATGAACTAGACGACTTAGCCACAAAACGAGATAATTTCTTGTAAATAAACTCTACGTATGTTACTGGGTATGATTGGCGCGAAATGTAACATTGTAACAGTATAGGTATGAGCGAGAATGTTAACCATTCAACTATATTTTATAATCAGGATTATGCGTCGAGATAGACTCAACATTTCATGAAAGGAAATTGTCGGTAGCAAACGTTTTAGTCAGACAAAAACAAAAGAAACAAACTGACTTTTACTGTGGCAGCAGGACACAATATAGTGAAGAAACTGACTTTAATGTTGCAGTAGCATATATTTTTGTGATCCAACTGTCTTTTACTGTTGCAGCAGGACACAGTATAGTGAAGCAACTGTGGAAGAGCCACAGCGGATCACAATTCTCGTCAGAGATTTGGAGAGAGTCATTCGAAAGTGCACTCCCAACAAGACTTCTTGAAAAACTCCAGACTACTTCTCTCAAGACAAATTGAAGACACATGCTATATCTATCAAGAGAACGGACAGCGGGCCCAGATTGTTCAAAAGGTCAAAGAAAAGGTACATATAAGACAGGAAAATAGAGAGACAAATGTAAAGATACTTATAATCATTGTCAAGAAAAAGCGCATTGGTCTATAGAGTGTCCCATGAAAGTGAAAAAAGAGAAAAAGGTGGAAATTAAAGACGAAGAAGAAGAAGAAGAAGAATTCATTCCAGCAAAGAAATGTAAAGCAATTCAGGCTGAAGAAACAACAGAAGTACAAAATGAACTGAAGACATTCAAATGACAGTCAAAGAAGAAGAAAAATGGACTTTTGTGATGTGTTTTGAAATTTTATTATGATTCTCATTCAAGAGAAAATAACAAAAATGGTGACCTAGTGTTAATTTCCCTTTGTTCCTATAACCCCTCATGTTAAACCTATAGATATTTCGAACATCGGATTTCCGTAAGAGGCCAGATAGTCCTATAATATTACAAAACATCTTGATGCTATAAAGCC
This sequence comes from Margaritifera margaritifera, assembly GCA_029931535.1. Lineage (NCBI taxonomy): Eukaryota > Metazoa > Mollusca > Bivalvia > Unionida > Margaritiferidae > Margaritifera > Margaritifera margaritifera. The sequence continues at coordinate 147,588 of JAQPZY010001017.1, read as the reverse complement.
ACGAAAACGGTGGTCTGATGTTAATTTCCCCTTGTTTCTGTAATGGCACATCACGTTAAACCTATGGACATTTTGAACATAGGATCTCTGTTAGAGGGCAGATAGTCCTAAGTAGCAGTAAAGTTGGTTTTAAGACCACCATACATCACATTTATGCTAAGTCATCAAGCAGAAACGTTTTTGTTAGACCTCAGACGTCGTGGGAGGGTGGATAAATGCAGGCCTCTGGTCAAAATAGCACAGCATCAGGTGCACGACTATCACCATCAGACCAATTAGAGACGCGAAGTATATGGGATACCGTCATGACATTAAGAGAGTATAGGTGGAAGATTAATCAGGTGCTATTGTTGCTTGAAGCCGGACGACCTGTATCGGTAATTGCTCCTTTATGTGAGATACCCCCAGACGGATTATGTTATTCATGGGATGCATATCGCTACCCTTCACACCAGAAGATCCCATCAGAGGCACTTTCCAAAGAGATGGAAGTCTTTATATATCTTGGAACGAAAACCGTCTTAGGATTAGAGGTTTTAGAGGACGCGATAGCCGCAAAAAAGGATAACAGAGACCAGCCACATGAAAGAGCAGGTAACAAGTGACCAACAATACAACCAATTAGAGATGCAGGTTTCTATGATACACCATAATAAGCCATGGGCCGCAAAGGAACCCAGTCATGTGCCCGGATGCCCTTAGGCCATACAAAACCCTGCTGCAAGAAACTATTTAATACTTACTGCACCGTTCACGCCCAGAGGTACAGAGACGGAATCCGACTCCTGACCTGTTGGAAGTGCGAAGCAGGCTTGCCTTCCATTGCATCTGCAACAGATGTGGAGATGGTCACCAGGCCGACAAGCTGTGACGGATAGAACTAAAGGCCCGCCGACAGTACATAAAGGTCCTTAGCGAACGTATGACCAAGGCCTACGCCACGCGCAGGTCTACCTAAGGCGGTATTAGAACCGCGGCGCTGGAGCAAGAGCATACATTAGACTGACCTAACAGTCGACTGTTTATAGAAAGCCCAGGTACAATCGCATACTTAACCGCACACATGGGCCTGTCCTGGCGGCAGCCAACAGCGACCAGCAAAGATTTTCCATTTAGAGATTGGTAGTGCACATTAGGATACCACTGTGTAGCCTTGCAATGCTTAGCATAGAGCGAATGAACGTCCTGTTAAGGTAGGGAAATATCGCTGAGCGTGAACACGATGATATGCTGGATATATATATATATATATATATATATATATATATATATATATATATATATATATATATATATATATATATTAGCAAAAATCCGTTGATTTGCATGGGTTGTCGCCATTATGTACCTATACGATTAACAGCTGCATTACTACATCGATAAAAAGAAGTTCCTAAATTGTTCAATCATTTTTTACACCGACGTTTACAAATTTAGACTGTACATATCATGCTTCAAATTGTAAAAATAATGACTATATTCGTACGAAAATGAAAACTTTGTTTTTCTTGTTAACACATTTCATGAGAGGATTGATAGTGTTGTGGTGGGGGTAATTAGAAACATCACACAGTGGTTGTATCTGACAGACTTCAGAGCATAACATCTTTAAACAAAATATTTTAATGATTGGGTGTTTACTTGTAAGGATTTTCGTTCTTCATTTTGTTTATTTCTACATTCAAACGTAAATTGTTCTGTGGCCTTAGCAAAACTTGCAAACTAACTCGGTAGCAGACGCTGTATCCAATTTTCGATTGTCACTTAATTTCGGTTTGCAATCCACTCTAATCAACGATTTATCCATCTTTTTCAAACATGATTGTGATGCGATGTAAAATTGCTACATACAAATTGTATTACTATATTTGATCACGATTTTGTTTTAATGTGCACCCATTTGTTGTAGAGTATTAAAGGTATACAATACCGTATGTTGACACATAGCAACAGGTCATGTAAGTTCAGTCGCTTACATTTTCTGTGATTCATGTAGAAAGCTTTTTATAAAAATAGTTAATACTTGAAGTCTACTTTATGTTGTTTGGAGTTTGTTTTTAGGCACTTCTTGATAGCACCTCATTGATTGCATAAATGTACACTAGAGGGTCTACAGTTGAAACATTTTAAGATCTGTAGATCCATATGTGGAGAGAGAGAGAGAGAGAGAGAGAGAGAGAGAGAGAGAGAGAGAGAGAGAGAGAGAGAGAGAGAGAAAAGGAGCAGAAGAAAAATGAAATATACACATTTTAAGATCTGTACATCCATGTGTGGAGAGAGAGAGAGAGAGAGAGAGAGAGAGAGAGAGAGAGAGAGAGGGAGAGAGAGAGAGAGAAGGAGCAGAAGAAAAAGCAAAATGAAATAGGCCTAAATATGGAAATACAGATTTGAATAACATACACAAGGACAGATATATTTCCTAAATGGGAAAAAGTAGTTCCAAAAGTGATATCGACAAAAGAGAGAGAGAGAGAGAGAGAGAGAGAGAGAGAAGGAGCAGATAAAAGTGGTATAGCCACTGTGACGATATCATTTTTCTCTCACTGATATATTTCAATATCTCACAAACAAATGTGTCTGAAATAATGCTGCATAGTTTTAATGAATTATGACAGCAGTGATTTAGAAACACTAGGAAGATAAAAATAGTTAACTGTCAAATATGTAAGAAAATTTAAAGTTTAATTGTGAATCTATTATTTAGAGGTCAAGCTTGGTCAAATTTTAGAAAGTCAAATTAGCTGTAAAATACCAATAACTTACAGTATGTTATGAAACACATTGCAATTGGTCATTTGATTTAGTTAACGTAATCGGACCACACAATGATAAAAAACCCACCAGATGTGGCAGAACAAATAAACCACCAGATAATGAAGACTTTTTTATTGTCAGAAGCCCTCGAATCATTAGAATAGATCTGTGGCTTATCACTTATGTTGCAAGCTGCCAAGTTGTTTGCGAACAGCAGAAGGTAACAGGCTAAAATGACGATGTGTTGAGAAAGAAACGAATGCAAATAATGTCACCAATTACAGTCATTTTAAATGTTTGTATCTAATATTTTGCATTTCCTTTCATTACTTATAACGTTTCATTTATCACGAGAATATCCTTCTTAACTCATCATCTGATTGGAAGCGATTGTTTTCTTTCTCACAGTGTGCCACGCTGGACTCACACTACCCGGAAAGATTCGGCTTACTCGTCACCTATATGATTTTAAGGGATAGTGATTATGTTTTCAGAAAGGCATATTCGGGCGAAAACCCCGCATAAAATCAAAGTGATCGTACGCATAGGACACAAAGAAAAATGCAAAAACAGACAAACAAACACACAAAAAAACAACAGACAAACAGGTCTTCTCATGACTAAGCGCGTCGTGTTTTGTTTGGTTTTCGTTTCTCTCGTGGAATTTTAAGGCTCCGTCATTAGCCACTTCGTTTATTCCGTTACATTAATGGAAAAGCGTTAATCCCATGCTCTGAAGGAAAATATCAAAATTATAAAGTTATGCGCTTCTACAGACTACTCACAATTCTATTCCAAGGTTTAATATCTCTGACTTCGGTGGTGTAAGAAACATCTCTGTCTTCGGTGATGTAGGAAAAGTCTCTGTCTTGGGTGGTGTAGGAAAATGTGTCTGTCTTGGCGGTGTAGAAAGAGATGCAAGCTATTATATATGTGCGCACACATATATGGGTAATATTATCTAATACCCATATTGTCATAAACAATCATGAGGTTTATGGTGGCATCTGTTCATGTACTAATGCTCTTTATTATAAGACACAATCCTGCATGGAATAAAATTCTTTAAAACTTATAATATTGTTTGAAAGCGTACTTTATATTGTTGGCAGCTCTACAAAATACTTTTAATATCAGTAGATCCTTTCCACAAGGCATTCTTTCGATGTTAATTTGTTTTAAAAAGCAGTTTGTGGAAACAGTATGCAACTTCTATATTCCAAATCTGAAGAAGATCAATCGTCTTGAAATATAAAATATTAACTTTAACATTGACGTAAATAAAATGTTCGGAAATATATGCTGACATTCGGACGGATAAGCACACGGAAGCCAAAGTAACAGCTATGGGTAACATACTCCTAACTGAACTAAAATAAAGAAAGTGACAGAGAAATATCACTGTTACAGCTAACCAAAGATCCCTTTGTATCTAAATCTTAGAAAACGGTAACATTACAAACATATCAGTGGCCCAAACACATTTAGTTATCTTTGCATTTTACTAATTAAATATCACATCGAACTTTAGGTCTCCTACTTAATTACTGAAGGCCACGCAGTCACATACATTGTAATGCGGTATGTTAGAGGGACATGATTTACTGACGTACGTATTGGACATTTAAATATGCTGCACGTTTCATGATCAGGAACGCAAAATCTTTTTTGAGAACTAAGAATGGAATCAAATGAATATAGTGACGTGGACTTGACCCAGCATCATCAACAAGAAGAATTAATTGTATAATGTGGCGATGAAGGCAATACATGTGACTTCAAGATTTGTGCCTTCTGATAACGATATAACGTAGACTAAGCATCTTAAGAAACAACTGCATATGAAGAAGATTCAAGTGTATCATAATCAACAAAAGGTATTGACAGCATGCAATATTGACGACACTGCATTTGACTTAGCAAGGAGTTAGTGTCCCTTTAGTATATTATCTGGATGTAAGCACAAGCGATCGACCCAACACCTTGCTGACAGATACATCATTACTATATGGACCCAATCCCTTGCCGACAGATACATCATTACTATATCGACCAAATCTCTTGCCGAAAGACACATCATTACTACATGGACCCAATCCCTTGCCGACAGATGCATCATTACGATATAGACCCAATCCATTGCCGACATATACAGTGTTACAATATTGCGACCCAATCCCTTCTCGACAGATACATCATTACTATATCGACCAAATCTCGTGCCGAAAGATACATCATTACTACATGGACCCAATCCCTTGCCAACAGATGCATCATTACTATATGGACCCAATCCATTGCCGACATATACAGTGTTACTATATCGACCCAATCCCTTGCCGACAGATACATCATTACTATATAAACAATCATTAGTCCGTTATGACTTCACAGATGCGAGATCAACTTTAGAAAATTCATCACATCTAAGAAGGTTGTGCTAGTTCGTCGCCTGAGAAATGTGAGTCAGATACAAGCTTAGATTGTTTATCGTCAAACATATACAGAGCAGTGGTGTGTTAAAATAGATTTTACTCAATACAGACACCTTCATTCTGAAGAACTGAGTAAATTCACAATATTTGGACTATTCTTTCTCATCTTTGTCCTAGATGAGCCGTCTGATCAGTCATCAAGCAGTAGAGAAGACAGTTATGCTTTTTAGTCATACCCTACATGCTGTACCAATATTTGACAGCAGCTATAGGGCAATGTAGGCATTACGGGGCCTTTATGTGTGTAAAATAGAAATAATGCGACATCAGATAAATCCACCAACAGGTCAAAAAGTACAAGCTTTTAATGATTACTTTTGAGTAGCTCCACTGACTTTGACTAACCCTCATTATTGAAAACTATACAAATGATGCCGACGGTCGTTCAATATATTCAATTGTGCTGAAAAAGAGGACAATTTAAATAACTGCTCTCAAAAACTACTTAAAACTCATCAAAGTTTACACGAAGCATCCTTAGATTATATATATTGGTAACACATGTCTATTTGTTTAAAAAGTCACTCCAAATTGTATCATTTTTCTTCAAACAAGAGTACGGCAGGCGACACATCTACGCATGTCTCATGCCATAAGATTCTCGTAATAACCCTGTCCCACCAGCTAGGGTCTTATAACATTTTGTCCAAATTGGTTTTGAAATGTGATGAGGTGCTGTTTGCTTAAGTAAGTTTAAAACCACTCCACCCGACGTGTAGTCGTGCACTAAGATAACCAGAAACATGTAGATTATCAATCATAGACAGTCCGGCAATGTTCCAATAGGAAGGTCATAAGCTAAGGTGAAGAATATCAATCATTACACATTGAACTCAAATGGCAATTTGTGTCGTTCGTGCACGCGAACTCTTACTTTTTTTTTCTCTCTCTCTCTCTCCTGAAATTAGCGTCCTTTGTCTAGCGTGTGCCAAATCTAGTGCTAAATGAAATATTAATTGGTTACTAAAATCTACTTTGTTAGCTGTTAACCAGACTATGTTCGGCCACATTTATCAAAAGAAGGCTTGAAATAAATAACAGGTAATCAATAAAATCACAGATTATCTGACGGTTGAGCACTATACATATTTTCCCTTATGACTGAATATACGCGCATCGACGACATCCGATTATTATCTGCGACATCAGTCAGCCGACTAAAATTCAAACATTGTTAAAGTATGATAATAAAAGCCATTATCATGATTTTGTGGATATATTTCGTAAATTGCAGTCAAAATAGAAGAGAATCCCAGTGAAAATGTAACGAGTACCTGATTAAAACTGGCCGTAATATGGAGGTTAATGCTATAAGGAGATTAATTTTAGATGAACTGTATTATGCTAAGTCTTAAAATGAGGTGTCTGTCCTGTAGAGGTGGCTGTAAAAGCAGCTTTTGCTGTACATGGAACCATTTAGGGACTAGTTTTGAGCCAACATAATCAGGTCACGTTTACTTAAATGTTAGTTTTGAATGGATTGTGTTATATATACATATATATATCTGTGTGTGTGTGTGTGTGTTTGTGTGTGTGTTTACCAAACAGAGAGGAAAGCGCATATCCCACATTATATGATTGAGTACATGACAATTTGAAAACTTAAACGAAACTTAAATGTAGAAGAATATTGTGGTACTACACTTTCATATTTCAAATAAGTCAGCATGATCTATGCAACGAATATGTATGATATTTTGGGCAGCAAATACATGTCATTCAGATTAGTAAATTATGTCTTTTGAGTTTTATTTTATTTAAATCAAGGCTTTTAATTGTAACAAAAAAGTGCTAATCCATAGACGTAGGTAACTAAAAATAAGATAAATATTCGCTTCTGTAATTTAGGCTCAAGAGGTATGAAATTTATACCGACAGCGGATTCCCAATTAGGTTAATGATTTGATAACATTCAAGTACTAAGCCCCCCCCCCTTCTCTCTCTCTCTCTCTCTCTCTTTCTCTCTCATATCCGCTAAAGAATACCTACGGTCATTTGAACTATTTATGTAAGTGAAAAATCTATATGAAAATATCGGTATTGTCACGCATGAAACAACCTCAGCATGTGTCTGTAAGTTTCAATGCATACGCGCGAGGTCGTTTATCGTATTTGATACAATTTTTGAACTTTTTTACCTTTTATATTTTTAACAGTCAATGGAAACATCAGGAATATGACGCATAATAATTCATTGCGTTTTGTATGCGTTCATACTATGATCTTAGATAGAGTTGGAAATGATGTTAGGGTTATTATACATATTTTTTATTCCACTATGTGCCGATATACATTTTCTTAAGTGTATACTAAAATTTATTTAAAAGCAGAGTTACTAGCAGACCCCGTTAGATTCAGTGGTCATGAATTCATCTGTGTAAACAACAAGCTAACAACTCATCCCAACAAATATGAGCGAATTTCTCCTATATTAACAAGGCACACAAAACCGAAATCAGGAGAGATATTACTAATATAGACAATAACAGAAAGCTACCTTCTGTTATCAAGGTTTCATAATATTTGTCTGAGATTCAAATATTTTATATTAATTATCAAACACCGTATGTAAACAATAACAAACGCTATTGACTTTGTACTGTATGCGTTAATTATCATGCAGAAAATAAACGAAGAGTAAAATTATTTTGACAAGGAAATGATCCCCACTGTACCATGGCACAGACGATATAAAGCAATCAAAAATAACATTCTGTTTCTATTATATTAAAGTCGAGATGTTATAAAATGTTCATGATAACAATAAACTATTTTCTAAAAGTCACCTTCTCAAAATCTTCTTCCGAAGATAATATCACTGTACACTAATAAAAACCAGATTTTGCTACATGAAAGTTACAGACTTTGTGTAACCTTGAAATGATAGCCAGTATGACCATCGTTAGAAGCATATTTTATGCATCGGTAATTGCCTTGTTTAGCCACTACAGCTGAGGCCACATATGAAATATATGCAGTTCATACATCTACTTCTTATACCCATTCTCGTGTATAATACACAGTTAACCTATTGTGCATAACCGGTAAAAATATGCAACGTATAGTCATTAATATAGAAAAGTTACCACTAAAATAAATATTCAATTGTACTTCCGGCTACATTGGTCACAAAGGGCTTTCTGTGTAGGCGAAATGTATATATCTTAACAATCTATGTGGTCATGAGTCAAATACAAATTTTTAACCTAGTAAAGAATAAAATGGTTGGTTGAAAGGGTATTGTTCTAACAGAAATACCTCTTATTTTCAAGTCCCATAATTCTAAGTTAAACAGCTCCCAATAAATGACCTTAAACATGAGATTACAGCAAAGGCAATGAAGCACGAAATACAGGCCACATGTACCTTTTTCTTTAATAAGTGTGCAGTATTTATCAAGAAGCATCCTCTCACAGACTTCCACAATTACATTCAATATAGTGCTCATACAGCATGTCACATATTAGTAACTCAGGTGGGCATATGCTACACGTAAAACTGAAGCTTAGCCAGTAATATAAGAAATATAGATCAGGATGAGTTTCTTTTATTTTCAAGGATATGATGCTAACAGAAATTTAACGATTCTAGCATGACCTACTTCTGCAATGACGGAGTAATGCTAATGAAAATGCTCAACATCACCAGTTTAATGATTTTAGATGAGATAGTATGTACATAGCATACAGAAACCTATGCGGCGGTGATGTCAATGGAAGAAACGTAATCTAGGGCAGTAACATGTGAAATGTGGGTCACAGTTACCATTCTTGTACGGGTTTGGTACTCATAGGGATGTATTTAATCATTTCTTTTAATGATTCTTGCTTGCACAGTTGAAACACAAACTTAAACAATAGTCAATAAATGGTGAAATATGGGTCACTGTGAGCTACTTTTGTAATGAGTGTTTAGTGCTCATCGAGATGCATTTCTTTACCACTTTTGATGACATTAGGCATAACAGTATGCATATATGTGGCATACAATACCTGTGGCAATGAGTTAAATGAAAAAAACATAACCTAACCCAGAAAAATACGTCATGTAGGTTAAAGTGATTATAATTTGTTGTAAGGCTTGTTCTACTAATATACATGTATACAATAGTCTAGATTGATGATTATGACATAAACAGTACTTGGAAGGAAAACATAACAAAACAACTCAGAACACAAAAAGAACCTATTGAAGCGTGGAATATAGTTCACAGTAAGCTACTCTTGTCATGATGGTATAATATGCATCAAGTGTCCAGTCTGGCCGTTAGTAAGAAAGTGTTTAGCTCGAAACTTAAACTACTTTTAGATTTCAGTTACTGTCTCTTGATCTTGCATTTCTGGTGTGAAACAAAGCTAGACAAGTTTAGAAAATGAAAGAAACAGCAGGGTGCTTTTTATGTGATGACTAGTAGAAATATAACTGTTTTCTTATTTGCTTCAAGTTTGGCATCTAATGTTTGCTGTTTGATTTCTTCAAATTGTACTGAGTTTGATTCATCACACAAAATCATGCGTTTTGTGATGCTGGATATTTGGTCGTTTATATTTACAAATTTTGATTCTATACTGTTTGCTAGGGATTGTATTTGGTTTAAATAAATTACCACTGTACACGCATGTATTTCAGCTATTGAAATCTGACCCGCTCTCAAATCCTTCGGTATTTATTTACGCTGAGTACAGAACCAGAATCCTACTGGGTCTGTTTTACTAATACCAACACAAGTATCATGGTACGAGGACATGCAAATGTTACGCCTTGTCATGTTTTTAAATATTTTGTTTGATTTGCCTATTGCTTTACAGTCAGAGCTACATATATGTTCATTTTCAGCTTCGGTGTGATTTTCATCAGGTTTCATCGAGACACTGCTTGAGTTTGTATGTGCCTGTTTCACTTGAGCTATAGTGTCGTAAACAATGCTTGATTCGTTCTGCTGCTCATTCAGATTATCACAATATGCATCGATGTTATTTGCACCTTGTTCGTCGTCATCCAGGTCTGAAATAGCAGCATCGCTTTCCGTGACTGTGCAAGATGGAGTGTTGGAAGTGGTTGATTCTTCTTTTTTCGACGTCAACGTTTCGTTAATTGTTGCCTCCCTTTTCGAGCTTTCAAACGCAATTCATCATTGCTGAGCATGTTGCTGACTTAATGCGTTGTGCTTTCAAGAGAGTTTTCGTTATGTTTGGGTAAATGAATCCACATGTCTGCACAAATCATGTCTCTGTATTGAATTTTGTTGAAGCAGTATAATTAGTTAAGGAAATGTATTTTTCTCTTAATTCCATGTCAACTTTCGCAAGTTCTGGATCCGTTGTAACTGGTACAGAATGAAGATCACAGTTTGTATATTTTGGGTTTGTAGTTAAATTACACTAGAATGCACTTCTAGGACATTCGCCTAGAATAGAAAGAAATGGTCTAGTATTATGAGTATATACAGTGATTTGCGCTGTTCTAGCTTGGCAACTGTCCACATAGCCTGAATTACAGTTCGGTCAATTTTCTTTAAGTTTTAGATCTCCAAACTGACGGCCTGGGAACATGCAAAAATTGAGCACAGCGCCCTCTGTTTTATTCCTCGGATTAAATAGGAAAATATAACGTTCTATAACTCTGATCAAGTTGTCCCGAAATAGACCGTTTTAATGTTATATCCACATTCTATAGAAACAACCTGGTCACGTTTTCGTTATTAAAATGTCCGAATAAATTATGTTAAAACACGATGAAAGCGCAAAATTATCTCCGTGTAATTGAACTGTGTAATCCGATTACATAAAATGGCGCGTGCAGCAGCATCCTTGCCTCGTTTTGGATAAGGTCAATATCATGTGTAAATTGGCTATTAATAGGATTAATCATCACGGAAAACACCTCGCATGTCCCCAGGCGTCGATATCGCCACAGTCTCAATTGGTACCCATTAATTAATGATAATCTATTTTCGACGGATCATCAGCGGTGGAATAAAAAGCAAAGAATATATTGGCAAAACAATCATATATCGACGAGTGTACCCAGGCTACTGTCCACACATTCACGACGAACAATGGGCTCCCAAAATAGACGACCTCGTATGTTCAGGTGAAAATAACTCACTATTTCATCCAAACAGATAAAAACATACGAACATAAAAGTTAAATGCGTATCAAGACTGAGTTTGAACTGTTCAAACTTGTCTAGGATAAGATCGCGCTTACCTTCACTTTAACTTTCATAGCGAGATTTGTCCGATCCGTTAAGTATAGCCCTCGTAAAGTTGAGAAAAAGTGACAAGCGCCTGGTTCACATATATCAGCCCAGGAAGATAACTGTTTGCATTTAATGAGATTTCCAGCGAAATATCTTTCTCAAACTAACATACCGGTACAAAACTCAAACTAACATACCTGTACAGAACTCAAACCAAATATCATCTTTTCACCCTCTCAATCCAACGTTCTTCGGTCTCATTATTATTATTATTACTGTTATTATTATTATTATTGCTGTTGTTGTTGTTGTTGTTGTTCACTTCATTTAAAACGGGTGCCAATTAACTTCATGGACTTTTTTACCGATTGAAAACGGCGTGGATCCAGATCTACGTTCGAACAATTTACTGGATGGTCCTAGTCAAAACTTTTTTTTTTTGTTCTTATGTTTTCTAGCCAACAACAATGAGTCTAATCTATCCGGGCATTATGCCAAGAACCGGGCATTATGCCAAGCCGGATTAATGTATACACATGTTCGAAGTTGGATGCGAGTAATACAAGGCATATTGCGGTATTTTAGCGTCGTAACATGTCCTCTGATTTAGTACATTCAAAATGAAACATATTTGTGACATAGATCGTTTAGCAATTTATTAGCTATACAGTAATATTGCATCATGGACTTCATAATGAATAATATTTTTTGCAAATGCAGTTTGATCGATAGGCTCGCACAAAATAAATTATTCTCGCGAATATTGTGTTATTTACGCAAATTTAGTCTCAACGCTAAATTCGAAAAACAAAATGCTTGACTGTGAACATTATGTTATTTATTGCATTTAATATGAGCACTCACACGTATGTATGGAGGGATCTAACAACCAAACACTGCAAATAATTTAAGAATAATAACACTGCTGACCTGTATAAGAAAATTTTTCACTAGGTTATTAAATTAAAAAGAATCCTCTTGGGCTACTAATATGATATCATTACTGATGCACAGTAGGTGCCATTTTTATATTAAAGTTTTTGATCCAAAAGCTACTCGATGAAAAGAAAACGCTTTTTTGTGCCTTTATTGATTTTAAAAAGGCATTTGATTATGTAGAAAGGACAAGTCTATGGCAAAAAGTAGTAAAATGCGGAGTGATTGGGAAAATGTTAACAATCATAAAATCTATTTACAGCTCAGCGCAGTCATGTGTAAAGAACTTAAACTCGCACTCAGACTATTTCGATTGCTGATTTGGGCTTCTTCAAAGAGAAAGCCTCTCTCCGTTTCTGTTTTCTCTTTTTATTAATGATCTGGAAATTGCATTGCAATCAAATATAGAGGCATGTATCATTTTAGAAGAAATATCTTTATATCTTTTATTGTTTGCTGCTAATACGGTGATATTGTCAGAGACGGCATATGATCTACAAGCATACCTGGATAAGTTACATGCATACTTTATAAGAAGGAATATATTTGTAAATATTGATAAAACAAAGGTTATGATTTGTAACAAAAGAGTTGGAAGATTGTACGTTTTATTTAAATACGGAGATGTGTTTCTGGACATTGTAGATCATTTTAATTATTTAGGATTTGTTTTCAGCAACAGAGGCTTGTTTCGATGTGCTACAAATACTATTGATTCAAAGGTGTCAAAGCAATGAAATTACTTCTAAATAATACTAATAATCTACAATGTCCAGTGAAAATAATGTGTGCTTTATTTCGTTCTTTTGTATCTCCAATTATGTCTTATTGCTTTGAAATTTGGGGATTTATGAAAGCAGACAATATAGAACTGCTACATAGAAAATATTGCAAGTGGTTACTAGACGTTCAACTTTCTACCAACAATATGTTTGTATATGGAGAGTTGGGGCGATATCCACTTTATCTAAATAGATATGTGCGCATCATTAAGCATTGGTTCAAATTGCTAAACACAAACAAAATTGTATTCTTCAAAAAATATACCAATTAATGCTTACCGATTACGAAAGAAAGAATTATAAAAACTAGGTTTCTAATGTGAGAAATATACTATTGATTTCAGGCTTTGGAGAAGTCTAGTATTACCCAAATTCAGTCCAGATATATTCCTTTTTCCAAGGACTAAAATATATATTTCATTCTGAATGGAGTTCAGCAGTTACTACAAAAACTTCACATATGTATAAAGATATTTAAGATATGTTCGAAACTGCTTCTTGTCTTAGAATGATTGCTAATGTCAGCCACAGAAAGGCTTTAAGTAAAGTAACGGTTTCATCACACCTATTAAGTATCGAAACTGGTAGGCATGTAGGAAACGAACGGCATTAAAGGAAATGTGAACTTTGTGTAAATAATGAGGTCGAAGATGAATATCATTTTGTCTTAATCTGTCCCTTATACCTCTCACTTAGAAAATCTTATATTGATCTTAAATATTGGCAGAAATCAAGACTGTATAAACTACTACAATTACTTAAAAATGATGATTTTACAACTGTAAAATACCTAGGTAAATATGCGTATAATGCTCTTCAACGTAGATTATCTTCTCTCTCTGTCTAGTTCTCTCTCTCTCTCTCTCTCTCTCTCTCTCTCTCCGAGGATTTATGTATATACATGTTTCTATCTCCATTATTCATTTATTTATCCATTTATTTATTCATTCATTTTTCCAACAGTGTATTGTATATGAATTATGTATTGTACTGACTATGTGCTTTTTTGCATACGTCATATCAAGAAAGTTCTGTTCTTCTCTTGTTCACACAATAACGTACTGCATTGTTAAGTCTTCAATCAATAACGTTCCGGTGACATACAGTATAATGAACATGCAATCCAACACAAAAGAGCGAAGAAAGGCGAGCGAAACGAGTGGACTGGTGGTGTTCTTTCATACAATGAGAGTGTAACGTTACATTTAAGACCTTTGTGTTTGTCCCATGCTCTTAGGTAAATTTTGTACTGACAAGAATTAAGGAATTGAATGGATATATTTGTAGCGGGAAGAAAAATTATGTTTACAAACTGGATTGAGTTGCGACTGATATATGGTTTTCGAGGATTGCAGACACCAAACAGCGGGCAGCTGCCATTTACACAGAAAATTGCTTCCGCTGTTGAAAGGCATATCGAATTATATATATATATATATATATATATATATATATATATATATATATATATATATATATATATATAACACAAAGTTACTTTTGAATTGTAATACCATCATCCCTTTATGGTAGTGAAGTTTGGTCTCAAAGATTTAAGAAAGCTCGATGTACTTCAGCATCATAGTACCAATATTTTGCAAGGCTTTCCTCCTAAACACGGTCAGAAATGAGCGAAAGTTTACCGGGGATAAAGAGAATTGTATCGGAAATTGATAAATGGAAACTGAACATTCTTGGTAAATTAAGCCATCTTCCAGGAAATGTAAGATCTAAAATAATATTTGCATTCAGATTATACCTAGATCTTTATAGAAAAGATGTTACAAAGCAGAAAGGTTTTATTCCCCATATATGTAGCATTTTGTACAATATAATATTTATTAATTTATTGAACTTTTTGTTAATGACGACATATTTCCAGGAAATATACAATGGAAACTAATTATAAAACATGCTACTCATAAGTATGAAAACGAACCCTTTACAAACTTGAGCCATACTGACATATCCTAGAAAAGAATAATAATTGCTCACACTTCTATAAACCCAAAATTGTATGGCAAATTCCAAAGACAACAAGAGAGTTAGATTAATTATATCCCTTGCAAGCGTTATTATAACGGTTCCATATAATACAAGTGTATAAACACCGCAGTTATTCTTACACAGATGTAATAATCCATGCATTTATTTGGTGTCAAAGCACTGTGCGACGAAGAGAAATATTTTGCACACATTATTAATAATTTCGACATTTGGCTTGTTGTCGGCTTAGAGGAGCCGGAAATACCAAGAAATTGCGTAATGTCTGCTCCAGTGTTCTCTGCATCTGTAATGCATGGATTCTTTTCTTAGTAATAAGACTGATTTTCATATTATCAAAGTTTGAAAGACATATGATGTTAGAAATATTCATAGTTGTGTGCTCTTTCTAGCTATTTTAGACATTTCATATAAAATATTATTTAGTGCAAAAAAAAGTAATAATGATGTTTAAAATAATTGATTATTGGAAGATTAGACATGAGTATGTCTTACGTTTTAATCAGTATGGTGTTCTCATATGAGAATCCCCAAACGGAAGCTGCGCTACTATGAGATTCCCCTCACGTACACCTATATTAATTGTAATAACTACTGCTTTTCTTTTTTTTTGCTTTTACCTTCTATCTCTGAAAAGAAGAAATAAAAATTCGTGAGGAGTTCCTTCATTTGGTTTTGTTTCTTCATGCTTTCATCAAGTTTAGAAAGTCATCAAGTTTAGAAAGTTCTTTTGCAGTAATGAATGTGTTATACACGTAACATATGTTTTCTTTGGAAATATACTTCAATGAATATTCCGTCTAAAGGAAGTAGTCAAGATATTTTCTTAAAAATAGTCAATACACTCGTTTAGATTAATTACATAGAATGAGTTCAAATTTCTGTGAAAATTGTGGAGCGCATATTAATAAAGAACGAGTTATTCACATTAATGAAAGGCAAGAACAATAATGCATTATGTGACCAAAAACAAATGCGCATATTGTCTTGTCTCATTATATTATCCAGCTTCCTGGTCTTCTTAGTACAACCGCCACATGACAAATATGTATTGGATACCATCAACCAAGAGTCGACTAATATTATATACACCATAGCTCGTATTTGATATGGTCACGTACGTGGTTGCTGCGCATCACTAAGTGCAGCGCACATAAACGCTCATTGCAATTTATGCACCCGACTTCCTAGACTAAAAGAAGGTGCTTTGTTTAGCATGCAAAAAATGTCGCACTAACTTCTGGATATGGAATATATTCTGTTAGTGTGTAAAATAAATAAAACAGGTTTTTCTCTCTTCAGCTTCTCTTGAGCAATTTCAAAATACCGTGTGTAAATTAGTGTGGACTTCTAAACTGTGAATGGCGGATCACACTAACATAAAAACCGATCGAAACAGGCCGTTGGATATGACGTGGATAGCTGTAACAATAACTAATCGATTTGGTAGCTATACAAAACCAGATACATAGCTGACCAAACAAGTTCCCGTACAGTAGTCTGTTCATGAAAACAAAATAACAGCTTAATTAATCCTCTTGTCATACACCAAAATTGTCTTAAAAGGAAGAAGATAAACGCAGAGTTCAGCTTTTAAAAGGATTATTATGCGAATCGGTTATAAAATCGTGACGGCTCGTGCAAATTTTTTTTTATAGGTGTTACTTGATTTAGTAAATATTAGTAAGTTCGGTTTGTGAACGAAAAATAGAAGTGAATTCCAAATTTGTTATGGAGACAATGAAAAGATCACGTATTCAAAAAAGAAATATTGACGGAAATTTGATCAAACCGAAGCATAAAAGTTGTCAAAATGAGCAAAAAGTTGTCTCGAAAGGTTCGGATGACGGCGACGAATACAGTCCTGACACGCACGACATAGTAACTCTAAACGTCGGAGGCGTACGGCACGAGACAAAAATATCCACCTTAGAAAAATGGTCAAACACACGACTCCAAGCTGTAGCGGAAACAGCAAGGGCGACAGGAAAGAGGAACTTTTATTTCGACAGGAATCCTCACATATTTGTCAATATTCTTAATTATTATCGAATCGGACATTTACATATGCCAAGCGATATTTGCGGACCCGTTACCAAGGCTGAAATTGACTACTGGGGGTTGGATGAAAAGAACATTGAGCAATGCTGTTGGGTAAATTACATTAGTTACGAGGACACGGAGGAGATGCTCAAGTCGTTTGAAAAAGATGAAGAGGACCTACATAAAACCGTCTATATTGATGACCGTGCCTCCTTCTGGACTCGGACCAGACCTAATTTATGGAAGGCCCTCCAGGATCCATATAGTTCCAAGAAAGCACTGGTAACCAATTTGATCCAATCATTCAATCCCATCACAGGCCTTTTTTATGCAGAAAATTGATCTCGTATAAAAATTCTAAAAAACATGTTTGAGATATCAGCAATTAAACCTTTTCAGATGTCTTTGAATCTCAAGGGTTAAATCAAATTTTGGTTATAATGTTTACCGACTCCTAACAACTTTTATGGCTTATCCACTGTTCCAATCTTATCGTACTACTTGATCGGCATTAGGATTTCTTCAAGCTTATGTTAACGGATTCTTGGCAACACAAGCAGGATTTCGATAATTGAGCTTTTTGTTATTGATGTTATAGCTTTGAAGACTTGAAATGCTACAGCCAGATTGAATTGTAAACACTTCGAAATAGATCCTTTAAATCTCATGGTTATCTTTTATTTCTTTTTATTCTACTTCTTTATCAATAGACTTATTTCCATCGATGATTGACTGCTTCTTTTTTCAGCTAATACATGGATATTTTCCTTCTAATGCTTAATGCTTACACATAGTGGGAATAATATAAATCTAAAACACTGACCATAGACTGTATTGCTTAATTGCAGTGTTGAATTCAGCGTGATGATATTCCACATACAGACAAGAAGACATAATGAATGACATTTGAGTCTAACATTAATTACAAAAGAATCGTTTGAACTGGGGATGAGAGAGAGAGAGAGAGAGAGAGAGAGAGAGAGAGAGAGAGAGAGAGAGAGAGAGAGAGAGAGCAGAGAACTGGATCTCGTACATCGATGTAAAACTTGTCTATTATAGATTTGATGCAACTTTTTAATTTTGAGATTTGTCTTTTCCATTTACCTTATAGATTGAAGCTAATAGACTTACACTGTCATTTTAATCATAGGAATTAGATACCTTCATTTTTGCAATGATAATTTTAGTTACATTAATAATTTGATAAATAGATGAAGATAAAGGTAATTTGAACAACGTAAGTTTGGCTTAGGGACATATTTTTTATATAGCATTGCTGAGTCAAGCAACCTTATTATAAAAACGCATCAAATTAGTTTCCCAAAATACGTAGGAAAATTATTATTCGTGGACGCAATTTATAGTACACACACTATTTGTAATGGTTACAAATCGTATATTTCACGTGTCAAAAAATGATATCCAATTCATCTCTATAGAACATATAGTCTGGCACGCTGGATATTCCAAAGACCAAAGAAAAAAATAAAGGTGGGACTAAATTCGAACAGATGATAAGACAATGCGTATCTGTCGGGTTTCTATAGCATTGTGGCGTTTATGTAATTGTACTTCATTCGTTCATTCGTTTTATGTCTTCCGTTCTATCTATCTGCCTTTCCTTCTTTCATCTGTTTCTTCTTTCTGTCTTGTTTGTTATTACGTGTATTATCTATCTATCTATCTATCTATCTATCTATCTATCTATCTATCTATCTATCTATCTATCTATCTATCTATCTATCCATCATTTACATATACAGCAAAACATCGATAACTGAAGCTTCAATCACTCGTATACTATGCATAACTCGAATGGCTCACTCTGTCCCAGTGTAGAACATTATCTAGTTTACCATACAAAAGTAAAAAAAAAATTTAAAATAATTAGAGTTTTGAAGTTCTACTTTGATATATTTAGTCATGCTTCTAGATTTCTATGTATATTTTCCTAATTTACTCACCTTTTGTATCTTAAGGAATTTCTGTAACTATTTCACAATATATGTATGCAATATAAAGACCTTTGAATGATATTAGTATTCACACAATACAATGATGACCGCCTCATTGGAATAATTTGACATTACCTGTTGAGTAATAAAGCATCCTGCCTTGAAATCCACGCAACAGATGCTTTGGTAATTGACATTTCCAAATAAGTAATAGCACTGATTCAATTAAAACGTGTGTCTTCCTTTGTATAGCGTTTCGACTAAACAGAGTAGTACACTATATGAGCGTACTCGCCTTCAAATATAGATTTGCAATTCGTGAAAAAGTTTCAGTAAAAACATCGCTTGTTTTATCGCCGATGAAACAAAAGCTTGAAACGCTAGCTTCACACCAGTCAGGGATCATTTCTGTCGAAAATATCACTGTGTATTAGTGATGGATTTATGACAGATACCAGTTTGAACGCAACACATGTAATCCTGACTTGTTTATTTGTATTTAGAACAGTTTTGACCATTGTCGTAGTAACGAAAGCCAGTCTAGCTACCACCCGTGCATCTTTTATTTATTTATTTTTTTATTATTCTTGATTTTGATTTGTTTATATGAGTCTTGGAAAATAACATAATTCTCATTCTCATTCAACAGGCAGCATATTTTCTCTAAAGGTCACATTTTTCCATATTAATAGGCTTTACAAATGTATTATATTAGTATTTTTTGTTTGTTTTCAATTTGACTTTGTTTCAGATGGTCCGCGCAGGAACGTAAGATTAGTTTCAACTGCACGAGCTTACTAGAATGGCATTGTTAATAATTTACAATGTGAATGTCACCAAGATCCGCTTAAACTTCATTTCGACACGTGCTTTAAAATTATCAATTTTAGTTATAATACACCATTCGACACTTTTCCTAAAGGCAGATACGAGTGACATCCCTTTGCGTGAAGTTGAAGGTTATTCGGGTACAAACATGTTATACTGAATGGGGAGTCAGAAAAAAAACTATAAAAAAACTGATGCATAAATATCGCAAGAAATAAGTCTCATTCTACAGTAGACGTGAGCTTTTAAATAACATTCCAATACATCTGCATTATTTCTACGTGTCAGAGACATAATTCCTCGGAAATGGAGACTGTTTTTACCCCGTATGACTACCTGCCATTAAGAGCTCTTCATTGTCTCTCCGAGAAACAAAGATATGAATCCATTTACATTTAAAGGGAAGAGAATTTATTGAAAATATGTAATAATGATGACAAAAATAAAAATATAATAATAATAATAATAATAATAATAATAATAACAATAATAATACTAATAATAAATTGATTTCACAAGATAAGAGTAAAGCTGTGAAAACTGACAAGAAAGAAACTGACGCAAGGTCGGTTAAACAGAGTACTCTTTGATTCTCAATCCAACTATGACTGAACTCAATGGGGAGCATTTCGAGGGACTGGACAGAGTCCGGTCGATTTGGAATGGGTTGCGAGTTTTATGATGACCTTAAACACACACACACACAGAATATATATATATATATATATATATATATATATATATATATATATATATATATATATATATAGAGAGAGAGAGAGAGAGAGAGACAGAGAGAGATATACTAAACACGGCCTCTAACAAAGTCGGATGGAACGGTATATCGAATATTATGACATAAAAGCAAGGTCTTATATAATACTTTACGTAAAGTCCATATTGTTGTGAACACCGCGCAAGATCTACAGTTGTTTTTACAAGTTAATTAACTAACCTAAATATCAGTATTTACATTTACCATTATTTGGTTAACCGATGCGGATCCAACAAAGACCTAATGCAGAATTGATCCAGTTAGAATGATGTCTTGCAAGCTCTGTCCACTATCCTTTTCGATCAGCATTATTCATTTTCATCAGCATTATTTATTTTCAATTCATATTGAGTACAACAATTAGAATACTTTCTTTTCAAGAAATACAACACTTTTTTGAAAATAATGAATTGTCTCATTTAAATATCACTATTTACATTTCCAAGAATTTAATTATTCCATGGGTCAAATACAGGCACCGATCAAAAGCACTTAATGCAAAACTAATCCAGTGAAAAATTATAATTTTTAATACAAACTTATTTGAACAACTAAAATATTATAATATTGAAAGCACAAAGGTAACTTTGGTTAAATTTATTAATTTTGAGTACAAACGTGGTATACCAATTACAATAATTATGTGTTGTTTTTTTTTCAACATATTTGAGTAGCTTGAAATGATTTAACTTTTCACGGAATCAATTCCCATACATTTACTATGGGAGTGTCAACCTAAAGATGGGAGGACATTATTTAAAGGGAAGTAATTCCTTATTTTTGGATGAAATAAGTTACTTCCATTCAGGAAATAGTCGTACAATAACATTTTTCTATTCAAATGATACAAATTGTGTATTTATATAAAATAAATTAAACTATGTGTTGTTTTTATATCATAACAATTATCAGATACAAGTAAATAAAGATTTCATGTTTTTACTGTGTCATGTTCAGAACAAGAGTCAGCTACAAAAGTCTACAAGATTTGTAATTAATTCAATCTATTGCGAGAAAGGGTTCATCTGTTCCGGTCTTTGCTTAGTGAGAAAACGTTAAAAATGCGATTTCTGGTACACTGTTGATAGACGATTTTACCGTTTATTTTATGCTAGACAGTGAATTACTGGATTTTCACTGGCCGTCAATAGCCATTGATAACATTACGAGTAAGAAATTTCAATCTGTATGTGCGTGGTGTAAAGATAAAGATGGCCGCCTCGCAACCAGGTGAAACGGGTTCAAATTCAGCAATGGGCAAATATTTTTTTCTTTTCATTTTCTTTTTATCTGCTGTTTTACCTTGGATTGGTAAGGAGCATTTTGTAACTACTGATATTTTATGTGCAAATATACACAAAACAGAACAGAACATAAACGGTAAACCGCTGACATTATCGAGCGGGATACAGTAAGAAATCAGATACTTCAGTGTGTTATACAAATTGCTAGACAATACGCTTGAACATAAATAAAAAGAATATTTGCTTGCTCCAGTGAATAATAGATATATTTCATCTCGTGGGTGAAATACTGATGTATTTTTAGGTGTGGCTTTGCCACTCGTGAAAATACTGAGTTTTTCACCCACTCGATGAAATGTATCTGTTATTCACTCGTTTCAATTAAATATCCTCTATATATTTGTACTTTTCTGGACATTTTAACTCTTTGTGATCATCTGTCTGATGATTTTGAAGCTTGACAATCAGGCTCAAAATCCTATAGACTGATATGGTAAATGCTAGAAAGAAAAAAAAAAGATAAGAAAAGAAAACGTGTCAAATACCAGCAAGAATGTATTTTTTTTTTCATAAGAGTTACCTCTCTTTGCAAAGGATGAGAGGATAAAAAATGAGGCAACTATCGTGCTTGGAATTTTCCAAAGCAATTAGTCATTTTGATAAGGAACTATTTGAAAGTTATTCAGAAGGTAAACTATAAAGTGTCTCTGAATTTCGCCAATATTGGATGATGATGAAACTATGAAATTACAATTAGTTTGATATGACTTAAAGAAATAAATTGTGGATTTTGTTCATCATAACGACCAGTAAGTTGATCTTCAAAAGAACCAGAACTCATTTAATCAGCTTATCACCCATTTCCACACCAAATATAATTCCTGTGATATCGACGACCAATTCCTTCATTTCTTTGAATATTCTACATATAAGTTTTGAGAAAGCGAGAAATATATATTGTAGAGGCAATCAAATGTTTCACAGAGGGATTTTCCTTAGTAAGGTCTGAATATGCTAGAATTCGTGATTAGTCATGTCTTATCTGCATCTCCATCTAACATATTTCCAAAAGAAAATGTTGCTGTGGATATCATTGTCAACACAGGAATATTAATTATCCAGGATACAGTTACACCACTTTATATTAAGAAAAAGATTGTCTTATTCCTCCTTTAATAGGACAATACCAATCAGGTTGCCATTTTATCACTGAAGTTATTTAATAATAATAATAATAATAATAATAATAATAATAATAATAATAATAATGTTGTTATTTTCTTATCAATGGTGATATTATAAGCTGAACATCAGTTGACATTATGGCCGTGCAAATTAAACAAATATTCATGTAAGTTGTAAAGAATATACAAGGTTAACATCTACAGCATGAAAGAATACAAATATGACATAAATTATACAAATTATAAAAGGTTAACATACTCTGTCCAAACTTTTAATGTATATAAATCCTTGTTCTCACTCGACTGTGTACTTCTTGTGGTAATGTTCCTTATAAACATTAAGATGCTTTGGCGCTAAATTATTTAAGAACAGCTTTTCCCCAAATAATGTAATCCATAATTGGCATCCATCTAAGAGTGTTCAAAGCAGATGATGAACATGCTAATATATGTTTGATTTTTAAAATCACCATGGCGGATCTTTTCTGTCAGCTGTAATGTTTCCAAGTTATAGAGATATGGGGTTCTCACAACACAGGACTACAGTAAATAAACTGTGCAAAAAGACTATTGTACACTTTTAGGATCAACGCATCCAACATAAAACCTCTAACAATTTTACAGTTCCGATTTTCTTTGATACTTTTATAAAGTGTATTTTAAAGTTTTGGACCAGGATAAAGTATTATCAATAAGGATACCTAAATGTTTGGCACATTAAATAGTTTCACTGTTTTTACCGTATATTTGAAAGTACAATTATCTGCATTTAGATACTTTTTGTGCCGAGCAGACAAGTATTAACTAGGATTTCTGTAAATTGAAACTAAGTTTACTGTCATACATCTGTTTTGCAGCACATTGTAGCAATGCTAACATCAGTACCACCAACATATTGTAATGTATCATCTGCATACACATACACTTATAGGTACAATGAAAAAGAGAGGGCCTAGAAATGTCCCCTATGGTACTTCTGTGGACATTTCCTTAAAATTCGAAACAGTATCTCTTCAACTAACAGCTTGTCACATACTATTCAAATAGGATAAACACCATAGCAATGAGAAGTTTGTAGCATTATCTACTCATATAATTTATCTAGTAAATATGTATGATTAACAGCATCAAAAGTTTAATATAAGTCTAAGAATACAACTCCAATTAATTTTATGTTTGTATTATCGCGATATGTAATGGAGAGAGACAACTGTGTTACATGTATTTGCAATTTGGCCTAACCAAAATATTACAAGTATCCTAAATTGCAGGACAGAGGTTTTCTGCAGTATATATATATATAATATTCTTTTTGTTAAGTTCAACTGAAGAATCTTAACTTTAAATTTCATCTAGCTATGACAATTTTACAAATGTCACAATAATTGTAGGAGACGCAAATTGTTACTGGCCATAAATATAAATTGTATTTTGCTAAATTACTTTACTGGGTGTGACTAGGAGATATTTAATGCATAGTTATGCAATCTCAGGATGTGGGAGGTAACATTTTTGGTGTATGCATATGCTCAAGTACAGCTCTTATATATATATATATATATATATATATATATATATATATATATATATATATATATATATATATATATATATATATATAGTATATAAACAGACAACGATCAATGTAAGACTAGTTTTAAATTCTATTGTGGGTTAGTAAAAAGCGAGTTTTGCACGGTTCGTTCTCAGTTTTTATATTTATCCTAATGTATTCCTTGCTGGAGCTGGTTCATTTGAAAGGCTGTTATTATCCATAATATATATATATATATATATCGACATAAAAACTGCGTCCAATTCCTTTCCGCGCGTTGTCCTTCAATCTCGAAGCGTATATATATATATATATATATATATATATATATATATATATATAAGCTCTGTTTGATCAAGTAACCTGATTCATCTATTCCTTTCTTGTATATTGTATGTATTGCAATGTATCTATGTATAAACGTCACCAGCTTTGCACGCAACCTCATGTATATATGTATGTATGCATGTATGTATGAATGTATGTATGTATGTATGTATGTATGTATGTATGTATGTATGTATGTATGTATGTATGTATGTATGTTGATACACATTTTGTTACCACGTAGTATCATCAATTCAGCATGCGGATTGATGATTTTGTTTTATTACTGCTATATGAGTTTGAACATCGAAGAGATGACCATAAAATGGGATTTATCTAATATGTTTCTGATAAGTTTGAATTCTGTCGCTTTACTTGTGAATAATAAGTTTATATGTGCCATCCCACGAGAACTCTCAGCGTTACACGCAGCTAAAACACACAGAGCCAGTTACTTTGATACAGGAATATTCTTTTGTTCCCCATCCCTACCACGATTCATGTGGGAATAAGCTCGATTTATAATAATAGGTGTCAAATCGCCTGTATTTCAGTTTAAGATTAAAAACTTGCCTCCATAAAGTAATCTTCATCACAGACAGTATCATATTGACAGAGTCCATTAGCAAGTGATGACCATACAATTTAAAGTTAGAAGTGAACACGAATATTCCTACAACAAAATGTATTAGATATCACAAAATGTTTGCTCCCAAGTTTTGCGTTTCTTCCTTCCTTCTATTCGTGAATTCGTTCTTCCTCGCAGGACTCATGTTGTTTCTTCTATATGATTGTCTTCTTATATTTTTGTCTTCATATTTTCAGATCTTTGCCTTTGTTTCCTTAATGATCGTCCTCCTATCCATTACTATTTTTGTACTGGAAACCTTACCGATGTTTGACGACGTTTCTGTGCATGCCCCTGACAGTTCCAGAAACATCACTAGCAAGGACCTACTGCATGAATTTGACATTTTTACGGATATTTCTCCCACAGATATTTTACTAATTCTCGATAACGTCTGTAACTTATTTTTTTTTATTGAACTTATTGTCAAAATGTTGGCTTCACCAAACAGACTGAAGTTTTTCAGGTCAGCAAGCACACTTATTGACATGTTTTCTCTCATACCTTATTACATGGGATTAATGGTCATCATGTTTCATCCGGACCCTGTCAAGATTTTGGATATCATCCAAGTACTTTTCGCCACACGAATTCTCAGAATATTCCGAATATTTGTGCTAATGAGACATTTCCTGGCATTAAAGATTTTGATGTATACCATTGTTGCCAGCACAAAAGAGCTTCTTTTATTACTGATCGTGGTTCTCATTGGAGTTGTTATATTTGCGTGTATTGAGTTTTATATGGAAGTATTTTCGGGAATTGAAACAGAAATGGAGCATATACCGATGGCATGTTGGTGGGCAATTATTACAATGACTACAATTGGGTACGGCGACATTGTGCCAAAATCCGTACCAGGTTATATCGTTGGTACATGCTGTGCTATCAGTGGTATTTTAGTCATAGCCCTATCTGTACCAGTGATTGTAAATAATTTTACAGTTTATTATATGCATGCTCAGTCTAGAGACAAACTCAGAAAGAAGAAAAAGAAGAGCGAACAGGCGCAGAAATGGAGACATTTAAATGAAGGTTTGAAAGAAAATTTAAACAAAAAGAGTATTTTTAGAATATTGCTGGGAGAAAGAAAATCGAATTCAGTGGACGTATTCGTAGCAGGGGAATCAAATAATGGGCAAGATAACAAGACATTTTTGTCAAGGACTAAAATTCAGCAACTCAGAACCGTTCAAGAAGGTGCAAGCACTACTCCAGACGAGTCACGGATTTGATAATAGCACCTCCATTGATCAAAGAGAGATGATAAATAATGAAAATAGAAAACACTGTTAGAGATACAGATCCAGTCATACACAATGTAAAAACACGACCGCACGAGGGAGCGAGGGGATACTAATGTCTAATCATTTCAGAGAGGAAAAGGTCGAACTCTTCAATGTTAGAGGCCAAAATTAGGGCTAATACCTTCAACTAACATACTGTCCAAGCTAAAACTTAATACCGGCTCATTCTTGAATTCAGAGAGAGCGTGGCAAAACGTCTGGAAACGGAAAACCGATGTGCTGCTGGAATGTTCCAGATTCAACCGTCATAGTACCTCTGATGGTCAGTGCATAGTTCATATCATAACCGGAATACATTGTTGCTGTTTCTTTTAGACAAGATTTGAACTCATTTCGTGATTTAATGAATACTGATATATGATAAGTATTATCAAAATACGGCATCATTAATGAAGTGTTAAGGAATTAACGTCGAACTGGACTATGATATTCACAACGATGACCAAAGGTGACAATTAGTTCAGGCTTTACAGATTTTAACATTGTTTTACATATGAAACTACTGATAGCAGAAACAGTAATAATACTATCCAAAATATAATCCATAATTTGCATGTTCACGCGTGTGTATATGTGTGTTTGTGAGTGCAACAAGCTATTTAAGCAAAGGTTTGCTTTACCGTGGGAGAAAAAGGCGTGAACAAACGAAAAGCCTTATTCACTCCTTTAAAATTGCATGAAGTTTGAGGTTTATACTTTAGATAAGAAATCCATATGCGAAATCTTTGGGCTCAATTTATAAATCTATCGTAAAATATATTTTATTGCAATTTGAATACAAAACCTCTCTAACTGTTCTATCAGGGGATATATATTTGGAAATAAAAGTTATAGAATCAGTACCACCTTTAGAAATAAATAACCCGAAAACATATCAGTAAAATAATTATCAAATCGACATTGTTCTAAAGGATTGAGGCAATTTCAATTTTAACTTTTCTTTTCATCTAAATTACCAGCAGACATTGTTCCAATCATCTTTTCAGCAGAGCTGTGCAGTGCAATTAAATAAGACTACTGATTTTAATTCACGGTTCAGCCACTAAGTACATAAAACATTTGTTCTATAAGGAATTTTGGATGTTGTGTAACCCTGATTTAATATGAAGACTTTGAAGGAAATGCACGGGTTTAACTCCGCCTTTTTCCTGGTACGATTGACGGCATGTAGATGTATACAACACGACAGGCTCCACCCGTTGGTTATATGTCTTGGAGATCACCGGAAAATAAAATGCGACAAGGTAAAGTAAGAAAATAATGCATAGTAAAATGATATATCATATAAGCAAATGAAACATATCAAAAGTTCTAATGAAGTATTAGCATATCCTTTCTAAAGCTGAACCGATACAGTATAATCCAAATTAAAACTAAACAACGGCAGATACACTCAAAGCATGAGACACTGGATGAACAGTTGTAAACTACAACTACTACTACTTCAAATTCCTTTTAAAATTAATTTCTTCACGGCTGGATTGATCTCCCTACTTAAACCATAACAGGCTGGGTTTTTTAAAATCCTCTAAAGATATTTTTGTTGTATTGCAAACCACATGTGTGGTAACTTACTAGTACACACTAGATAGACAATTAGCTGTATTGCACACAATGATACTTACTAATTGTAATGATTTAATGATTAATTAATTATTTGTGGTGTGTGTTACTATTTTTGATATATATATATATATATATATATATATATATATATATATATATATATATATATATAATGCTTGTCTTTGTATGGTTATTTGTAAGCTATATGAATGTGAAAGAAGAAACTTGACAGATGGTATGAACAAGCTTTTTGTTCTTATTAATATTTCCACTATTTTATAAGGCTTCTCTGAAATTAGATATCGTGTACATTATTAGAATTTTAATTTATTTTAAACACATCTCAAAACAAATTATTAGATTTAGATGAGAACCTTAGGAAAAATGCAGAGCATGGTAATGTAATAAAACCAGTGCAAGGTGTATTTTTTCTTTCTTATTTTAAAATTTATTACGTTCTTTTTCTTTATTATTTTATTTAAATGTTAAATATCGAATGTACTATTTATTGAATCCAAGTCCCATATAGGATATTGTATTCATCAGTATTATCATATATTGAATAACCATTCTCTCTCTCTCTCTCTCTCTCTCTCTCTCTCTCTCTCTCCGTCTTTGCGTTCTTAATATTGACCTAATTTGTCATAGTAATATTCTGTTCTCGATGTAATTATTCTTCTTTTTTTCTTTTTTTGTGTAACGGGGAAAGGCTATTTCTAAGTTTGTAGAACTAGTTGTCCGACCCCACTGTGCAAATTATTATTGAAGTAATAAAATAAGTTTGAAGCGATATTAGATGTGACAAATCTTGATTAACCTTTGATAATAAATAATTGTTCGCAATACAATTTTAGATCTTTTCTAGCAAGGTTTTTACATGCAGTAAGAAACAGAGTTGCATATATTGTGGTGTCCCACTGATGCAAAAATTGTTGTGTCAAGTATAATATTTAATTTATTGCAAGCGGTCCATTGGTTGCTTTAGGAATCGTCTTTCTATTAATTGTGCTTCTTAAGGAATATATATATATATATAGATTTAGTTTAACTCAAACAATGGAGAGTTAAATCTTGCCGACAAACAATATATATATATATATATATATATATATATATATATATATATATATATATATATATATATATAGATATAGATATAGATATATATCCCCGTTTCTTTTAAGTAAACGTATATCTACCAATTGACTGTTAAGTGAAATTATTTGATCAAGCCGTATTTCCTATTTTAGCATATACATGTGAGATACAGGGTTTTAAACAATGGATATTATCGACAAGGTAAATATTGATCATTTTAGGATTAAGGAGTAAGAAGATTACTACTAAATTCAGGATATATGGCGAGTTGCATCGTTCTCCCCATGCTGTTTACATAAACTTGAGAATGATTAGTTTATGATATAAATTACTTACTGGAAAGAGACATAAACTAAGGACATTCTGAGTATGCTAGGATGTATATTGGTCTGAACAAATCTATGCGATTATAAACACAATTACTTAACAGATGTTATTAAAAGCATGATTTCACAGTGACCTTCTTTGGCTTTAAGGGTTTAGGAGTAACAGTGGCCTTATTAGCTTGAAGGCTTTGGGAGTAACAGAGATGCATCCAATCAGCAACTTTTATATTTGGAACACAAACATAACCCAGATTATTAGCTTCTAACACATAATTCCAATAAAGTCACATAAGCATGAAATATAGGTCACACAGACCTTTTCTGTTAAGAGAATGTAGAACTTATCAAGATGCATCAATTTTCCAAGTTTTATGATTTTAGGTAAAAGAGGATGGACATAACATGCCCAAAACTCATGTAGTCATGAGCTAAATGCAAGTACGTATTCAAAGCCAGCAAAAGATGAAATATAGTTCACAAAGAATCTCTTTTGTTGTAAAAGTGTGTTAATGACAGATATACAGATAATCATCAATCAAACTCTTCTAGCACAGGGATTGAAAAATGAGCATCGAACACAAAATTTAACCCATGCCAGTGAGGTGTATATTACGGGCAGCAATGATCTCCTACTGAAATGAGGGAGGAGTGTTCATCAAGATACATTCTTAAGTGTCATGATTTTAGATATGATAGCACCTGCATAACATGCGAAAAACATATGTTGTGATGACCTAATGTGAAAACATAACTTATGCCGGTAAAATGTGAATAATTGGTCACAGTGATCTTTTCCAGATATGGGTATATTACTAACAGAGATGTATACAATCATCTAGTTTAATGATTAAAGCATAAAGGATAAAAACATCAACTTGAACCAAAGTTTATAAAATGTGAAATATGGGAGTGAGAGTGTAGTATTCATCAAGATGCAACTTGGCATACGCCAGTAAAATGTGAAATGTAGGTCGCAATGTCCTTATATTGTAAGGGTGTGGTACTAACAAAAATGCACACAATCATCTACTTTGATGATTCTGGTATGAACAGGGCTTGAGACTGAACCTAAGTGAAGCATGAAATATGGATCACAGTGACCTCCTTTTTGACCTCCTTTTGTGACGAGGGTGTAGCACATCAAGATGCACCCTCTCGCCAAGTCTCATTAATCTTGGTAAACTAGTATGTATACAGGGTACAAAAAGCCTATTTGGTTACGAGCTAAAGGCAAAATGCAAGTGAAGCCAGAAAAATACGAAATGTAGGTTACCACGACCTTCTTTTTCTGTGAGGGTGTGGTACAGATTCATGCAATCATCTAGTTTGATGAGTCGGAAGAAGCTGAAATATAAGTAATATTTACCTGCTTTAGCGATGAGTGTATAGTACCGATCAAGATACATCCCCTCTCGAAGTTACATGATTTCAGGTGCAACAGTGATTACACAGTATATCCCCCCCCCCCCCTAAAAAAAAAAAAAAAAAAAGACCGGATCTAAGGAAACATCACGGTAGCTGACCCAGTCTGGTCTGATAGTAGGATTCGAACTCGCACCCTTTCTACCCTTTCGGTCAACACGCTAACCACTGAGCCATAATGGTTGATGTCCAGTGAAGGTGCACATGAGTATATGCTTTTATCTGTGCGGACCCCAACGCCGGTGGTAGTCCAATACCTTTCCTCTACTTCGCAGAATTGAGCTAATAGCAAGCATAGATACATATACATCAAAAGGTATGCATATTTTGCAAAATATGAATATAAGCACTGGTTCATGCGTTGCTCTAACACGAAGAGGCATATAAACAAGAATGAATGAGAGTTTGTCAGAAGATATACGTATTTGAGTCATATTTTAATATTCAATCGATCAGATGATGAAGATACGATGAGACGTTACAGATTATTGTGTACTCGAACAAACAGGCTTTTACATAAATTTAGAAATTGTTCTTTTAACATCAAAATTAGATTATTCAAATCTTATTGGTGCACAATGTACTGCACTCTTCTGTGGACAAACTTTAGTGATTGTATGAAAAGAAAACTAGTTCTTGGCTAAAATAATAGTCTTCCTTTGCTATTAACCCTTCCAAAATAGAACAGAGTCTCTAGGATGTTTGTAAACTATAATGTATTCAGTTTTGAAGAAGTAATGAGAAAGTATGTGTTTTCAATGATGACAAGAATATCTACTAGTAAGAATTGTATCTTGAAGTCTTTGTGGAACTATGATATTCCTCACAATTCTCGGATTATAGATGGATGGAACAAATTACACTTTAAATGTCTTACAAACGTTTGTTCTTAACAATGCCAGACACATTCTGTAGCTGTAGATGTGTCGGTATATCTGTACATAAGACACCGATGATCTTTTATGTTTAAAATACTGTTATATTTTATATTTTAATTTAGATGTATGAACCATGCAGTCTGAAATAAAGAGTTCTTATCTTATCTTATCTTAAATCTGATAGCACTGTGTTATGTGGTGTGTGCCCTAATAGAAATGTAGGAAAATATTCCGAATTATCTGACGTAAGAAACTACTCTATCTACCAAACACAGTTGATAGCAAGAAATACAAAGGAAAGCATACACTTTTTAATACCTTTACAGCTCAAAGATAACTGTCGTAAAGAGGACATCATCTTGACAAGATATCAAGATATATCACTACATTGAAATATTCAAACTCTATATACTGGTACGTTGGTACATTGAAATATTCAAACTCTATATACTGGTACGTTGGTACATTGAAATATTCAAACTCTATATACTGGTACGTTGGTACATTGAAATATTCAAACTCTATATACTGGTACGTTGGTACACTGAAATATTCAAACTCTATATACTGGTACGTTGGTACACTGAAATATTCAAACTCTATATACTGGTACGTTGGTACATTGAAATATTCAAACTCTATATACTGGTACGTTGGTACACTGAAATATTCAAACTCTATATACTGGTACGTTGGTACACTGAAATATTCAAACTCTATATACTGGTACGTTGGTACATTGAAATATTCAAACTCTATATACTGGTACGTTGGTACATTGAAATATTCAAACTCTATATACTGGTACGTTGGTACACTGAAATATTCAAACTCTATATACTGGTACGTTGGTACATTGAAATATTCAAACTCTATATACTGGTACGTTGGTACACTGAAATATTCAAACTCTATATACTGGTACGTTCCGGGACCAAGGTTAGAAAACATGAGGTATGTGAGTTCCTACTGCCAACACTTTGCACGTGCCATATTAGGATGTTTAACCAAGTAATTAAAACTAAACACGCAATCGTTGAACAGAACTATATTATACACCATGTTCGATTCTGAATGCAGCAACAGGACCCATGCTATATTTACATTAGAATACAACCCAATTGCAGCTTCGTGCACACGATTCTGTGACAGAGTTCTCAGTTAATCTAACTGCCAAATGTCATGTTTGCTTAAGATTTATGATATTTGCATTGGAACTAATATGATAGTAGTTTGGCATAATGTTATGATGGGTACTGGATATAATACCAAGAGAAAGTGATTTTGTTAAATAAGGTTGATTTTAACCCAGGACAAATGCCAAATCCTTAATCACAAACATTGCTACTGAAGGTGATGAAACACAAGATGCTTGACCAAATAATCAGTACGGGCTCATGGATCAGTCCGACCATCCCATACTTCCTTACTCCTTACAGGCTTTGATACCTTCCTTGTGTGAGACGTTGGATTATAAGGAACAGACATCCATAGTGACGAGAAGAGTGTTATCTGGAAGGTTAGTTTTCGGTGTTTTGTTCAGGTTGTCAGTAGTCTCTTGGATGCATGGAAGCAGTTATCCCACGAAAGGTAGAAAGTAATAGTAAAAAAGTTGAGAATCTTTTTCAGACGGATGGTCGTTTCCGCAAATGATTTGCCTCACCGTGCTCCTTATTTGTGAATAAGTCAATTCTCACTGGTCTAGGGTCGACCGGTTGGAGTTAAGTCAGTGTTTTATCATCATTGTGTCCTTCCCTATGAGTTGTATAGTACGACTGTACAGAATCCTATGTTCAATCAGGTCTGCAAATTATAGCCTCAAGATGGGGAATCCTATGTCATAAATGTTCATAGTATTAGTGTTAGGCCGCCATCTTTGGGAAATGTACAATTGTAACACGATGGGTCTGTTTGGCGGAGAAATGTAACATTGTAACATAATAGGTCTATCTGTCCTCTAATGGAAATCCTCGAAATGTTCGAAATGTTCATAGGTTCAACATGTTGGGTGATTATAGGGACAAAGGGAAATGAACACTTGGTCACTACTTTTGTGGGATTCTGGAGACAAGGTGAAATCCTATATTAAATACATCCATATATTTAACACGAACTAGGATTGACCATCACGCAGTGATCTACTATCCAACACACCCGCATCTACGATGTGTGGACATGTATGGCCTCTAACGGAAATTAAGATTCTCACCAATAAATTGCTACATATGTTGAAGGCAGCATGTTTAAAAAAAAATCCATCGGAATGTTTATGACTTGTGTTTTTGTTGTTTTTGCAACTTGGATGACAAATTTGCCAGTTTTACTGTCAATCAGCTGTGTTATGTGGTAAGAACAATTTAACGTGAGGCAAATATTCATTCATCAGTTGGTGACAACTTTTGCCAACCCAAGCACTGACCGACCTTTTTATTTTATCTAAAATATGTTCACTTGTTATATAAATTGTATTTGTGGTACGCAGTGTGAAAATATCACTTAGACGTTTTTCAGAGCAGATTTATTTTTTTCTACATTGTCAGACAGAGTTTGGCTTGTGCCAGATATGGTTCTTGCATTATATTACAATTTTTGTTTTATACACAATTATGCTTGCCTTACATTGACTTGACTTTGATTTGACTTACGTCATACTTTCGAACTAGATTGAAGATGAGGAGTGAAAATGTTACTGCCAAAATGATCAATGTTTGGATTGTAACATTTTACTTTTTTAAAATAGAAGAATTATATTTAAAACGGTCACACTAAATTCTACAGCTAATATGGTGAGTGAATATGGACGAGAGATTGAAAGATAGTATAAAATGAAAAAAAGTATATTATGTGTTAGTATGTGTGTGTGATATCTTATCCGTACTTTTAAAAAAAAACCCACACAAATCAAGACGTAGACACACTTACGTTTTGGTATATTCTCGTGAATAATAATTACAATAAAATTTCAAAAACATTATTAAACGTCCATTTTGTTTTCTTTTTGCTGTCTTCGGATACATCTATATTACTGTATTTCTTCTCATAAAGTCAGTACTTTTGTCTTCTAGAGGATGTTGTCCATAGGAGTCAAAATATTTCATTTTGCTTCTGCTTGGTGCATTTCTGTGTACATTTGAACATATTCACTTTCTCCATATGGATAAGCTGAGGCCAAGTTTTTTTTATATCAGTCCAGTAACAGAAAGCTAAATTGTTTATAGAGGTCAACCTTCCTTCATGCTACCAACTAATTCGCTAAAGAAATATTTTTAAAAAAATGAACCTTTTTTCTCCAGACATTTGAGTAAACGATTTATCTCTGACACTGACATTTTTTTTAGGTCATTGATTACACGAATATCCTCTTTTAAAATT
The DNA here is from genome assembly GCA_029931535.1 of Margaritifera margaritifera. NCBI lineage: Eukaryota > Metazoa > Mollusca > Bivalvia > Unionida > Margaritiferidae > Margaritifera > Margaritifera margaritifera. The sequence continues at coordinate 111,907 of JAQPZY010001017.1, read as the reverse complement.
ACGAAAATGCTACTCTTTGACTTTCTAAAGATCCACGTTATTTAAAACATGGTTTTGTACTGCATGGTAATAGTGTTCAATTTCTATAATTTCTAAATATGACGGTCTCTTTTTGTAGGAAGACGATGAAATTGATCGATACCCAACTTCATCAATAATGTTGCTATGGTGGTGGGGTCTAAAATCTACCCGGCAAAATCAGAAAGAATACGAGAGGCACTAAATATTTATTCATGTCCTAATGGAATTACGCTACAATTTTGATAGTGATGAAATACATGTTATTGAATACACTTATCGCAAGCACGATGATCCACGCAAAAGATGGCAATTTGAATTCCAGTCTATTGAGAACATTCAAAGTAAAAAAAAAATAAAGATAAACTCCACACGATCGTCCTGTTTGTTTTTCATGTAGTCATTCAATACTTCTTCGAGTTCGTTGTCATGTCTTAGAATATAACCTTGATGATCCAACTAAACGACTTAGCCACAAAACGAGATCATTTCTTGCAAATAAATTCTACGTATGTTACTGGGTATGATTGGCGGGAAATGTACCATTGTAACAGTATAGGTCTGGCGTCTAATGTAAAATTAACATTGAGACTATAATGTTTGGATTCAAATATGGCACTCTAGTGACAAAACTGTCACTCTGGTTCACCGAATAAAATGCAATTTTCATTATTCACCACCTCCGTTTCTAATATGATGTATCAACTAACTTTTAATGTCGCAGTACATCACAATTTAGGGAAAATCTGACTTGACTTTTCCATTAGCACACATTTTCGTGAGATCTCCACCCAAAAGTAAAAAAATAAAACAACAACAACAAAAAAAAAATGATAACACACACACAAAAATCAATGGCAAACGGACTTTTGTTGCTGGTGCTGGTCAGTATATCTTTATAAAAATTCCCATTTTGTCCCATAGTGACACTCATTGCAAAAACCTCAATAGTGCCTTCAACACTGTTGTTAAATTTCCACAAGCGATATAGTGAGCAAAATAGCCCCGTCTATACCGAATATACTACTTAGATAATATTTGTTTTGTTTGTTTGGCAACGGAGAAGACAAATAACAAGCAGAAGATTTATATTTGTAGTCCAAGACATGGATTTTCTTTTCTCGATTTCAACATTAACATATATTCTGTTTGTGGTTCGGTACCGACACCAGCATAAATTATGTTAATCTGAGCGAGAATGGTTAAAATTCAACTATATTTTATAATCGGGACTATGCGTCGAGATAGACTCCAAATTTCATGAAAGGAAATTGTCGGTAGCACACGTTTTAGTGAGACAAAAACACAAAAGAAACAAACTGACTTTTACTGTGGCAGCAGGACACAGAGTAGTGAAGAAACTTGCTTTTACTGTTGCAGTAGCATATATTTTTGTGAAGCAACTGTCTTTTACTGTTGCAGCAGGACACAATATAGTGAAGCAACTGTGGAAGAGCCACAGCGGATCACAATTCTCGTCAGAGATTTGGAGAGAGTCATTAGAAAGTGCACTCCCAACAAGACTCCTTGAGAAACTCCAGACTACTTCTCTCAAAACAAATTGAAGACACATACTATGTCTATCAAGAGAACGGACAGCGGGCCCAGACTGTTCGTAAGGTCAAAGAAAAAGTACATATAAGACAGGAAAAAAGAGAGACAAATGAAAAGATACTTATAATCATTGTCAAGAAAAAGCGCATTGGTCTATAGAGTGTCCCATGAAAGTGAAAAAGAAGAAAAAGGTGGAAATTAAAGACGAAGAAAAAGAAGAAGAAGAAGAATTCATTCCAACAAAGAAATATAAAGCAATTCAAACAGAAGAAACAACAGAAGAACCCATTGCACTGAAGACATTCAAATGACAGTAAAAGAAGAAGAAAAATGGACTTTTGTGATGTGTTTTGAAATTTTATTATGATACGCATTCATGAGAAATACAAAAATGGTGACCTAGTGTTAATTTCCCTTTGTTCCTATAACCCTCATGTCAAACCTATATATATTTAGAACATAGGATTTCCGTACGAGGCCAGGTTAGTCCTATAATATTACAAAAAATCTTGATGCTATAAGGCCACGAAAATTTTGGTCTAATGTTAATTTCCCCTTGTTTCTGTAATGGCACATCATGTTAAACCTATGGACATTCTGAACATAGGATCTCTATTAGAGGGCAGATAGTCCTAAGTAGTAGTAAAGTGGGATTTTAAGACCATCATACATCACATTTATGCTAAGTCATCAAGCAGAAACGTTTTTGTTAGACCCCGGACGTCGTGGGAGGGTGGGTACAGGCAGACCTCTGACGGTCATAGGAGCATAGCATCAGGTGCACGACTATCACCATCACATCAATTAGAGACGCGAGGTATATGGAATACCGTCATGACATTAAGAGAGTATTGGTGGAAGATGAATCAGGTGCTATTGTTGCTTGAAGCCGGAGGACCAGTACCGGTACTTGCTCCTTTATGTGAGATACCCCCAGACGGATTATTTTATTCATGGGATGCATATCGCTACCCTTCACACCAGAAGACCCGTCGGAGGCACTTTCCAAAGAGATGGAAGATTTTATATATCTTGGAACGAAAACCGTCTTAGGATTAAAGGTTTTAGAGGACGCGATAGCCGCAAAAAAGGATAACAAAGACCAGCCACATAAAAGAGCAGGTAACAAGTGACCAACAATGCAACCAATTAGAGATGCAGGTTTCTTTGATACACCATAATAAGGCATGGGCCGCAAAGGAACCCAGTCATGTGCCCGGATGCCCTTAGGCCATACAAAACCCTGCTGCAAGAAACGATTTAATGCTTACTGCACCGTTCACGCCCAGAGGTACAGAGACGGAATCCGACTCCTGACCTGTTGGAAGTGCGGAGCAGGCTTGCCTTCCATTGCATCTGCAACAGATGTGGAGATGGTCACCAGGCCGACAAGCTGTGACGGATAGAACTAAAGGCCTGCCAACAGTATAGAAAGGTCCTTAGCGAACGTATGGCCATGGCCTACGCCACGCGCAGGTCTACCTACGGCGGTATTAGAACCTCGGCGCTGGAGCAAGAGCATACATTAGACTGACCTAACAGTCGACTGTTTAGAGAAAGCCCAGGTACAATCGCAAACGTAACCGCACACATGGGCTTGCCCTGGCGGCAGCCAACATCAACCAGCAAAGATTTTCCATTTAGAGATTGGTAGTGTACAATAGGATACCACTGTGTACCCTTGGAATGCTTGGTATAGAGCGAATGAACGCCCTGTTAAGGTAGGGAAAAATCACCGAGCGTGAATACGCTGATATGCTGGAGAAAATACTAGCTCCCCGAGCTAGGCAGCCAGCCACAGCCATCGTACGGCCAACGCCAGCCCGTAGGTTGCTAAATCATACACCGGCCCTGAGGCAGTCACTTACACCGTATCCGAGGTAGCCACTAACACCATCCCCTACGCGGCTAAAGTCACCAATTCCGGCTCCAAGGCAGATAAGCATACCGGCCATGAGGCTATTCAAAGCGACTAAACGACGGACCATTCTGAACACCTCCAAGGAAGCAAAGGCTCCTTCCCCAGTCCCTGCCAGACTATACTCTCTGCTTACTCTCTTACAAAAGAGGGTCGTTCCGGAAAGGAAAAATCGTCGTTGACTATCAAGCCATGATAGCAAGAGATCATCTCCTAGAAGTGAACCTCTCTAAATTACTCAGGGCCATGACTCTCGGATTAATAAACATCCTGACACGGGAGATCGGAAAGAAGGACGTCAAAATTAACCTCAGAGTTAGGGCTCATTTAGAAAGATTACAGAAGAAACGGGAGCTATCTCCGTGCCGCCCTACTTATTGGCCAGCCAAGCAGAAGTAGAACTGTTGGCAGATGATCTCAAAGAGCTGATTCTTGATGCCGTAGCTAAGATTGAGGAGCGATTTAAAAAAAATTACAACAAAGGCTAATGCTGTCGGTTAGTCAGATGTGAGGATGTGAAGTTCTGCATTTCGCTGCACCGTCCGTTTCGAGGTAAAGGTCATATAAAAGCCTCCAAGTTGATGCGCAAAAGGGCCGTCATTAGCGTATAAAACCACGACGATCTATGTTCTGAATGGACTCTTCTTTCCGCTCTTTACCCTGCTGATGATCACACCAATCGTACCAACAATTACAGTAAGTATCTGGGAAGGCTACGCTTTGACAAGCTTAAGTTTCTAATAAAGGTCTCTGGCATTATCAAGTCTGGACCCTTCATCTTAACATTGCCGTAAGGTATTTGGCTGGAACAATGCTCTTTACCCCATATTCATCGTCGATAAAGCTCTGGATAAGAATGTTAATGTCCTGTTGCTTTCCGACGACGACAAGCAACACTACGTATGGATCAAATACCCTTTTCGAATGGTGTATAGCAATAGCAAGCATACAGATCGAAAACATGTCTGCTGCCGCTGCCTCCACGCCTTTTCTCGACCCAACCCTCTCGAGAGATACGTTATGGATTGTCGGGGTAGAGGTTCGCAGCAGCAGAGGACTTTCCTTTCAGAGCCAGGAAAGAACAAGCTTTACTTTAAGCACCTCTTTCGTCAGATGGCCATACGCTACGTTATCTTTGCTGACATCGAGGCCCTTAACGTGCCAGCGAAAAAGGCAGACGTTGATCCCACCTACAGCGATACCTATAAAACCTCCAGCCAACCTATATGCGGTTTCTGCTACACCATCAAACGATGTGACGGTAAAATCAAAGCTCCTGTGACATACAGAGGAACGGACGCAGTAGTCCAACCGATTTAAAGCTGGGAGAAAGAGATTGTGTGTTTAGCAAACCTCGTCTTTTGGTAATGCGGCCATCCAACACCACTGCGTTCCAAAAGGCTAAGTTCTGTCACTTCTGCTGAAAGTGGCTTGGTGATGATACCGTGAGAGACCACTGCTACATCACCGGCGGATACTAGAAGCAACCCCATAACAGCTGTAACCTCCATCTACGACTACGACTAACCCCAGGAGAAACAAAAGCCCCCTTTATTTTCCACAACCTGAGATAATACGAGGGTCATTTGCTGATGGCAGCTCTGAGAACGGCCTCAGCAGCAGACATCAATGCCATTCCCATCAACATGGAAAAGTATATGAATTTGAGCCTTGGCCAGTTTCAGTTTATAGACAGCTATCAGTTCTTACTCTGCAGGGTGTCTAAACGGGCCGATGACCTCGCCCAGGAAGGCTTCCACATTACACGCCGATATATCGCACACGATGTAATCCTTCTGGGTGGGGTCATTTTCATGAGACGCAGGTATTCCTCCATCGAAGCCTTCTACAGCACCATTAAACGTACGGGTGTTTCCCCGGAGGACTATCAGCACGCTCAGAAAGTATGGAATACCTTTGGCTGCAAGATGATCCGAGATTATCACGACCTTTACCTCGATCCGGACGTACTCCTTCTGGCAGATACCTTTGACGCCTTCGGGGTCACCTCCTTAAAGACGTATGGCATCGAACCTCCCAACTCATTTACCACCTCCAGGATGAGCTCGGCGGTCATAATTAAAACCACAGTCACAAAGCTCAAGCTGCTGACATACATTGGCATGCACCACTTTGTTGAGCGAGGACTCCGAGTGGGCATCACCATGACGAGTAAGCTATACTCAAAGGCCGATAACTCCATGTACCCGGACTACGATCCCTCCAAACCTGCCACGTGGATCATCTAACTTAAAAAAATTATATTTAGGGATGGGCAACGATGCAGAGCCTACCCACAGGCGACCACTGCTGCGTCGTCCCCGAACAGATTGATTTAAATAGCATATCTCTAGATGCTCCCATGGGCAACTTTCTCGAAGTGGACTTGGAATATCCGGAAGAGCAGCACAACGATCACAATGACTATCCTCTAGCCCGAGTCTTCCTACCATCACGGTTTAGTAAACAAACTGGGTGGACGTCCTACCGGATGTACGAAGTTGGTACCTAATCTGCCGAAGAAGGAGCGATACGTCATTTACTACCAAAACCATCAGCTCTTCAGCAGTCTCGATATGAGGGTCGCTAAGATTCACGGAGCGCTAGAGTTTGACCAGAGCCAGTGAATGGCACCCTACACCCATAAAGAACACGGACCTACAGGCTAAGGCCACGAACGCGATTGACAAGGATTACTTTGAGCTTCTCAATAATTCCGTTCTTGGCAAGACCATGGAAAATCTCCGGAAGCGTATCCGCGTCGATTCGTTCCGGTCTGAGGGTCAAAGGATCAAGTTGCGACGCCTGATCGCCGATCCAGCCTTTCAGACCCATAAGAGCCTTGAACATAACGAAAAAATAGATCGCACCCGATGGAATCACAACCAGAGTCTATGTGCACGTCCAAACAAAGTTGGATGCCGACAAAGAGTTTGAAGAGTTTATGAACTCCCTTCTAGAGACCTAAGCATTTGTGGATGAGGGACCAGAGCCACGAGCCGTGACAGATCTAGCATGAAGATGTTTCTCTGGGACATTGATACTCCTGGGGCCACCAGATCTGCAGCACGCAGGGACCACAGCCACATACACCGCAGGGACCCCCGGATGCCGCAGAGACCGAATCTCCGCCATATGATCGTTCAACAGGTATTCAAAAGCCATGGTGTTATAGCTTGAGACCGCCAATTTGACTTAGCAAGCTTTTTTGCTGAATGAGAATACCCTTAGAAACAAGTTGGGTACCCTCCAGTACGACCTGCAACTCTTGTCGCACGAATCCAACACGAGGCAGCAGATCACCCACCCCAACAGGGGACTTATCGAGGTGGTATATGACGTGTTGACCAGGAATGTCTCATCGGTCGAGTATTCAGTGACCATACCGGATCTCTGGCGCGGTGGGTCCCACCCTTCAGCTTTCCAGGCGGGTACAATTATTGCACCAAAGCCGTCATTGTTTATGCATGTAAATTTCAGTAACTACATCTGCAATGACAGTCTTCCAGTCTGTTCTCTGTGTAACTGCATGATGTTGAATATGGCTGCATCCTCAAACCCTCAGGTCTCACATGCCATTTTGTTCAAACTTCCATCGGACGATGACAGATTGCTGAAGAATGAGAAAATTTCAACATTACATACCAATGATTTTTGTGGAGAGCATATTGGTAAGACGTAGATTAAGGTATTTGGATCCATTCCATGTACAACTGAACCGATATTGCCCCAACCCCTCTTTTATAGTGTTCATTTCTGGTGGTAATTCGAAACATCACAGAGTGGTTGTATCTGACAGACTTCAGAACATAACATCTTTAAACAAAATATTTTAATGGTTGGAAGTTTACTTGTAAGGATATTCGTTCTTCATTTTGTTTATTTTTTCATTCAAACGTAAATTTTTCTGTGGCCTTAGCAAACTTGCAAACTAACTCGGTACCAGACGCTGTATCCAATTTTCGATTGTCACTTAATTTCGGTTTGCAATCCACTCTAATCAACGATTTATCCATCTTTTTCAAGCACGATTGTGATGCGAGGTAAAATTGCTACATACAAATTGTATTACTATATTTGATCACGATTTTGTTTTAATGTGCACCATTTGTTGTAGAGTATTAAAGGTATACAATACCGTATGTTGACACATAGTAACAGGTCATGTAAGTTCAGTCGCTGACATTTTCCGTGATTCATGTAGAAAGCTTTTTATAAAAAAAGTTAATACTTGAAGTCTACTTTATGTTGTTTGGAGTTTGTTTTTAGGCATTTCTTGATGGCACCTCATTGGTTGCATAAATGTACACTAGAGGGTCTACAGTTGACACATTTTAAGATCTGTACATCCATATGTGGAGAGAGAGAGAGAGAGAGAGAGAGAGAGAGAGAGAGAGAGAGAGAGAGAGAGAGAGAGAGAGAAGGAGCAGATGAAAAAGCAAAATGAAATATACACAAGGACAGATATATTTCCTAAATGGGAAAAGTAGTTCCAAAAGTGATATCGCCACCGTGGTGATAAAAGTGGTATCACCGCTGTGACGATATAAATTTTCTCTCACTGATATATTTCAATATCTCACAAACAAATGTGTCTGAAATAATGCTGCGTAGTTTTAATGAATTATGACATCAGTGATTTAGAAAAACTTGGAAGATAAAAATAGTTAACTCTCAAATATGCAAGAAAATTTAAAGTTTAATTGTGAATCTATTATTTAGAGGTCAAGTTTGGTCAAATTTTAGAAAGTCAAATTTGCTGTAAAATACCAATAACTTACAGTATGTTATGAAACACATTGCAATTGGTCATTTGATTTAATTAACGTAATCTGACCACACAATGATAAAACAAACCACCAGATGTGGCAGAATAAATAAAACAGATAATGAATACATTTTTTATTGTCAGAAGCCCTCGAATCATTAGAATAGAGCTGTGGCTTATCAGTTATGTTGCAAGCTGCCAAGTTGTTTGCGAACAGCTGCAGGTGACAGGCTAAAATGGCGATGTGTTGAGAAAGAAACGAATGCAAATAATGTCACCAATTACAGTCACTTTAATTGTTTGTATCTAATATTTTGCATTTCCTTTCATTACTTAGAAAGTTTAATTGATCACGAGAATATCCTTTTTAACTCATCATCTGATTGGAAGCGATTGTTTTCTTTCTCACAGTGTACCACGCTGGACTCACACTACCCGGAAAGATTCGGCGTACTCGTCACCTATATGATTTTAAGGGATAGTGATTATGTTTTCAGAAAGGCATATTAGGGCGAAAAACCCGCAAGAAACCAACTGATCGTACGCGTAGGACAAAAAAACAAACAAACAAACAAACAAAGAAAAAAAAAGCAACAACTGACAGACAGGTCTTTTCATGACTATTTTGTTTGGTTTTCGTTTCTCTCGTGGAGTTTTAAGGCTCCATCATTAGCTACTTCGTTTATTCCGTTACATTAATGGAAAAGCGTTAATCCCATGCTCTGAAGGAAAATATCAAAATTATAAAGCCGTTATGCGCTTCTACAGACTACTCACAATTATATTCCAAGGTTTAAAATCTCTGTCTTGGGTGGAGTAAGAAAAGTCTCTGTCTTGGGTGATGTAGGAAAAGTCTCCGTCTTGGGTGGTGTAGGAAAAGTCTCTGTCTTGGGTAGTGTAAGAAAAGTCTTTGTCTTGGGTGGTGTAGGAAAAAGTATCTTTCTTGGGCGATGTAGAAAGAGATGCAAGCTATTATATATGTGCACACACATATATGGGCAATATTATCTAATACCCATATTGTCATAAACAATCATGAGGTTTATGGTGGCATCTGTTCATGTACTAATGCTCTTTATTATAAGACACAATCCTGCATGGAATAAAATTCTTTAAAACTTATAATATTGTTTGAAAGCGTACTTTATATTGTTGGCAGCTCTACACAATACTTTTAATTTGAGTAGATACTTTCCACAAGGGATTCTTTCGATGTTAATTTGTTTTAAAAAGCAGTTTGTGGAAACAATATACAACTTTCTATTCCAAATCTGAAGAAGATCAATCGTCTTGAAATATAAAATATTAACTTTAACATTGACGTAAATCAAATGTTCGGAAATATATGCTGACATTCAGACGGATAATCACACGGAAGCCAAAGAAACCGCTATGGCTATCATACTCCTAACTGAACTAAAATAAAGAAAGTGACAGAGAAATATCACTTTTACAGCTAATCAAGATCCCTTTGTATCTAAATCTTAGAAAACGGTAACATTACAAACATATCAGTGGCCCAAACAAATTTTGTTATCTTTGCATTTTACTAATTAAATATCACATCGAACTTTATGGTATTTGTGGGCTATGACTATAAGGAGCTTATCGCTCCCCTCATAATATAGGATTGTGTATTAACAGTAGGTCTCCTACATAATTACTGAATTCCACGCAGTCACATACATTGCAATGCGGTATGTTACAGGAACATGAGTTACTGCCGTACGTTTTGGACATATAAATATGCTGCACGTTTCATGATCAGGAACGCAAAACCAAGAATAAAATCAAATGCATATAGTGACGTGGACTTGACCCAGCATCATCAACAAGAAGAATTAATTACATAATGTGGTGATGACGGCAATACATGTGACTTCAAGATTTGTACCTTCTGATAACGATATAACGTAGACTAAGTATCTTAAGAAACAACTGCATATGAAGTAGATTCAAGTGGATCATAATCAACAAAAGGTATTGACAGCATGCAATATTGACGACACTGCATTTGACTTAGCAAGGTGTTAGTGTCCCTGTTGTATATTATCTGGATGTAAGCACAAGCGATCGACCCAATCCCTTTCTGACAATACATCATTACTATATGGACCCAATCCCTTGCCGACAGATACATCATTACTATATCGGCCAAATCTCTTGCCGAAAGATAAATCATTACTACATAGACCCAATCCCTTGCCAACAGATGCATCATTAATATATGGACCCAATCCATTGTCGACATATACAGTGTTACTATATCTACCCAATCTCTTGTCGACAGATACATCATTACTATATCGACCCAATCCCTTGCCGACAGATACATCATTACTATATAAACCTTCATTAGACCGTTTTGACTTCACAGATGCGAGATCAACCTTAGCAAATTCATCACATCCAAGAAGGTTGTGCTCGTTCGTCGCCTGTGAAATGTGAGTCAGATACAAGCTTAGATTGTTTTCGTCAAACATATACAGAGCAGTGGTGTGTTCAAATAGATTTTACTCCATACAGACACATTCATTCTGAAGAACCGAGTAAATTCACAATATTTGGACTATTTTTCTCATCTTTGTCCTAGATGAGCCGTCTGATCAGTCATCAAGCAGTAGAGAAGACAGTTTTACACTGATCGATTTGATGCTTTTTAGTCATACCCTACATGCTGCACCAATATCTGAGCAGCTATAGGGCAATGTAGGCATTACGGGGCGTTTATGTTTGTAAAATAGAACTAATATGACATCAGATAAGGCCATCAACAGGTTAAGAAGTACAAGCTTTTAATGATTACTTATGAGTAGCTCCACTAACTTTGACTAACCCTCATTATTGAAAGCTATACAAATGATGCCGACGGCCATTTACTACATTCAATTGTGCTGAAAAAGAGGACAATTTAAATAACTGCTCTCCAAAACTACTTAAAAACTCATCAAAGTTTACACGAAGCATCCTTAGATTAGATATATGGGTAATGTTTTCCAGACGAACGAACTCATGTCTATTTGTATAAAAAGTCCCTCCAAATTGTATCATTTTACTTCAAACAAGAGTACGGCAGGTGACACATCCTACACATCTCTTATGACATAAGATCCTCGTAATAACCCTGTCCCACCAGCTAGGGTCTTATAATATCTTGTCCAAATTGGTTTTGAAATGTGCAGAGGTGCTGTTTACTTGAGTAAGTTTAAAACCACTCCACCTGACGTGTAGTCGTGGACTAAGATAACCAGAAACGTGTAGATTATCAATCATAGACGGTCTGACAATGTTCCAATAGGAAGGTCATAAGCTAAGGTGAAGAATATCAATCATTACATATTGAACCAAAGTGGTAATTTGTGTCGTTCGTGCACGCGATTTCGAAAACCATCTGTAAACTTGAACAATGGCGATCATAAACGTCAGAATATATACTGAAAAGATCAAATCATCCCATGTGAGTACATCAGAAATAACATCAAACCAATCAGGGGAGGAAGTCTTGGATGCAATGGTGTACTGGAAGTGTACAGTAGATTGAGCTTTTGTCGCGTGTGCGAGGAGCAATGCGGTAGATAAGGCTCTGAAACGCCAAATGAACCAGATAATGGCTAAGGTGTTAAGGTTGGATAAGGAAAAGCCAATAATGGTCATGATATGTGACAGATCGACCCAGGAATCGCTTTTGATCGCGATCTCACCACTCAACATTGTTTCTGCGAGAGAAGAGAAAATACGTTGATCGCTTTTAGCACGTACAGACTTAAGACTTAAATAAATTTTCTTATCTGTCTCAAGAAATTGTGACATTTGATGTTCATGGAGTTTGAATTCAGGTAGTGAAATTATCAAGGGGTTATAAAAAGATGATTTACCCAAGATGGCTGCTAAATGTGAAGAATTAAAAAATTGCTGTAAGAGTGCTAGGTTTATCCGATGAAGTTGTGTAACTTCTGTTTAATTGTCCCAAAAAGTAGTGATATGTCTATCATATGTAATATAGGCCGTAACAACTGCGCAATGGCAAGAGATATTCATGATACAGAAGCGATAACCTTTTATTACGCGACATTGATTGTGACATTCCAAAATAATATCATCCATGAGATAGACTAATATCTGATTTGAGGAGATATCTAGAATATGTGATGCAACGCGGTTTGGCATAAACCGGAAGTTACAAGTGCGATGAATGCTATCTTTATCATCGAGAAAAAGACTATTGATACATTCGAGTTGAGACAAGGGTTTCAGCATCGGGCGAATATTACAATGTAAGATGTCCTTACCGGTACACTGATTTAAAGTCAATGACACTAGTGTTGTGTAGAATTGGTGGTCATCAGAGACGAGCATTATATCAGGTAAATCAAGTAACTGTGTAGCATGTGTAGAAGATGCATTAATTGGAATTAGAAATGATTGAATTTGATATGTCTCGAAGGGTTTCTGTCCTGACGACGTTGGGATCTGTAACACTATATATAGGTCGCGATCTTTACGCGTGGCGATAAAGAAACCAAACTGATAATAGTAACGAGGATCTTTTGGCGTTATAGAATAACCCGGATAATCCTTAGATACAATTGCATCAATCTGATTGATAGACACTGTTAAAATGTGTGGTGGAATCAGTATGGGGGTAACTTCCCTGCTGCTATCTGTAATTTATCTAATTCATGACGAACCTGTTGGGACTCAACCATTTGAGCAGCAATAATTTCTTCCGTTTTCTGATACTGATCACGTATGTTTTTAACAGTTTCAGCGAAATGTTTCTCTAAAAACAGAACCGCTTTTGAATTTCGACCAATAGCCATTAACATGTTATGAAATCTATGATCAACCTGCAATATATAGGAGGATGAATCGCCTCCATGTCGAGCGAGGGCACCAATTATTTTATTATTCTGCTGCATATTTATGTAACTTGCTAATGTGGCAACGTCTCCAGTTGTCACCAGACCAAATTGGTGTTGACCTATTTCACTAATGAAGGGCAAAATTGCTCTTTTGGACACATTTGAAGGTTGAAAAACACCTTCTGGGATAAACTCATTAATTAATGAAATCTTCGTATTGAACTGCACACTCATTGTAAGACGTATTTCGTTTATCTGTTGAAGAAGACTGTTTCTATAGGAATAAGTTACACCTTTCTTACAATATTCAATAGATTCAATTTAAATGTAATATGGAAGCCGGATTTGAAAAATGTGAATCCACTTCTCAGCTGAACAGTACACTGGTGGGAGAGACTGGAAGATAACTCCATAGTTCAGTCTTTGTTCATCCACTGCGAAACCTGGATTCAGAGTCAAAAGAAGAAGTTCCACGAACCAAATCCACGTTCCACCCATACCTTAAAGAAAAGAGAAAGGGGTCTAAGATGTGAGCACGAGCAAGTAGAAGAAGAATAATTACAAGGCATGAATGAAAATTGGACTGACGGATAGGACTATAATTATCTCTCCCAGAGACGAAGGAAAATCCTTCAAGTACGAAATATTCGACCTGTGCGTTTGCGACGTGTATTTGATTGCGTGTGAATTCTGTGAAATGCTTCTCCACTGGCTGCCATAATAGCGTGGATCCATCGGTCCATTTCACCAGCATTATAGTGCTCATCTCGGGTGGGGTTGTGTCGTACCTCGTTTGGCTGAGGGACTGTGTCGGCTGCATCCGGTGTCGTACGCTGATGATTCCAAGGGTCTTTGTACAGTTTAAGTCTGTTTGCATGTATAAATGATTTGAGTTCTTTGGTGTTGGAACAGCGATGCAATTTGTAAGTGTTATTCGGACGCAAGCGATAATGTGAATGGACCCTCCCATCGTTAGTGGAGCTCTTTCGATAACCCTACAGGTATTTGTGAGATCTGGAGGTGGACATATTCTCCTACACGAAAGAAGGTTCCTTTGATTTCTGATCAAATCTCTGTTTACTTGTGTGCTGCGCTTCACGAGTATTTGTTTCAGCTATTTCCTCAACTATTTTTAATTTTTGGATTAACTGATCAACGTAATGTTGGATTTTTTTCTGGACGGTATCGCGAGGTATAAGCGATACATCTAAGGGTAAGGTCGTTTCTTTCCCAAATATCATGTAATAGGGTGAGTAGCCAGTTGAGTTCACTGCGGGACTCATCCGAAATGCTATCATTACTCTAGCCAATATGGACGGACAATCGTCCTGGTGCTTACTGCAGTAGGCTCGCAAACTTTGTGCCAACGTACTGTTTATCCGTTCACAAGCCGCGTTGGTTTGTGGATGATACGAGCTAATATGATGACAAGTCACTCGGAATAATTCACAAAGAGCGAGAACAACTTGAGACATAAAGTTACGTTCACGATCACTAACAAGAGTTCGCGGTGCTCAATAGTGTGTGAATATCTCATTGTACAAGATATTGGCAATTTCTGTTGCTGTTTGATAATGTAAGGGAAACGCCTCACATCAATGTGACAAACTGTCTGTAACCAATAGAATATACAGGAGACCTTGCTTACTTTTAGGCATACACAAAATGTCCATATGCCACCGAGAAAATACATCATCGGGATGCAAGGGGTGTAATGGAGCTTTCCGAGCATTTGTATCTCGTTTAATAAGTTGACATTGAGAGCAAGATGTAATATAATCATACACATTTTGGTACATTTTTGGACTAAAGTATTTTTGTTTGATAGCTTGATAGGTTCTTTGAACACCCAATGACAACCACCTGCTTTTGAATCATGATAGGACAGAAGAACATCATGTCTCAAATTTGTTGGCAAAGCTACTTGTTTTATGAGTTGATCAGATAAAGTTATGTTTTTAGTTCGAGGTTGGAAAAAATTATGTAAAACACCATTGATGAGCTCTTACTGGCTTGCTTCGTATGGAATAGCTTTTGCACGACGAGAATTGTCTGGCAGTATTCCCTGCTCTAAATAAAAATATATGTCCTTGAAATAGGGACACTCATGCTTATATTGGACAATAGCTGGTAGTTCTGGAGAGAAATCATTCCGTGTGACGTCATCAGTCTGTACAGCAGACAGAGTTGGAATGTTTTCATCCGTATACCAAAAGGTAACCTCAGTGATCTCAGGGGATTGCTCCACACCATTAGGCGTGCTCCCAGATTGGTCGTAATGTACTTCGCGAAAGCGCATCGGCATTAGTATTTGTACGTCCTGTATACGGTGTCGAAGTCGTATTCTTGTCAACGAAGTGACCACCGAATTAATTTGTTTGAAGTGTGTTTAACTGTTTTAAGCCAAACCAATGCTTTGTGATCTGTGATAACAGAAAATGTCTGATGCGATAAGTAAACGTGATATGTTCTGATACCTTCTAAAACAGCTAAAAATTCCTTTCAGTGACTGACCAACGTTTTTCGGCGTCCGTTAAGGCTCTGCCACCATAAGCAATAACATGCTTTTTGTCATCTATCCCCATCTGAGACAAACTATATCCTAGAGCAGTGTCACTTGTATCGCATCTGAGTTTGAATGATTTCTTAAAATCAGGATAAGCCAAAATAGGCGCTGAAGTCAGAGCCGTTTTAAGAGTTTCGAATGCTTGTTGGCACTTGTCTGTCCATAGGAAAGGAATGTCCTATATCGATAGTTTATTTAGTGGTGTTGCTATGGTGGCATAACCGTGGACATATTTCCTGTAATAATTACATAACCCTAGGAAACTCCAAACATCCTTCTGCGTTTTAGGGACTGGAAATTTTGTAACTGCGTCAATTTTAGATCCATCTACCTTGATTCCCTTTTTTGAGATTTTGTGTACGAGATATACAACTTCGGAGGCTGGGAATACGCATTTTGAAGGTTTAAGGTTCAAATTTGCTTGTTGAAGATGGTGGAAAATTTGGTCAAGATGTTTGAGATGATTTTCAAATAAATTGGAAACAATGATAATGTCATCTATGTATGCGAGACACGTAGACTAAGGTATAGCCCGGAGCATATGACCCAAAAGAATAAAGTAAGTAGCAGGGATATTTCTGAGTCCATATGGCATTACATTCCATTGGTAAAGACCAAGTGATGTTATGAAACTACTTTTGTGTTTGGTTTCAGGATCCATGGCTGCCTGCCAATATGCCGAATTCAATTCTAAAGTACCGAAAAGACAAGGTTTCGTTTGTCCAGCTGCATCAACGACATCCTCTATTTGTTGTAGTGGGAATGTGATTGGTTGTGTCACTTGATTAAGGTTCCTATAATCAATAGTAAAACGATATTCACCATTTTACGTCTTCACTAACACAACAGGGGATGCATAGCTAGATGAACTGGGTTCAATAAGTTGATGCTTTAACAGTTCGTCTACCTGTCTGTCAATTTCTTTGTTGATGTGTGGTGACGCGCGATAAGGTTGACAACGAACCAGCATAGAATCACATGTTTCTATGCGATGAGTGAATACAGTAGTACGACCGAATTCATCCAGATTAGTGGCAAAAACATCCCTATGTTGATTCAAAATTGAGAGAAGTTCCTGCTTTTGGTTTTCTGTCAAGTCTGCGGAAAGTAAATCAAAGTTAATTGGCTCTTGCAACTGCGTTTCTTGAGTATTCATAGCATTGGCTGGATTTTCGTTAGCAACAGTGTCCCTCTCAATGGTAAATATGTTTTGAGGATGTAATGCGTCCACAGAGGCTAATACAGTATTGATAGCGACATGTATTATCGAAGGTGTCGGATTAATTATTTGAATGTCAAATCTTTTTTGAAACTGTTACGATAGTGCGGGCCGGAATAGTTTTGGAATTTCGAATGCTATAAAATGGTTGAAGCGAAACAGCTGTCCCTTTGTAATCTTACTAATACGGACAGCAATAGATGACATACTATTGGGCGAACCGACGTGGTGCAGGCGGCACGCGCTAACCCGGTCTGATTATGGATAAGATTTATGACTACGTATTGTCTAATAAAGAGAGTGTTTGCGTGTTGAGGTATAAAATGGCTTTATGTGTTGTCAAGAAATCAATTCCAAAGATAACCGAATGGTGTAAAGCCGGTATTACGTAGAATGAATGAGACAAACGAACGCCTCCTATTCGGAAAGTAAGTTTGACAAGACCTGTAACATTATGATATTCACCGCCAGCTCCTATAATTTAAGAAATATTTGAGCGCTGGAAGTGACGAGAATTTAAGCCTGTACGGGAAACAAATTTCGTACTGAAATGTGTGCTATGGTGTCTACTAATGCGTATGTTGTTTTGTCTCGAGATTTTTGTGAATGGTTGCTACCAAGGTAACGTGTGGCCGTTCATTGTGCCTAGCGTAGGGTTGTGACCCCTGGATAGGCGCGAATCCCTAAT
This sequence comes from Margaritifera margaritifera, assembly GCA_029931535.1. NCBI lineage: Eukaryota > Metazoa > Mollusca > Bivalvia > Unionida > Margaritiferidae > Margaritifera > Margaritifera margaritifera. The sequence continues at coordinate 94,314 of JAQPZY010001017.1, read as the reverse complement.
GTCGATATGGTGTCAAACACAGTCGAGAAGAGTGTCCCATTTTGTGACAGAAATGGAACTGGGCAGCGCGCACACGGCAGTCTGCACGTGATGCACAAAAAACCACCACACCCCAAACATGGTGCTTGTGGACAGTTTGTGATTGTAGTTGGTAGGCGGTTTTACGAGCTGATGGATACGAGTAATTAATCCTACCATAAGAATTTGGAATCGGCGGAATTGGTGGTGGAAAGTTTGAAACATTCGTTGGATGAGCATAAAAATTACGTTGTTGGTAATTGGATCTTTGAGGTCTAAATGGCTGCTTGGTTACATTTGGATGTGCATGAGATTGAGAGAATGAGTTATGTTCTTGGTTCTGTTTTGAGCTAACGGCCTTAATTTGTATTTGATTTGTTTCATTTCGTCTAAAAATGTATGAAGTGTGAACAGATCAGGGTTATCAGTGGCGACTATGTATTTTTCTGCCAAAGTTGCTGCTTGACGTAAGTCTTCCATGTTTGTTGGATTTCTATTCATGACTATCCTTTTGATAGCTGGTTTTAAGCCATTTAAAGCCACCGCTAATAACACCTGCTCTAGAATGATTTTGTTAGTTGCAATTTATAAAAGGAGACTGAAGTAATTCAAAACTGTTTCAGATGACCCTTGCTGTGTTTGCAAAATTGACAGATCTAAAATGACATAATTCTGCTGAAATCTTGATTTAAAGGCTGATACAAGATTGGACCAATCATTCTTAACAATATCAGATAGTGTATCATACCATATTTTAGCATGTCCTTGAAGATGAAAAGGAAAAGTATTTAAAACCTTTGTATCAGACAAGTCATAAAATCAAGCCCATTGTACAAAATGATCTAACCATGTTACAGGATTTTGAGACTGATCGCCATTAAAAACATCTAATTTAATAGCAGAAGACATATCTGTATGTGAGAATCGAACGTCTCCTGAAGAATTTTCACTCCGTTAAAAAGTCACAAAATTAGACGGCTGAACCCTAAATGTTCTTAGCACCGACACAGCTGGCGAAGTATGTGTAGTGTTTATTGGGTTCGCCGTGAAAAGAGTACTATCAAAATAATTAGGAAGCACTATCTCTGGAGAAGTCGCTGAAAAAGTTTGGTCTTGGCTTGAACTTCCCGGGGTGGTCAGCGGCGGGGTCAGATCTATGTAACCATAGTCTAATGGAATCTGGGTCACAGGAGCTGGACAGGGCGTTGGTACTGTGCGTGTTGCGGTCGTCGGAATTGTGTGACACCTGGGTGTTGGTGGGAGGAGTGTCACGGGCAATGCATATATTGTTGCCGGATAGTCTAGCAAAAGTGAAGTGGTGGGAAGCGATAGTAGATCTTCTAGATTCTGTGGTGCTGTGACTTGTCGTGGCAAGAGCGTTGCTATTGAAGTTGACGTTGACGTGGCTTGGCTGGGCGAAGTGAAGTCTCCTGGTCGCAAACGTTTTGGTGCGAGTCTGGTTCGTAGGTCATAGTTATGCGGAGTGACACCTGGCTTCATTCTTCTCCACCACTTATTATAAAAGGATTTTCATCCATCAGCACTTATTATGAAAGATTTTCATCGCTACTTGTTATGAATGAATATTTGTCCATCAATACTTGTTCGGGTGGTCCGCATTTTCTTGTGTATGTCGCTCTTAGATTGATAGAAAGAGTGAAAGACTTCTTTCCGACCTCCCTTTGCGGAGGTCCCACTCCTCGATGTTTGCTGGTTACATCGCTGGGGTGCGAGAGGGGTACCGGGTTCGAACTGCAAAGGAAGTCAGAACTCTAAGATGTAGAGGAATAGCAACTTTTATTAAAATTGAATAGCACTCCAAATAGGAATTACATATTAATATATATATATATATATATATATATATATATATATATATATATATATATATATATATATATATATATATATATATTCTAGATATAGAAATACACATACAATTGTTACACTTATTCAAAGCTTGCCGACTTCATACGATTCTGTAATTTCTGTCTTTTTAAATTATGATATAAATAACTACATATTGAACCAGCCAAAGACAGCCAAAATAAACTTTGAATATAGTAAGAAATCAATATTTCGAACAAATACTAAAGTTGTTTTATCGTAATGACAAATTAATAAATGTTTGAACCTTAAATACCGAAATATTATGTTTTGTAACTTAAAGGTATTTTATTTCTAAATTAATTATCAATAGCATGAAGTTGGCAGCAAATCGTTTTAACAATAATTCAATATTACAATTACAATACATATAAATTCCTAATAAAAATCTGCACAATTGCAATACATATAACTTCCTAACAACAATCTACACAGTCCATAAAACAATATAATTTACAATTAATATTAAATAATAAAAAGAACACACATGTTCCAAAAGAGAATGATATACTTTCCAGCACTTAAATGTATTGAAGCCGTACAAAAAATAGTCTTTTAAAATATAGAAAAACATTTTTGTCTTACCTGCAAAGGAAGTCAGACCTATAAGATGTAGACTCGTTGAAACTGCTCTCGAGCATTGGGAGGCCATTTATATACAGTTCTAGGTCAAGGAATGCATAACCTGCTCCATAAATGGCCAGGGTTTAAGTAGGACAGACTCACACTTCGTACTCTGGAGCCGCGAGATTTTACGAGATCTCTACATAACGCATTCCTTTTCCAAAAATGGTAGCAAGTTGGTTAAAGCTCACGCCATTTTACATCCGAGTTGCTGACTTAGCTAAGCTATCCATAACCCTGTTGACCTAAGTATCTGTGCAGGAATTCGCTAACCTAAGCAAAATCTTGCCTGTATGATCTTTGAATTTGCTAGCAAAATGAAATTATTGACTGTATGAGTATAGGACTCAAGTACTCCAAATTCTGTTTTATTAAACATTATACAAATTTGAATCATAAAAACAAACATTGGTCTTTACAAAAATTTCTTGAAAATTCAGCCGAAACCCTTATGTTTTGTACTATTGTTAAAAATATAGTTTTATTAGGAATCACTATATAGGATCATTATTATGGATTAGACATAGCTTAATTATTAATGTGTACTCACGTGATATGTAAATATTTTGAACATTTGCACTTTCTGATGAAATAAGAATGAAAGAGGGTCCGACATATCTGGAACACACTAATGTAACTTGTCAAGGGTCTAGTAAAGTCATTTATGGCACCTTATTTGTTCGTTTGCCTACGGTTTGTTTATAATTTAAGATATTAATTTAAGCAATGAATTGAGGAGTAAGACAATTTCGCTAAAGTGGTTACGTAGTCTAATCATTCGAATGTATCTCCATGACACTCTGTAACTCACGGCTTCTCTTTCCTGTTTGAATTTTTCTCCATGACACTCCGTAACTAACAGCTTCTCTTTCCTATTTCAATTTCTCTTCATGACACTCTGTAAACAACAGCTTCTCTTTCCTATTTCAATTTCTCTTCATGACACTCTGTAAACAACAGCTTCTCTTTCCTATTTCAATTTCTACCCATGACACTCTGTAAACAACAGCTTCTCTTTCCTATTTCAATTTCTCTTCATGACACTCTGTAAACAACAGCTTCACTTTCCTATTTCAATTTCTCTCCATGACACTGCAACTAACAGCTCCTTATTCATATTCGATTTTTTTCTCCATGACACTCTATAACTAACAGCTTCTCTTTCATATTTCTGTCCATGACAATATGTAGCTAACATCTTCTCTTTCCTATTTGAAATCAGAGTTGTATTCAACATAGAAAATGCAGGCAAGTCACAAATGCCAATATTGAGATTTATTTTTTTCCTTGGAAAAAGCCAGTACAACGAGGAACTCTTATGACAAGAGTGTAGTTATGGGTCAGGCTGACCGGTAGGCTTAGGACAATTTATTTACCGTATATACTCCCTTATAAGTGAATCCAACTGCAAACTGCATAAACCCAGATTTGACGTCGGTGGGTTTGGGTTAATGCAGTTTGTTAGAACTAATCAGTAGTACAAACAACTTAGACCTTAATCTGCCGGTGCATTATGTGCCGGCAGTGCAGGGTCTATGTTGTTTGCAGTTGGACACGATTTATAAGAGAGTATATACGGTATGAACTGTTTATACTTTGAAATATGATTCTCAACAATGAAATATAAATTAAAATATGAGGGTGAATTAGCGCATGCTGCGGATGAGATATCTTGAATGTTTGCTAGATATTTTTCAAAATTGTACACTCAATCTATAGACATATCTGTAAATCATGAACACACGGACGGGTTCTGTATCGATGAATTATGAACAAACGGACGGGTTCTGTGTTGATGAACCGATCTTTTAAACAAAATTTAGTTATCAAGAAATAGCCTCTGTCATAAAAGAACTCAAACTTAGGAAAGTCCCGGACATGGATGGTATTCAAAATTAACTTTTAAATTACAGGGGTGGGGGTGGGGGGAGGACCCACAGAATTCGTAACAATGCTTTTCTAACGGGATAATACATCAGTGTTACATACCTTGCTATTAGAAAGTGGGGTTAATTGTACCCATACTTAAAGGTGGAAGAAAATCTGAAAGTGACCCTGACAATTATAGAGCTATTTCCCTGTTGCCTGTATTATACAAGCTATTTTAAAAGTGCTAATTCAGCAGGTTAACTAGATGGTGTAATAGCACTAAATATAACTTTCCAAATACCGAACAACAGTGGTTTCCAAAAGGGACTGAGTAGTATAACAGCATCTTTCAATTTACACGAAGCTGTTTTTCACTTTAGAAGTTGGATCAAGAGTGTTTGCTGCTTACTTAGATATTCAGAAGGCCTTTGAGACTGTGACTAATGACGGACTTTTCCTAAAACTCAGAAAACTAGGCATTCAAAGAAACATTTTACATGTAGCAAAGGAATCGTACTAAAATAATCAAAGCATTGTCCTGATGAACGAATAAAAATCCGAACCTTTTCCAAGAGAATTCGGCAGGAGGTGTTTTATCAACATGTTTTATATCTTGTTTATATCAATAAACTTTAACAGGAGTTACATGAGTCAAAATTACGACTACTTGTTGGGTCAATTCCATCAGGAAATCCAGCGCTAGCCGATGATATAACTCTGCTCGCAAACAGACCAAACCATTTACAAAAGAAGCTTGATATATGTAACAGATACTTCTACCATGGAACATCACCTACATCGTCTGTAAAAGCTGTGTATTAGTATTTATTCAGAATAGCGAAACAAAATGGGAGAAATTTAACTCGAAAATAAGCAATGATACCTATTGCAAATGTTATCGAGCATTTCGGAATTTATGCGTGCTCCAATATGAAACGTTTGTCATGAGTAGACAGGACTTGTACGAAAGGTAGAAAATCATTTTATTCTCTTGTAAGGGTTGGCACAAATGAAGCTAGATCCAGTCCTCTTACCTACATCAAATTGTACAAAACAAATTGTGATACCATCAGCCCTTCATAGTTGAAAAGTCTGGTCGAATATCAGACTCAACGACATAAGAAAGCTCGATGTATTTCAGCATCATTGTTCCAAACTTCTGCAAAACTTTCCTCACACCACACGGTCAGGAATGAGCGAAAGTTTATTTGGCATAAAGAGAATTGTATCGGAAATTGATAAAAGGAAATTGAACATTGGTAGTAAATTATGCCATCTTGCAATAAATGTAACATCTAAAAGAATATTTATTCATACCTTTCTAGAAAAGATGTTGCAAAACAGAAAGGTTTTATTATCGATATCTGTAGCATTTTGTACAAATATAATATTTATGAATTTATTGAAAGTTTTGTCAATGACTAAATATTTCCAGGAAAAATACAGTGGAAACAAGTTATAAAACATGCTACTCATAAGTACTAAAACGATCGCTTTACAAACTTGTGCCATACTGTCATGTATTATAAAAGATCCAAAAATGTTCATGTGTCTATAAAACCGTAACCTTAATGGCACATTCCAAAGACAACAAGAGAGTTTGAGTTAATTACATTCCTTGCAAATGTTCTTATAATAGTTCCAAATAATACCATACAAGTTTGTAACCAATGCAGTTATTATTACACGTATGTAATAATCCATGCAATTGTTTGCTGCTAAAGCAGTGTGAACCAAAAAAAAAAATAGTTTGCACACATATTATAAATAAGTTTGATATTTGTTTTGGTGTCTTCCTTCAATATATATATATATATATATATATATATATATATATATATATATATATATATATATATATATAAGGTTACAAATATATACTAAACGGAGCGCAAAGTGCTATACCTGGATCCTACAGAAGATTGCTTGAACACATTAACATAATTTTTAAATACGAATAAATAATATTATCATACAGGCTATATAATTTTTATTTTTAATTTGATTTCGTACTCTACGGGGATTCGCACCCGGGTCTGCGACTTACGGCACATATTGCCTTGCCTGTAAGCACCAACCCCAATACCATCTAGACCATGCACACATCACTAAAAGTGTGTCTGCTAAGCACGAATGCCTATACCACCGACTTTGCAGCATCGTATTTGGTGAAGTGTGCATGCTCGAGATGGAATAGGGGCTTGTGTTTACAGGTAAGGCGATGCGTGCTGGACTCTGCGGATCCGGGTTCAAGAATACACTCCGTACCGTAGAGTACAAATTAAAATTATATAACCTGTATGATAATACTATATATATATATATATATATATATATATATATATATATATATATATATATATATATATATATATGTATTGTTAAGTTTGATGTTTATATAATATTATAAATATTTTAAAAAATTATAAATGTTTCTTTACTTTAATATTTGCTTAAACCTTAATATTAAGTATAATGTTGACATGTTTAGTTATTGTCCTTGAATTCAGTTGTTTACTTAGTATTTGAGTCCAAGGACGGTTTTGGTAAACAAGTTGTTGATTCCATTTGAGGTCATGGTTGATTTTGTCTACAGATAAAACTAGAATTTCCTTAGAGTTTTGTGTCAAAAGTCACACACATCATATAGTATTCTAGAACGTTCTGTCATGTGACCTATCTATGTATATACCATGTTTAGTAGGCAGTTTTTCAGTTTCGAACTTAACATCAGTCTTTAAAGAGCCATTACAGTTGTGAAAAATCATTCCAAATTTAGAGAGAGGAATTATTTAAAATACTCATTGGATTATAAAAGTGCTCATTGACCTTTGGATTTTGGATTTTGAATTGATGATTTGGGGATTTGTGTGAACTTATTCAAAGATATTTGGGAATACTTCATTTTGGCACATCATTACATTAAAGACAACTCGCACGTTATGACATTAAAGACTATTGGCACATCAACACATTCAAGGATACAGTCATTCATTCATAACATTTTATATTTATCGACTTTCGATTAGGACACTTAGGATTATTGGATTATTTGGATTTTAATTCACATTACTGTAAGTGTCTTGACTTTTCACTTTAATAGTTTAGAAATAAATTACTAAGTGATTTTTGCTTGATTTGTTGGTTTCACTTTCCTCCTGATACATTTTTTTAGACCATTCAGTCAGGCTTACAACGCAGTCGTTGATACTGAATCCAGTATGATTTTAATGCAAGCATAATATGTCAATAACCTCCAAAACATTCATCTATCAGAACTGTTGTATGTAAACCTGACTAACTGCATGCGTTTATGTTTGTATATCTGCCTTTTACTTACCAACCAACCTTACTGATGAACATTACTATTATCTGTATGACCTGCCTGGTCATCCTGTTATTCCTTCCCCTTCTAGTTTTCCACCTTTCTTTCTTTGTTTTTGTCTTTGTATTTATGTTTATAATTAGGGCTGGGTATGTATGTATGTATGTATGTGTGTATGTATGTATTTATGAATGTATGTATGTTCGTCTATCTGTTCTTTTGTATGCTAGTCTCTATTTGTTGCAGGAAGTCAGATAAATGGCTACGGTACCTTCTAAAAGGATCACTTCATACGGCTTTAGCACAAAAGGGATGAACGTTTCATGTATTGTCTCGATTTGTTTGTCATTCAAATACAATATTTGCAAAACTGAACTTTGCCTTTGACGTTTGTTTATTCGACTGTCTTTAATGTATTAAACACCGCACAAGGTCTTCATTTTTAAAAATGATTTGCCTAATTTCAGTATAATTATTTACATTTGCAAATGTTTAGCTAATCGATGAGAAACAAATAGAGACATAATGAAAACTGATTATATTATATCAATTCGTATGTTTACCACCATTTGTTCATGCTCAACCTTATTAACCTTGAATATAAAATTGTTTCAACAATTATATTTGTTCAAAGATACACTACACTGTCTATAATTTTAAAATAATGTGTTGTCTAAGTTAAATATCAATATTTACACTTCAAAATATTTAGTTAATCGACCAGGCGCAAACATATATAAGTGTAACTCTTTATAAGTAGTTGGGGTGATTTTTATTATGTTTTAATTTTTAAATGTGGAAACAAAATTTCAGAATATGCTATATAAATCTAAATGGATTGAAATTGGTACAAAAAACCTAGAGCAAAACCACTTCTTCCCTTTGGTTTTCGTTGCTAACGCCATCCTTTGAGTTGTTTTATCTTATGAATTTTCTTTAGCTTTTCCGTCGTTTCTATATTCAATCATCTATCTATGTTATTAACCATTTTCTACTCGCCATGTGACTTTATTTTATATAATGGAGAGGAACGGATAATCCTATTTTCTTGAACTTGTTTCCTATACTTTTGAAAATATATTACCTTTATATCCTTACAATATGTTTGTACTAACTATTACAGTCTTTGTTATTACTCTTGTAAATCCTGCATTATGTTTTTGTCAAACATTGCTATTAGTATTTTGGAGATCTCGCTACGATGACTTTGCTTTTCAGCAGCACAGTCATATACTATGGTTGGAGTCTCGTTTGCTGGAGGATTTGTTTATCAAAGCCTTATGGAAAAATGTATTTGATAGAAGCATAACAGAAAAGAAAACTTTATTTTTCTATGGTACCAATTACATAGTGGAGGTGTAATAACATTTTGCATCGAATTAAAATTTATTTCTATACTTTTCTACTCGTGTGATTATTAGTACATTAGCCCATCGCTGTTAGACCAAAGGACATTTTGGTTTTTTTTCAAGCATATATATATATATATATATATATATATATATATATATATATATATATATATATATATATATATATATATAATAAATGTTATTATCATACAGGTTAGATAATTTTTAATTCGTACTCAATTGAGAGGTACGAATTAAAAATTATCTAACCTGTATGATAATATTGTTTATTCTTATTTAAAATTCTGGTAAGGTTACCAAGCATTCTCCTGTAGTATCCATGGATAACATTTTCCGCTCTGTTTGGTGTATAATTGTAATTTTGTAATTCTCTCTCTCCCTCTCTCTCTCTCTCAATATATATATATATTATGAGTTATCATTCATTCAGTTGGATTGTTTCCATTCGCTTTTTCAACAAGCGCACCCAAATGACGCCAGAAGGTCATGAAAGGAAGAATTCAGATGAGAGTCGAGTAAACATTTAAAGTAAACAGTCTTTTTATTGAAAAAAGAAGGGCGAAGTGCAGCTGAGAGAAGACATGTAGAAGGACATTCAATATTGACGTCATGGATATACTTGGAACGGTCCTATGCAAAATGTTCCTGTACTTAGACTCTCTTTTTACATTTTCAATATTTGTATACATCTGACGTATAATAACACGTCTCTAATAGTTTCATAATACTGCTTTTTTTCTCGCTCTTTTGTAGCGCCGGCACGCATAAAGTGAAGCAGCATGTACATTACGCGCGGGGTCATGTGTGTACGTATTCACATACGCATATATGTATGTACTAATTTTTTTGTAAGATTTTGTCATAATTTCGGCATGTGCATTTGCTAATTTTGTTACAGCTGTATTTTCATTAACGGAATCTTCCATGACCTATTAATATGTCTAACCTGTAAGCTAATGATAATCTTCGGTCACTAATAATTATTGTTCTAAATAGGATTAATTACAAAATCAAATAAGGTTGAATTAGCCAATACCGATATTGTTTATGAATAGCGCGTTATTATTATTTTTTTTGCGCGCGCGTCCTAACAACAACTCTGAACATTACACGCAACTAAAGGGTAAAGAGGCAGGTACTTTGATAAAGTAACCCCCCCCCCGTACCTCCCTCCAACGCACACAGTTATCCTTGCGGGCGGTATTCGATGAAGTTAGAATGTAAAATAGCTGTCGAGTTACGAAAATAGGTCTGAAATTGCCCATATTTCCATTTAAGGTCAGAAACTTCCTAGTATCAAGCGATTTAATGATACAAAGTCTCAAACTGACAAGAACACATTAAAAAGAAACGACCATAACATTTCAATTTTTGAATTCTAATATAACATTTTATTCTCAATTTTTCCGTCTTTCCTTCCTTGTATTCATCCTTCCTTGTTAGCCTACAACATAGTGTTTCTTATATAGAATTGTCTTTGTGTGTGTGTGTATATATATATATATATATATATATATATATATATATATATATATATATATATATATATATATATAGTTACGACACTATGGTCAAAGAAAAATGTAACAGACAGAAAGTGAAACCAACAATGTTTGTAAAAATTCAAAAGACACTTTAAGCAAATTTTTAAGTCAAGCAACATGTTTAAGCACAGTTTAAAGTTTAAGCAAATATTAAAGTCAAACAACATGTATAATTTCCTAAAATATGTATAATATTATATAAGCATCATATAACAATATATATATATATATATATATATATATATATATATATATATATATATATAATGAGAGAGAGAGTTTTCAGATATATGCCATTGTTTCCTTAATGATCGACGACCTGTGTATTGATTGTTTTCGTGGTGGTAACCTGGCCAACGTTTGGATCCATTTCTGTGCCAGCAAACGACGGATCCGGAAGCATAATCAGCCATGACCTACTTCGTTAATTCGAGAGTTTAAAAACTATATTTCTCCCAGAGAAAATGTTACTCATTATTTACAGCACCTAAAACATCATTTTCGTTATTGCATTTATTTTCAAAATGCTAGACTCACTAAAGAGACTTAAATTGTTCAGGTCTTCAAACACGTTCATTGAGATGCTTGCTTCTATACTGAATTACATGGAAATTATGATCGTCATGCTTCACTCAGACCCGATTATGATTTGCTATTTCATCCGGGTACTATTTGCCATAAGTATTCTCAGAATATTCCGAACATTTGTGTTAGTGAAGCATTTCCTGGATTAAAGATTTTGATTTATACCATGAGTGGCAGCACGAAAGAGCTTTTTTTATTACTGATATTGTTGCTAATTGAACTTGTAATATTTGCGTGTATTGAGTACTACATGGAAATACCGAAGTCATTTTGGTGGACAATATCACCAATGACCACAGTAGGGTACGGTTTCATTGTGCCATAATCCGCACTAGATTGTAATTAGTTTTATACCTTATTATATGAATGTTCTGTCACGAGACAAATTCATAAAATGAACAACAAGGAAAGCAAACATGGCCCTTTGAAGTATGAGATAAAAATTTTTTTACCAAAAGGAGTATTCTTGGAAGATTGCTGCGAAAGAGAAAATCAAACTCTGCTGACGCCTTTGTGGCAGAGAAATCACATAATGTTCAAGATGATAACTGATTTTCTTCAAAAACTGAGGATAAACCAATCGGGCTCAATCAAGATAGTACTAACACTACTCCAGAAAATAGATAATGGCACCTCCAGTGAGATGAAATATGGCTTAAACGGAAACACTGTTAGAGACAAAGATCCCGTCATACGCAGTGAACAAAATGATCGGCAGATGTGGCAAGGGGATTCTATTTGTCTAATTATTTCAGAGCGGAAGAGAAGCGAACCCTTGAATGTTAGAGGCAAAATTGTGGCCTAAATCCTGAGACCAATACACTGTTTCTGCTAAAACTGAATACAGACCCTACTTGAATTCAGAGGAAGCGTGAGATAACGTATGGATACTTACAATCGATTTGTTGATGAAATTGTGCTAGTTTTAACTATTTTAGTACCTCGCATGGGCATATCGGGATTGAGGGACGTTATTGTTGGTTTTAGGAAATGTTTTATCTCATTTAATTAGTACTGATACATGGAATATCAAAATACGGCATCAGAAATAAAGTCTTAAATAATAAACACCGAACTAGATTGTGGTTTTAATGCTGTTGAGCAAAGATGATAATTAGTTCGTGCATTACAGATGCTAATATTGTTGTCTATAGAAAACTAATGATAGTAGACACAGTATTAATCCTGCCCAAAATATAAGCCTCAATCTGCGTGTTATCGCGCGCATGTGTGTGCATGCGTGTGTGTTAGCATTTATTACGTAAACGATTGCTCGCTGTGCAAGTTTGGTGTCGTATACAGCGTGTATGTACTTCTTCATGCTTTGGGAGAAGGCACGAATGGCTGAAAGGCCCTATGCACTACAGTAAAATTGTTTGAACGATGATGTACTACATTGTAACATCAAACTTCTTGTTGCGGGTTTAAGTCATTTGAATTTGTTTTTTTTTCCCCCTTCTTCTTTCTTTCGTTTCTTTTGGTAATTAAGATTGCAAGCTTTCCTTAAGCACGCTATATTACAAACTTTTCTGCAACAAACTAGAGGTATAATGTTTACAAAGAGTTGCAACTTTTGTCCCTCTTTTCACCTTTTACTTGTCTATCATATGATTCGACTACAGTAAAGGAAAATCATTGCTATAGAAACCGTGACTATTATTTGATCTCAAGGTGCATGTGCCACTAACTAAAATAACAAATATATGTGTCTACCCAACCCATCTCCAGTGGCTTAGTCAATCCCTTCTAAGTGTTTCTTTCAAATAATATGTTCCGATATACATTGAAATGCAACCACAACTCCTAAAGTATAGAATCTCCTCATACTAATTGCATTTGAAATACTCAATTAGCCTCGCTGGACCATAAAGTTGGGTCAAGATGTCATGGAACTATGAGGCTCTGGTGGAACGAGAATGCCAATATTGTTTGATGTTACTTTTTGACCAAGAGTTAAATAAAGGTTCTTCTGTGTTCTTCGTCTCACACTGAGAAAGATGTATTATTGATATTCATAGTACTCCCCGTTTGATGTTTTTACAAACGATTCTTATTGATACTTATTCAACTTACCGTTCTAGCTTTTAGGAAAGATTTCTTATTGATACTTGTAGTACTCCCCGTTCTAGGTTTCACAATATTCCAGGCATGTAAAAGTATCGATATTGCCCTTTGAGAAATGAATCAAGTACGCATTCAAATGAGGTCATTTTTAAGTTCCATTCAAAACGTTAGAGAGTGGGAGGAGGAAAGAGTTTGGTGACACTGTGACTTTTAAGAGAAAGACACTTACTGAAACACGACTTTAAACTTCCTTGTGCAACACAGGGGGGAGAAAGAAGGGGGGGGGGACAAATGGATGATAGTGTTTCATCCCCCCCCCCATTGATGATCAAATCAATGTATCAAATAGAAAGATTTTAGTAGGCCTGAGTTAAATGACGGCTGATAATATTTAGTGTGCTTAGCAAAGAGCGAAGACTACGCTAAATTGAAAATTAAGCACAGTCCGTTTTGCTTGCGATGCGTGTCAGCTCTGGGAATCGTTTTGGTCTTGCTAGATAATATATGTTGATAGTAATAGTAATGACTCTAATAATTGTTCAACAGTAGGAAGAAAATGCATTTAATGAAAAGGACATGTAGATATTATTTCTCCTGTATAAACTTAGGATGCTGAATCTAACTGAGTAATCCAGTAATCCGGTTTTTACCCCCCCCCCTTGCTCTTCAGTTAGTTTTAAGTCTGTGTCCTATTATAAACTTTGCAATATGGGAGAATGAGACATTATTGAATGAGGAGGGAAGGATTATAAGCAAAGGCGCTGGAATAAATAGTCATAAGTAAGTGAGTTGGGGGTAGATATGGCTGTAATCATAGATTACAGTAAACTTTTAACTTCCAAAATTGTAGGAAAATGTTCTACTCACTAATTAGCATAGCTATTTAATTGAAATATATTTTCTCTCACAAAACTCAGGGTGTTGGACAGAATACATTTAAGCTGTGAAAATGGAACGAAATAGTTTGGAGTGATACAGACTTAAAACTGCATATATTAGAAAGTCAAATTTGTTCAGATGACTCACCGAGTTGAGCAAAGTCTTGTCGATCACCAAACTGATACCTATACAAATTTAATTAGATGAATGTTGACATTTTTTGAATCATTAGGTCAGGCAGCGGTTCACACGAATGTTCGTGATGCGATTGGGGGATTGACGTATGCCGCGCCCAGCCGAGCGGTCTATTGTTGTTGTCATTAATTTAAACATCCCCTTGAAGAAAATACTCCTTGAGTAGAATAGATGTTAACAAGCAAAATTGCAAGTCAATATTGCCTCAGGAATTTAATATCATTATTAACACTGGAACTCATATCGTTCTTTGATAGCAGCATAAACACACTTAACTTCTCCCACATATAGACACCACCCATCTTTTTTCCGTCCACATCCTACTTTTCTTTTAGGTTTATCTTTCAGAAAGAAATCCATATCCGATACCTTTTGAGCTCATTTTATAAATCTGTTGCAAAGCACGTTTTATTGACATTTACATACAAAACCTCTCTTACTGATACTTAAGAGAATAGATTTTGAAATATAAGTTATAGATACAGTATCTTCTTCAGAAATAAAAAACCACAACATATGACGCTCAAAAAGTATCAGTTCGACAGAATTTGAAGCCTGAAAGATGGTGGCCTTTTCAATCATATCTTTCCCTTTTATCTGTCGTACCAGGAGATATTATACCAAAACGCTTCTTAAAATGAAAAGCGCCGCTGTACTGTGCAGATTATGTCAGACTTCTGATGTAATAAACGGTTTAGCAACTAAGTACATAAAATTGTTGCCTCCGAAGAATTTGTGGGCGTGGTTTAGCCCTGCATTAATATCAAGATTTTGATGACAGTGCACGAACTTAACATCGCATGACCTAATGTCAATGCAAACAACAGAACATGTTTCGGAGTTGACAAGAAAACAAAATTGCAATTAAGAAAGAAATAAAAAAGAAAGAGAAATATTTTGAACAAACTCCCCCTCCTATTACTGTTCGCAATATTTTTACGGCTCCTCTGAAATGAGAGATAATATAAATAATCAGATTTTCAAAATACTTCAAACACATCTCAGAGAAACTGACAGATTCATACGAAACCCTTCCGAAAAATCTGTGACATGGTAGTGTAATAGAACCAATGCAAGATGCCATTTTCTCTTTTTTATTTTGAAATCGGTTTCATGCTTATTCCGAGATATGTTTTTTAATTCTGATTTATTGAAGGTAATATTAATTGAATCCGTGTTCCATGCAGTGTATAGTATTTTATAGTCATGCGCCATGCCCCCCTCTCTACCTCTCTTTCTCTCTCTCTCTCTCTCGCTCTCTGCCAAGTAAGAAATAGAATGGCAGATAGGGTGGTCTCCCTCAGATGGAATATTGATGTGTCAAATTTACTGAGGGTAGTTCTTTGCAAGTGTGCCATTGGTTGAATCCGCAGTTTTCTTTATCTTAATTGAGACTGTTAAAAATATAAATACCTCGGTTCGATTTTGCTCTTTGAACAATTGAACATATAATTGCAAAAAGTCATGTTTCTTTTACATAAATATAGTCATAACATAAATCTACTAATTTAACGTCAATTGAAATTAGTATTACCTTTTCTGACATATGGGTGTGATATATGGGGTTTAAAAAAATCTATATATTATCGAAAGCTATATATTATCGAAAAAGAACACATTGATTTTTTTAAGATCAAGACATGGTTTAAGAAGAAGCACTCTACTATACATGATATGATACACTGGGTTGCTCTCCACTAATTATTTACAAACAAGTAAGAACGATTGGTGTCTGGTCTAAATTAATTGCAGGAGAAGAAATAAAGTTATCTTTTACAGTATATGTCTTTTTAAAAGCAAATATTTGTCAGACTCTTCGAAAAATAATAATTATAAACAACAATTTAACATTTTTGGCTGAGTTATATCTGGCAAAGTCACCTTCTGTTGATCAGTTGAATTTTATAATTCATCGCTTCTTATTTTGGAGCTGAACAAAAATTTCATTTTGTTACTTTTTTATTGTTATTACACATAATACTTTTATATTTGGATAAATCCTGAATATGAAGAATTTTGTACTGTTATAACAATTATGTAGGTTTAGTGTTATACTAAATTACATCTAGTCCCATTCATTTATTCGTTCTTTACTTCCTCCAAGAGTCGATTTTCAGATGCGCATATGACAAACAAGAGAAAAGAACAGAACAATTAGATGTAAATAATGCACAAAGTATGCAAAGGTTAGCTTGAAAGAATATACAGTGAAACACAATTTTTATGGTACTGAACGAAAATCTCATTTTGAAAAAAAATACTTTCATATTTTACTTCATACTTTGAAATTCGGACAAATCGTGAATTTGAAGAACGTTATACAGTTAAAACAATAATGAAGGTTCATTATTACACTAAACTCTTTTCAGTATTGATAAATATAAATTAATTATATTCTATTATGTCTATTCATAACCATATGCATGGCTTCAGTATTCTGTATGTGTACTGCGTATCCTCATATGTCGTCGAAATGGACCTGAGCGTGAATAAACTATGTTTACTCTTAAGAGCTAGTTATTAGCAAACCACCTACCGTGGAAAATTTAAAGATATTCTTACTTTGATATAAGTGTTTTTGTAATTTCAATTGTACTCGAACATTGGAATTGCACCTGTTGCTTGAGATTCTTTTTTTTCTTCTGCTTTTTGTTCAAATTCATTTCTGCAGGTATTGATAAACTCTGGCATACGGGTTATATACTGTCCCTGGTATTGTGTAGAGAATTTATAAAATACAGTTGGACTTTAATTTTACAGGAATGAAAACTGCACCGTTTTATAAAGCACTTAAAAGATTAGTGTTCAGCCTGGAATATCTAGTACAGCTTCTTACGACTAGGGGTAACGTAGCAAAAGAAAAGACTCAAACAAGCTTTCAAGATTTAAAATACAAATATTTAATTTCCTAAAATATTAAAATATTTCAACAAACAATCAAAGTGAAAGAATTAAATATAACTTACAGTATACAATATCCTTAAAAGTCCTAAATTGTTCTAAAGTTCAATGATCCGGAAGTTAATCCAAATGTTCCGAATGAAAGTAGATTCCGAATGAAACCTTTACTGTACTGATGTGTTAATAAGAATCAGTATATCCAAGCGTTATAAATTCCAAATAGTCCCTGTGTATGGAATATCCTAGAAATGTTTCCGATAATTCCACAGAGCTGTATAATTAATAAAGTTTAAGACAGTACTGAATCCTAAATGCACTGTATGATATATCACAAAAGTCGAATATCCACACACAAAAAGAACCAAATTCGTTTATAACCCCTCAATCCAGTGTAACTATGAAGACTGCTAAGATGCTGCTATAAATCCTATAATAGAGTCTCTTACTAAGCAGAATCGAAATAAAAACCCATTACGTCTTTGATAAACAACTGGGTATTTCGAAATATTACAACCCTCTCCAAACCAATCAGAAACTAGGTTATGCGTGACATCGCCAAAGTGCTGGTGCCCTGACATTATTAACAGTAAATAATTTATTGACTCTGAAATGAATCATTGAATCTAGGTCAGAAGTTCATACCCTCACGCGCTGGATCACATGACACGACTAAAGCTTCAGTGAAATATCGATCCAAATTACCGTATGTGTACTCACGGCAAGACGACAGCTGTTAGACTAAGAACAGAGATCACAAACTAATAAGCTATACCATTATTAACATAAAAATGATATATAATTCCGTAATAAGCTCTAAATTCATATGGTCTACATGCATGTTTGTTACAAAAGCATTACAATGGTGCTCATACATGTTTGTTACAAAAAGCATCATAAAGGTGAACATGTGTGTTTGTTACAAAAGCATTACAAGGGTGTACATGCATGTTTGTTACAAAAGCATTACAAGGATGTACATGCATGTTTGTTACTAAAGCATTAAAAGGGTGTAACATGCATGTTCGTTACAAAAGCATTACAATGGTGCTCATACATGTTTGTTACAAAAAGCATCATAAAGGTGAACATGTGTGTTTGTTACAAAAGCATTACAAGGGTGTACATGCATGTTTGTTACTAAAGCATTAAAAGGTTGTAACATGCATGTTCGTTACAAAAGCTTTACAAGGGTGCACATGTGTGTTTGTTACAAACGTTTCTAAAAGGACAATATTTTTTATTTTATATGCCTGTAATATTGTAAAACCGAGCACGGGAAGCACTATAAGTATCAATAATAAACCTTTTTCAGTGTGAGAAGATGAACAGAGTAGAACCTTTATTTAACTCTTGGTCAAAAAATGACATCAAACAACACTGGGCATGTCTCGTTCAACCAGACCTACATAGTTCCATGACATCGTCGCCAAACATTATGGTCTAACGAGACTATGTCGGTATTTCAACGGCAGTCAGTATGGGGAGATTCTATATTTTATTTATTGTGGTGTGGTATCATTGTATATGGAAACATATTCTTTAAAAGAAACACTTAGAAGGGATCGACTAAGCCGCTGGAGATGGGTTGGGTAGACACATATATTTGTGATTCTACTTTGTAGCCTTGAGATCAAATGAGAGTCAGGGGTTCTAGAAAAATTATTTTTTCTCTCTACTGAAGTATAATAATAAGATAGTCAAGTAAAACTTGAAAAGGAGGATACAAGTGACAAGATAAAGTGACAAGTTTTTGTAAACATTATACTTCTTGTCTGCTGCAAAAAAGAAGAAAATGAGTTATAATATAGCCTACATCAGAAAAACATGCAATCTTAATTACCAAAATAAAAGTTGCAATGTAGCACATCATTCTTCAGGTAATTTTACTGCGTACAGCCTTTCATCCATTCATGCCTTCTCCCAAAGCTTGAAGAAGTACATACACGCTGAATACGACAAAAATGTGCAAAGTGAGCGATTGTTTACATAATAAATGTTAGCACACACACACACACACACACGAACACACGCACACACACACATGGGTGCGATAAGACGCAGATTGAGGCTTATATTTTGAGCCGGATTATTACTGTGTCTACTATCATTAGTTTTCTATGGACAACAATATTAACATCTGTAAAGCAAGAATTAATTACCACTTTTGGTCATCAGTATGAAACGCACAATCTAGTTCGGTGTTTATTATTTAACACTTTATTTATGATGCCATATTTTTATATGAAATATATCAGTATTCGTTAAATGAGATAAAATATATCCTAAAACCAACAATAACAACGTCCCTCTATCACGATATGCCCATCCGAAGTACTAGGATGGTTGAAACAAAACAAATTTCAGCAGCACTTCGATTTTATCTATCCTGACGTTATATCACGCTCCCTCTGAATTAACGTAGGGTCTGTATTCAGTTTTAGCAGAAACAGTCTATTGGTCTCAGGATTTAGGCCACAATATTTCCTCTAACATTAAAGGGTTCCTTTCTTTTCCGCACTGAAATGATTAAACATTAGGATCCCCTTGCCCCATATACCGATCATTTATACATTGCGTGTGACGGGATCTTTGTCTCTAACAGAATGTTTCCGTTTGAGCCATATTTCATCTCATTGTGACCACTAGAGGTGCCATTATCTATTTCCTTTTCTCGCTTGATTTCGTCTGGAGTAGTGTAAGTACTATCTTGATTGAGCCTGATTGGTTGATCTTCAATTTTTGAGGAAAATCCGTTTTCATCTTGACCTTTATGTGATTTCCCTCCTACTGTGTCTTCAACAGAGTATGATTTTCTCTCTCCCAGCAATCTTCCAAGAATACCCTTTCCGGTCAAATTTTCTGTTATCCCTTACTTCAAAGGGCTATATTTATGTGACTGTTCTTCATTTTATGAATTTGTCTCGTTCCTGAGCATGTACATACTAAATTGTAAAGCTAATTACAATCACTGGTACTGATAGGGCTATGACTAAAACACCACTGATAGCATAGCATGCACCAACGATATAACCTGTACAGAATTTGGCACAATGTCACCGTACCCAACTGTTATCATGATAATAATTGCCCACCAGCATGCCATCGGTATATGCTCCATATCTGTGCCAATTCCTGAAAATATTTCCATGTAGTACTCAATACACGCAAATATTACAACTACAATTAGAAGCACTATCAATAATAAAAGAAGCTCTTTCGTGCTACCACTTTTGTTTCATTAACACCAATATTCGAAATATTCTGAGAACACGTGTGGCAAAAAGTACCCGGATGAAGTCGAAAATTGTAATCGGGTCTGGGAAAAGCATGGCGATCATAATTTCCATGTAATAAAGTATAAGAGCAAGAGTCTCAATAAACGTGTTTGAAGACTTGAAAAATTTAAGTCTGTTTAGTGAGGTTAGCATTTTGAAAATGAATGCAATAACGAAAATTATGTTACAGGCTTTTATATAGAATTAATAACATTGTCTTTGGGAAAAATAGTTTTAAAAGTCTCCAATTAATGAAGTAAGTTTGTTGTTGGTGATGCTTCAGGATCCGTCATAGGCTTGTACAGAAATAGACCCAAATGTTGGCAAGGTTTCCATCACAATAAAACAACAACAATGAACAGGGGGTCAATCATGAAGGAAACAATGGCATAGATCTTATATATATATATATATATATATATATATATATATATATATATATATATATATATATATATATATATATATATAAACAATGCTATATATAAAAAAACAATATGTTACAGTCTTGCAAGGAATGATGAGTACAAGGAAGAAAGGAAGGCAGGAAAACTTGTGAATAAAATGTTCTGATATACAATACATTCGTTCGTAAGTATACTGGAATTCACTCATAAATTGAAATGTTATGGTCATTGCTTTTTAATGTGCTCTATGAACTTGATGCGTGGTATAATGAAATCACTTTATAGAAGAAAGTTTCTGACGTTTAATGGAAATATGGGTAATCTGAGACCAATTTATGTAACTCGACAGTTACCTTATAGTCTAGCTTCATCTAATACCCGCAAGGATAACTGTGTGTGCATGTGTGTGCGGAGGGGGAGGGGAATGGGTAGGGATTGAGGGGATGAATATTCCTTGATCAAAGTCCTGCCTCTTTACCCTTTTGTTGCATCTCACGTTTAGAGTGTTGCTGGGACGCGCATAAAAAGCGTTATTCGTAAGTAGTGCATAAGAATTAAAATATAAGAGAAGTATGAAAGAAATTCCATTTTCTTGTCACCAATATCGGTATCAGCTTGTCACCAATATCAGTATCAGCTTGTCACCAATATCGGCAACAATTGATTCAGCCTTTTTTATTTTGTAATTAATTCTATTCAGAATAATCATTATTAGTGACTGAAGATTATCATTAGCTTAGGGGTTAGTCAGATTTAAAGGTCATTGAAGATTACATTAATGACAGTTAGGCAGTAACAAAAGAAAGTTAGCAATGCTCATGCTCATACTTGTCTAGAAATAAATTGCTTGTTGAGTGTACTTACATTGTTGGTTTCACTTTCTTTCTGTTACATTATTTTAAGACCTAGAGCCTTATCAATAAATATATATATATATACTTCCTTTTTTTTAGTTGGATTGTCCGAAGTTTCAAAAACGGGTGACCCAAAAGGGTTTTCTAATATAAGAGATAAGTGTTTATTGAAATGCAAGAAAATAATCGCCATTTGTTCAATTGCTGACTTTATAGTTCAACAGCTTTATTTTATTAATGCGTCGATAAAGCCCGTGAATGTGATGGATTATATATTACTCATCAGAGACGGTCAATTGATTTATTAGTGTATGAATAATCGAAGAGCAAAAAGTTAGATCGTGCCGAGCCAATTAGAGCTAATTGCCGTGCCCCAAAACACACCACGGTTAGGTCTGGGTAGGATTCTGATTAAGAATCCGACACGCTTATATATATGCCCCATCGGCTCCCTTCCATGAGAGACTGGGTGTTATGGAATGATCCGTCTAGATAATTAGACAATCAAATTACGAGAATTTACTATAAATTGGGATAATTATATTTGTATTCTGATAAGAGCACGAAATTATCTTACGTCAATCATTTGCAAAGGATCTCACTGAAAATGGCACGAATTATCTTACGTCAATCATCTGCAAATGATATTAAAATTCAACAAGGATATGTATTTGTGCAATAATTCAAACGATTTATTGCTATGCTCTGAAATTTGTTTCCCGAGTTACCGCATTCCAAATATTCAAAGCTTATATATTAATTGTAAAAAGACACCGAGTAACAACATTTCAAATATTGAAAGCATAAATACTAAAAGATCGATCCTTAAAAGCCTGCTTATTTTGATGAAATTGGGTGAGATTTATGGGCCTGCTCTGTTAGCATAGTTCTCGTAACCCCTTCGGAAACCAAGAGTGCGTTGCATCAGAGGAGGGAGTCGGTTTATCAAAATCTTCTGCGGAACAGTTTATAGTAAGCAATATGTATTTTGTCAAGGATTAAAAACAACATTATTTAATGCAATCATTTTCTTTGCTATAATATTCAGTACCAATTTTAATATGATACCAAACCACGATCACATTATTTAAAATGCAGATGCGTATGTCTTAATCACACAAGACGTTTGGCAGTGAAATAAACTGAGAACTCCCCTCCATTCTTTAGTATATGCCTCTCCCTATTATAACAATGCATGCATCAGTGTTTCTATTAATATTTAGCAATATATTAATACATACATTGTATTAGTGTGTCTGACAGCATACTTGGAAATTTATATTTTGTTAATAACCAATCGATTATATTTGAATATTTTAAAATAAAACGTTGAACTTTGTCAATACTTTATCCAGTTTTCGTGTACTTTTTTTAACAATGACTATTTAATTGTTCGTTGGGACTTATTTTGGTGGTGATGTAGGGGACTAATTTATTGTTCTTAGAGACCCCATTGTCCTCGTGTACTAATAGGATTAGTGGAAAGGAATCAGTATTTTCCATATAGAAGTAAAGAAAGGCGATTTTAATACCCGAGATAAATATTTTAGGTTATGATCAGTTCATTAAGATCCGGCCCAGTTTAAAAAATTTAAAGAGGTAATTTCGAAATTGAAACAGTCGTTAAAAAAAAAAAAAAAAAAAAAAAAAAAAATTGCTTAAATGTAAACTTGATATAAGCCACAAGAATCGTGCACAATAATAATAATAATAATAATAATAATACTTTAAACCACCAGGATATAATTGTAGCTATCGTCGTCGTTGTTATCATCGACATTATTATTATTATTATTATTATTGCATCATAGATAACTAAGAAACATTTGCAGCAAATCTAGAAATTTTGCAATAATCTTTAAAAACCTTTAATACACAGATATAATTCAAATGTTTGAATTATGAAGAGTAAGAATTCCCTCAGTATGAAGGACTATACAAAGCTGTCACGTCACTTTCACATAAACCATATTCTATTCCACACATCATTATCACTATTTCAAAAATAAAATCGGCATTTATACACTGAGTTTGTTAGGCCATCAAATTCTTGTGCTAAATCCCACATTTTAAATGTTTGTTACAAAAGCATAATTAGGGTGTACGTGCATGTTTGTTACAAAAGCATAACCAAGGTGTACATGCATGTTTATTACAAAAGCATACCAATGGTGTACATGCATGTTTGTTACAAAAGCATAACCAATGCGTACATGCATTATTGTTACAAAAGCATAACCAAGGTGTACATGCATGTTTATTACAAAACCATAACAAGGGTGTACATGCATTTTTGTTACAAAAGCATAACCAATGTGTACATGCATATTTGTTACAAAAGCATAATAAGGGTGTAATGTATGTTTGATACAAAACAATAATAACGGTGTATATGCGTGTTTGTTACAAAAGCATAACAAAGGTGTGCATGCAGTGTACTAATAGAATTTTCCCCATAGTCCCTTCTCAGCATCACTTCGCGTGTGATGGGCAGCTCAGCAATGTTCTGGGAGTCGACAGGTCGTGTAAAATTATTATCACATGTACAGTCGACAGGTCGTGTAAAATTATTATCACATGTACAGTCGACAGGTCGTGTAAAATTATTATCACATGTACAGTCGACAGGTCGTGTAAAATTATTATCACATGTACAGTCGACAGGTCGTGTAAAATTATTATCACATGTACAGTCGACAGTTCGTGTAAAATTATTATCACATGTACAGTCGACAGGTCGTGTAAAATTATTATCACATGTACAGTGGACAGGTCGTGTAAAATTATTATCACATGTACAGTCGACAGGTCGTGTAAAATTATTATCACATGTACAGTCGACAGGTCGTGTAAAATTATTATCACATGTACAGTCGACAGGTCGTGTAAAATTATTATCACATGTACAGTCGACAGGTCGTGTAAAATTATTATCACATGTACAGTGGGTACGGGAGAGGTATGTAAATGAACTAAGACACGAACATTTAAAAATCACAGAGTTCCACTAAAGTACTTGAAGCAACAAGTTAAAAACAACCATACCTCATCTCTGAAACAACAGAAAAACACAAAAACATAACAAAATAAACAAAAATGAAATCCAGAGATTAAATGGTGAAACGTAAAGGGTAAAGATGAAAATAGTCTATATTTAACTCTATGTTGTGTGAGAACTATTAGAGTAGAAGTAGTTACTGGTCTTGGAGGGATTAGCAGTACTAAAACCGGATTCTGACGGTCTTGTAGCTCAGCATGTAAAACAGTTTATATTCCAAAATGAGGTACTTGGTTTTAGTCATATGAAGGCTTTACTAGATAATCCAGATTAAATGTTAGTCTATTTAGCACTTTATAAAACTGTGCAGTTTTCATTCCTGTAACATTAAAGATCAACTGTATTTTATTAATTCGATATAAATATCAGGGACAGTATATAACCCGTATGCTAGAATCTACCAATACCTGCAAAATATTACTTTGAATCAAAAGCAGATGACAAAAATAATGTTTAAAAAATATTCTCAAGCAGCAGGTGCAATTAAAATGTTCGATTACAGTTGACATCGAAAGGGCTCATGTATCAAAGCAGCTAAAACTGGACTGATTATGTGAGAATATCCTCAAATTTTCCACTGTAGGTTATTTGCCAAGAACTGTAATTCTTAAGAGTAAACAGAGATTTTTCACGCTCACGTCCCTTACGACAACATATGAGTATAACCAATACACAAACATAATACACAGGACATGCGTGTGGTTATAAATGGACGTAATAGAATATAATACAATGTATAGTTATCGATACTGGAAAAAGTTTAGTGTAATAATGAACCTACATTATTGTTTTAACTGTATAACGTTCTTCAAATTCCCGATTTGTCCGAATTTCAAAGTATGCAGTCTAATATGAAGGCATTATTTTCAAAATGAGATTTACGTTCAGTACCATAAAAATTGTGTTTCACTGTATATTCTTTCAAGCTAGCATTTGCATATTTTGTGCATTGCTTACATCTGATTTTTCGGGGGGGGGGCTTGGTAGTCATGTACACATATGATAATCTCTTGTGGCGGAAACAAAAACGAGTAAATTAATGGGACTAGATGGAATTTAGTATAATACAAAATCTACATAATTGTTACAACAGTACAAAATTCTTAAAATTCAGGATTTATCCAAATATAAAAGTTAAAGAAATGAAATTTTTGTTCAGCCTCTAATAAGTAGCGATCAAATATAAAAATAAATGTATCAAAAAAAGATGACTTTGACATATATAACTCAGCCCAAAATCAATTTTAGTTTGTATACATCATTTTTCGAAGAGTCTTACAAATATTTGGTTTTAAAAAGACATATACGGTACAAGATAACTTTGCTTTTTCTCAAGCAATTAATTTAGACTAGAACCAACCGTTCTCTATTTTTTGTCAATAAGTAGTGGAGAACGACCCAACATACTATATCATGTATAGTGGAGTGCTTCGTCTTACACCTTGTATTGATCTTTAACAATTAATGCGTTCTTTTTCGATAATTTCCAGATTTTCAAAACCCCATATCTCGCATCCATATGTTAGAGCAGGTAATAAATAATTTCAATTGACGTTAAATTGGTAGATTTAAGTTATGACTATGCTTAGGTAAAAGAAACATGACCTTTTGCAATTTGATGTTTCCATCGTTCGGATAAAAAATCGAACCTTAGTATCTATAATTTTAACAGCCTCAATTAAGATAAAAAAGACCGCTGATTTAACCAATGGCCCACTTGCAAAAAAACCAAAAACATAATCACCTTATCGGCCGGCCATCTGTTTCTTACCTGGCATATACAACCAAACCGGAGAGAGAGAGAGAGAGAGAGAGAGAGAGAGAGAGAGAGAGAGAGAGCATGGTCCATGACTATTGAATACAGTACACTAGTACACTGCATGGAACGTGGATTCAATAAATATTACTTTCAATAAATCAGAAAAGAAAACATCTCTTGGAATTAGCATAAACAGATTTCAAAATATAAAAGAAGAGAAATGGCATCTTGCATTGGTTCTTTTACACTACCATATTACAGATTCTCGGAAGGTTTTCGTCAAAAATCTGTCAGTTTCTCTGAGATTTGAAGTATTTTGAAATCGTGGTTATTTATATTATCTCTCATTTCAGAGGAGCCGTAAAAATATTCCGAATAGTAATAGGAGCGGAAAACGTGTGCAAAAACATCCCTCATTCTTTTAATTTTTGTCGAATTTATATTTATTTTAGCGTCACGTGTTATGGTTATTTATTTCTGAAGGTGATACTGTATCTATAACTTTTATTTCAAAATCTATTCTCTTAAGTATCAGTTATAGAGGTTTTGCATTTAAATGTCAATACAACATGCTTTGCTACAGATTTATAAAACGAACCAAAAATGATCGTATATGGATTTCTTTTCTAAAAGATAAACCTAGCAGAAAAGTAGAATGTGGACGGAAAAAAGATGGGTATTTGTCTATATGTGGGAGAAGTTAAGTGTGTTTATCTTTGCTATCAAAGAACGATATGAGTTCCAGTGTTAATAATGATATTGAATTCCTGAGGCAATATGCAAGTCACTTGCAGTTTTGCTTGTTAAAATCTATTTTACTAAAGGAGTATTTTCTTCAAGGTGATGTTTAAATTTATGACAGCAACAAATGACTGCTCTGCTGGGCGCGGCATACGTCAATCCCCCAATCACATAACGAACATTTTAGTGAACCGCTGCCTGACATGATGATTAAACAAATGTCAATATTTACCTAATCAAATATTTACAGGTATTAATTTGGTGATCAAACAAGACTTTGCTCAACTCAGTGAATCATCTGAACAAGTTTGGCTTTCTAATATATGCAGTTTTAAGTCTGTATCACTCCAAACTATTTCGTTCAATTTTCACAGCTTAAAAGTATTCTGTGCAACACGCTGCGTTTTTGTGAGAAAAACAATATTTAAATTAAATAGTTATGCCAATTAGAGGATATAACATTTTCCTACAATTTTGGAAGTCAAAGTTTACAGTTATCTATGATTACAGCCGTATTTACCCCCAACTCATTTACTTATGACAATTTAATCCAACGCCATTGTTTATAATCCTTCACTCCTCAGTCAATAATGTCTTACTCTACCCTTATCGCAGAGTCTATAATATGACACAGATTCAAAATTAACTGACGAGCAAGGGGGAGGGATAAAAAACGGATTACTGGATTACTCAATTTGATTCAGCATCCTTAGTTTATACAGGAGAAATTACATGTCATTTTCATTAAATGCATTTTCCTCTTATTGTTGAACTATTATTAGAGTCATTACTATTACTATCAACATATACTATCTAGCAATACCAAAACGATTCCCAGAGCTCACACGCATCGCAAGCAAATGTACTGTGTTTAATTTTTAATTTATCGTAGTCCTCTCTCTTCTCTAAGCACACTAAATATTATCAGCCGTCATTTAACTTAGGCCTTCAAAAATCTTTCGAGGCTAATTGAGTATTTCAAATGCAATTAGTATGGGGAGATTCTATACTTTAGGAGTTGTGGTAGCGTGTCAATGTATATCGGAACATATTCTTTGAAAGAAACACTTAGAAGGGATTGACTAAGCCACTGGAGATGGATTGTGTAGAAACATACATTCGTTAATTTTATTTGTGACACATGACACATGCACCTTGAGATCAAATAATAGTCACGGTTTCTATAGCAATTACTTTCCTTTACTGTAGTTGAATCATATGATAGACAAGTAAAAGGTGAAAAGAGGGACAAAAGTTGCAACTCTTTGTAAACCTTATACCTCTAGTTGACAATCAGTTGTAATATAGCGTACTTCAGGAAAACCTGCAATCTTAGTTACCAAAAGAAAAGAAACGAAAGAAAGAAGAAGCAGAAAAAACACATTCAAATGACTTAAACACGCAACAAGAAGTTTGATGTTAAACTGTAGCACATCATCCTTCAAACAATTTTACTGTAGTGCATAAGGCCTTTCAGCCATTCGTGCCTTCTCCCGAAGCTTGATGAAGAAGTACATTCGACAAAAACTTGCACAGCGAGCCATTGTTTACATAATAAATGTTAACACACACGCATAGATACACATGCGCGCGATAACACGCAGATTGAGGCTTATATTTTGGGCAGAATTAATACTGTGTCTACTATCATTAGTTTTCTATAGACAACAATATTAACATCTGTAATGCACTAACCAATTGTCACCTTTGCTCAACAGCATGAAAACCACAATCTAGTTCGGTGTTTATTATTTAACACTTTATTTCTGATGCCTTATTTTGATATTTCATCTATCAGTATTAATAACATGAGATAAAACATTTCCTAAAACCAACAATAACGTCCCTCAATCTCGATATGCCCATTCGAGGTACTAGAATGGTTGAATCTAACAAAATTTCAGCAACACATCGAACTCATGTATCCTGACGTTATCTCACGCTCCCTCTGAATTTAGGTAGGGTCTGTATTCATGCAGAAACAGTGTATTGGTCTCAGTATTTAGGCCACAGTTCTGCCTCTAACATTAAAGGGTTCGTTACTTTTCCGCACTGAAATGATTAAACATTAGGATCCCCTTGCCACATCTACCGATCATTTTGTACATTGGGTATGACGGGATGTTTGTCTCTAACAGTGTTTCCGTTTGAGTAATATTTCATCTCTCTGTGACCACTTTATGTGCCATTATTTATTTCCATTTCTCGCATGATTTCGTCTGGAGTAGTGTTAGTACTATTTTGATTGAGCCAGATTGGTTTATCTTCAGTCTTTGAGGAAAATCCGTTGTCATCTTCACCTTTATGTGATTTCTCTGCTACAAATCCATCAGCAGAGTTTGATTTTCTCTGTCCCAGCAATCTTCCAAGAATACTCTTTTTGGTAAAAAAAATTTTTTTATCCCATACTTCAAAAGGCCATATTTCTGGGACTGTTTGCTTTCCTTATTCTTTATGTTATGAGTTTGTCTCGTGACTGTGCATTTAGATAATAAGTTATAAAACTAATTAAAATCACTGGGACAGATAGGGCTACGACTAAACCACCACTGATAGCACAGCATGCCACGACCATGCAACCTAGTGCTAATTATGGCACAATATAACCGTACCCTACTGTAGTCATTGTAATAATTGCCCAGCAAAATTACCTCAATATATGTTCTATATCTGTGCCGATTCCCGAAACTATTTATATGTAGTACTCAATACACTCAAATATTACAACTGCAATTAGAAGCAATATCAGCAATAAAATAAGCTCTTTCGTGCTGCCACTAATGGTATAATCAAAACCTTTAATGTCAGGAAACGCTTCACTAAAAAAAAAATTCGGAATATACCCGGATGAAATCGCATATCTTAATCGCGTCTGGCTGAAGCATGAAGATCATAATTACCATGTAATACAGTATAAGAGCAAGCATCTCAATAAACGTGTTTGGAGACCTGACAAATTTAAGTCTGTTTAGTGAGGCTAGCATTTTGAACATAAATGCAATAACGAAAATTATGTTACAGGTGCTATATATAATTAATAACATTGTCACTGGGAGAAAAATAGTTTAAAAAATCTCCAATTAATGAAGTAGGTCGTGACTGGTTATGCTTCCGGATCCGTCATTTGCTTGCACAGAAATGGACCCAAACGTTGGCAAGGTTTCCACCACTAAAACAAGCAACGAATATATATATATATATATATATATATATATATATATATATATATATATATATATATATATATATATACACACACACACAACATTTCTACTTAAGAAACACTATATTATAGTCTAACGAGGAAGGATGAATACAAGGAAGCAAGGAAGGAAACATATTGGGAGTAAAATGTTCTGATATACAGTAAATTCGTCAGTAGGTATATTGGAATTAAAAATTTGAAATGATATGGTCATTGCTTTTTAATGTATTCTTATCAATTTGATAAGTTGTGTCATGACTTTGCTTTATAGTACGAAGTTTTCGGACCTTAAATGGAAATATTGACAATTTCAGATCTATTTTCCTAACTCGACATCTGTTTGACATTCTAGCTTCATGTAATACTGCAGGCATGGATAACTGTGTGTATGTGTGTGAGGGGGAGAGGGGCTGAATATTCCTTTATCAAAGTACCTGCCTCTTTACCCTTTAGTTGCATGTCACGTTTAGAGTTGTTGTTGGGACGCGCAAAGAAAGTGCTATTCATAAGCAGTGCGTAAAAATTAAAATATAAGAGAAGTATATAAGAAATTTCATTTTCTTCACAAATATCGGTATCGGCGGATTCAACCTTACTTTATTTTGTAATTAATCCTATTTATAACAATCATTATTAGTGGTCGAAGATTTACATTAGCTTACGGGTTAAAACTATTAATAGGTCATGGAAGATTACGTTAATGAAAATACAGCTGTAAAAAAAGAAAGTTAATAATGCTCATGCTGAATGTATGACAAGGCCTGGCAAGAAAATTAGTTCATACATACATGCGTATGCAATTACGTACATACATGCCCTCGCACGTAATGTACAGGATGCTTCACTTTATGCGTGCAGGCGCTACAAAAGACTGATAAAAAGCTCCAGTATTATGAAAATATCAGAGACATATACATGTCATAATACGTCAGATATATAAAAATATTTACAATGTACAAAGAGGGTCGAAGTACAGGAACATTTTGCAGATGACCGTTCCAAGTTAATCAATGACGTTAATATTGAATGTCCTGAGTAACCTTCTACATGTAATCTTTCTGCTGCGCCTAGCCCTCCTTTTTTCAATTAAAAGACTGTTTACGTTAAATATTTACACGACTTTTATCTGGATGTATCCTTTCATGACCTTATGGCGTCATTTGGATGCGCTTGCTACAAAAGCGAATGGAAACAATCCAACTGAAAGAATGATAACTGATTATATATATATATATATATATATATATATATATATATATATATATATATATATATATATATATATACAAAGAGAGAGAGAGAGAGATAGAGAGAAGAGAGAATTACAAATATACACTAAACAGAGCGGAAAGTGCTATCCATGGATCCCACAGGAGAGGGCTTGATAACATTAACATAATTTTTAAATACAAATAAATAATATTATCCTACAGGTTAGAGCATATTTAATTCGTACTCTCCGTAGAGCACGAATTAAAACGTATCTAACCTGCACAATAATATTTATTCGTATATATATATATATATATATATATATATATATATATATATATATATATATATATATATATATATATATATATATTGTTATGTATGATGTTTATATAATGTTGTATATGTGTTTTGGGAGGTTATAAATGTTTCTTCACTTTAATATTTGCTTAAATCTTTATGTTTGTTAGGAAAAACATGTATAACTAGTGTCCTTGAATTAGGTTGTTTTGATCAATATGTTTTCTCAATTTGAAGGTCAAGGTTGATTTTGTTTACAGTTAGAATTCCATTAAGATGACTCACATTCTAGAACATTCTGTCATGTGACCAATCTAGAACATTCTGTCATGTGACCAATCTTTATATATATCATGTTTGGTGGACATTTTTTCAGTTCGACATTACCATCAGTCTTGTAAAGAGCTATTACAGTTGTGAAAATTCATTCCAAATTCTAAGAGAGGAATTATTTTTAAATATTCATTGGATTATAACAGTGCTCATAAACTTTTGGATTTTGGAATTTTGATTGACAATTTTGGAATTTATGTGAACTTATTCAGAGATTTTGGATTACTTCATTTTGACTTCAGCACATCAAGATTTCTAGTACATCAGGACTTTGGAGACCATTGACACATAATAACATTCAAGGACACATTCTATATTTAGGACTTGTGATTAGAACAATCATTCTTATTGGATTATTAGGATACATAAACACATTACTGTAAGTGACTTTTTGATTTTTCATTTTAATTATCTAGTAATAAATTGCTTGTTGATTTTTACTTGATTTGTTGGTTTCACTTTTTTTCTGTTACATTTTTCTTAGACCATAGAGTCGTAACAGAAATTGGGGGCTCGTCTTCTGGGATCTGAATTTCTTTAAAGCATATTAGAGATATTAAATTTATCTTTGAAATTCATATTGATTTTGTCTCGGAGAATTTTTTTTGTCTTTGGCAAAGATTTTTAATAAAGAAATTTGTTTTGTGTGAAACCAACAAGCATTTACAATGGCATCTAATGTTCAGAATTTCATTTCAAAACCTACCCAGGAGGGGTTAGAGTGCATGAGAAAGGATGAGTTGCTCGAGCTTGCCAGAAAATACAGTCTATCTGAGGCAAAAGTATCATTGACAAAACAGGAGATAAAGATTATTTTGATTCAGTATTTAGTAGGAAAGGGAATTTTTGATAGCAGTGCTTTAAGTTTGAAGAGAAAGCCTGTATCTGGTTCTGACAGGAAATTAAGGGAATTAGAGTTAAAGAACCAGATTGATTTAGAATTGGTAAAGCTTCAGATTCAGAGAGAGAGAGAGAGAAAGAAGAGAGGCAGATACAGATGGAGAGAGAGAAAGAAGAGAGGCAGATAGAGAGAGAGAAAGAAGAGAGGCAGATACAGATGGAGAGAGAGAAAGAAGAGAGGCAGCTACAAATGCAGAAGGAAGAGAGGCAGATGCAAATGCAGATGGAGAGAGAGAAAGAAGAGAGGCAAATGCAGAGGGAGAGGGAGAGAGAGAAAGAGGAGAGACAAATGCAGATGCAAAGAGAAGAAAGGGAAATGCAATTTAAGTTAAGAGAATTAGAACTGGCAAACAGAGCACACTCCACTCCTTTAAACACAAGTCCAGGTTTTGATGTTACTAGATATATTAGGTTAGTACCCCCTTTTCAGGAAAAAGAAGTAGATAAATACTTTCTTCATTTCGAGAAAATAGCTGAAAACTTGAAATGGCCCAGAGAGCATTGGACTTTGTTATTACAAAGTGTACTTATTGGCAAAGCTCGTGAAGTCTACACTTCACCGTCAGTACAACAAAGCACTGATTATGATGTGGTTAAGGAGTACATCTTGAAAGCTTATGAGTTGGTACCAGAGGCATATCGACAAAGGTTTAGGAATTGTAGAAAAGAAACTGGACAAACTCATGTCAAATTTGCAAGGGATACAGAACAACTATTTGATAGGTGGTGCTCAGCCAAGAAAGTTGATCAAGCTTATGATAACCTCCGACAGCTCGTATTAATTGAAGAGTTCAAGAGGTGCATCCATAGTGATGTTAAAACCTATCTCGATGAGCAGAATGTGGAAACTTTGGAAAATGCTGCTCGTATGGCTGATGATTATTCCTTGACTCACAAAATTTCATTTGGCAATAAGTCGTCCTCTCAGCAGTTTTCTGGTAAAAAACCATTTCAATCTCATTCGAGTACTTCCAAATTTCACAACAGCACAACTGTTAGGAATCAAACATCTGATAAGACTGATCAGAAATCCTTATCTCTTCCTACGTGCACTTATTGTAAAACGAAAGGGCACGTTATTTCTGATTGCTTCAAGTTGAAAAATAAGCAACAGAGAAAAGACAGAGCTTTTCCAAATGCTCTTATTTCTACGAGGTCAAGGTCACGGTCTTGTATTGAAAGCAATACATTTGTTGGGTCAAACAAACCCCAGTCTGATTCTATTTTGGAGGCTTATGAACCATTCATGTCAGAAGGTTCTATATCACTTATTGGTGATTCTGTCAAATCTATCCCAATTAAAATATTAAGGGACACTGGAGCTTCTCTGAGTCTTTTATTATCAGGTACTTTGCCTTTGTCTGAGGAGTCTTCTTCAAGTGAAAGTGTTCTTGTTCAGGGAGTAGAGTGCGGCTTTGTAAATGTTCCTCTTCATTGTGTAAATTTGGCATCAGACTTAGTTTCTGGACCTGTGACTGTTGGGGCAGTGACTTCTTTACCCATAGAGGGTGTTCATTTATTACTAGGCAATGACCTAGCTGGAGATAAGGTTGTGGTTAATCCACTTGTAACTGACAAGCCTTGTTTGGATCAGAAAGTTGATCCTGTCGAAACTGAAATCCCTGATTTGTACCCTGCTTGTGCAGTTACTAGAGCTATGGAAAAAAGAGCTCTTGAGATTGATGTTGATCAGGATATTATTCCTTTAGCTGACACATGTATTGGTCAGTTTTTTGATGAGGTCACTTTTTCCTCAGGTATTGATCAATCAAACGGTATTGATCACAGTGATCCTCTTTTGGCAACTCATTCTCTTTGTTCTAATCAGGATGACAAACGACAATCCCTTGTCGTTGAACAGGAGCAAGATCCCGAGATATCTTGTTTGTTTCAGAGGGCTATTAGTGAAACTGAAGCCACACAAGTTCCAGTGTGTTACTTTGTGAAAAATGGGGTCCTTATGAGGAAATGGAGACCACCTGATGTACCCGCTGGTGACGAGTGGTCAGTGAGCTATCAAATTTTTGTTCCTAAGTCATATAGACAGGAAATTCTTAATTTAGCCCATGAAACTCCTTTGGCTGGTCATTTAGGAGTCCGTAAGACTTATCACAAGATCTTGAATCATTTTTATTGGCCGAAACTCAAAAGTGATGTTTCTAAATACTGCAGATCTTGTCACACTTGTCAAATGGTAGGAAAACCCAATCAGAAGATACCTAAGGCTCATCTGCAACCTATTCCTGCATTTGATGAACCATTTAGTAGAATAATAGTAGACTGTGTTGGTCCTTTACCTAAAACCAAGTCAGGCAACCAATACTTGTTGACCATCATGTGTGCATCTACAAGATTTCCAGAGGCAATTCCTCTGAGAAATATAAAAACTAAAACTATTGTGAAAGCTTTGGTGAAGTTTTTTACACTTGTTGGCCTTCCCAAATCTGTCCAGTCGGATCAAGGGTCAAATTTTATGTCTGGAATTTTCCAACAAGTTATGCATGAATTAGGCATCCAACAGTTTAAATCTTCTGCCTATCAGCCTGAAAGTCAAGGTGCTTTGGAAAGATTTCATCAAACTTTGAAGAATATGATTCGATCATATTGCTTTGATACAGAAAAGGATTGGGATGAGGGTGTTCATTTGTTGTTGTTTGCTGTTAGGGAATCAGTTCAAGAGTCGTTGGGTTTTAGTCCCTTTGAACTAGTTTTTGGTCATACTGTCCGTGGACCATTGAAATTATTGAAAGAGAAACTTCTTTCAAATGAAGACTCAAAGATTAATCTTCTTGATTATGTTTCTGATTTCAAATACAAGTTGTTAAAGGCCTGTGAAGTAGCAAGAACTAATCTTCACACTACCCAGTCAAAAATGAAATTAAGGTACGACAGAAATTCACAGGAAAGGAGTTTTAAACCTGGTGACAAAGTTCTGGCTCTCTTTCCCATACCTCAGAATCCTCTTCAGGCTAAATTTTATGGTCCTTATACCGTTGAAAAGAAAGTAAATGACTTAAATTATATCATTAACACTCCTGGGAGACGAAAACAGAAACAACTTTGTCATATAAATATGTTAAAGGAATATTTTGACAGAGATAGCTCAGCTAATTATTCTGTTAGTGAAGATATCAACGATGGAATACGATCAGACTATAGTGACTCTGGTATAACCAATCTTCGGAATTCAGAAATATTGAACAACCTAGACCAGAAACTTTCACATCTACAACAACAGGAAAGAAATGAACTAAAACAGCTATTACATGAATATGAGCACTTGTTTCCTGATGTTCCAACACGAACAAGTAAAATTTATCATGACGTTGACATTGTAGATTCTGCGCCTGTGAAACAGCATCCTTATAGGATGAATCCTCTCAAACAGAACTATCTGAAGAAAGAAATTCAGTATTTACTGGAGAATGATTTCATAGAACCAAGTAAAAGTAACTGGAGTTCACCATGTATTCTTGTTCCCAAGCCAGATAATACATTCCGTATGTGTACTGACTATAGAAAAGTCAACAGTGTCACCAAAACTGATTCATTTCCAATCCCAAGAATGGACGATTGCATTGATAAAATTGGAAATGCGGAATATGTCACCAAGTTTGACCTTTTAAAAGGATTCTGGCAAATTCCACTGACGGAAAGGGCAAAAGAAATTTCAGCATTTGCAACTCCAGATGGACTTTATCAATATAAAGTCATGCCGTTTGGAATGAAAAATTCGCCTGCAACGTTTCAACGTCTGATGAACATGATAACATTTGGTCTTGATAATTGTGACGCTTATATCGATGACGTCATTATCTACAACAACACCTGGGAAGATCATTTGGAAACCATTAGAAAATTCTTCGATCGACTCAGTGATGCGAATCTGACAATTAATTTGAGCAAAAGTGAGTTTTGCCATGCTTGTGTCACATTTTTAGGACATATTGTGGGACAAGGTCAAGTTAAACCTATAGAAGCTAAGGTCAAAGCTATCTCTGAATTTCAAGTTCCAATTTGTAAAAAGCAACTGATGCGATTTCTAGGTATGGCTGGATATTATCGGAAATTTTGTTCCAATTTTTCCAAAATTGCTGAACCTTTGACAAGTTTATTGAGTAAGAAAACCAAATTTCATTGGTCTGACAAGTGTCAGGAATCTTTTGACAAGTTAAAGGCCATGCTTAAGAACGCACCAGTTCTTTCTGCACCAAATTTTAGCCAATCATTTAAATTATCTGCTGATGCAAGTGATGTAGGGGTTGGTGGAGTATTGATTCAGGAAGACAAAAGTGGTGTGGATCACCCTGTGTGTTATTTTTCTAAAAAACTAAACAAGCACCAGAAAAATTATTCCACAATTGAGAAGGAATGTTTGGCTTTGATATTGGCTTTACAGCATTTTGAAGTGTATGTTACCTCAGCTCTTTCTCCAATTATTGTGTACAGTGATCACAATCCCCTTACTTTCATCAACAAAATGAAAGATAAAAATCGGAGATTGTTGAGATGGAGTTTGATATTGCAGGAATATAACATTGACATTAGACACATCAGGGGAAAAGACAATGTGATTGCAGATGCACTCTCACGTGCCTAGAAATGTAATATTGCTTGATGTAATTAAGTCCAGTATCGTAAAACATGTTCTTATGTAATTTTGGTTATTGTAGTATTAGATGTATATTCAAAAGAAAGCTTTATTATATAAATCTTTCTTTTTCTTTATGAGGGGAGGTGTTATGTATGATGTTTATATAATGTTGTATATGTGTTTTGGGAGGTTATAAATGTTTCTTCACTTTAATATTTGCTTAAATCTTTATGTTTGTTAGGAAAAACATGTATAACTAGTGTCCTTGAATTAGGTTGTTTTGATCAATATGTTTTCTCAATTTGAAGGTCAAGGTTGATTTTGTTTACAGTTAGAATTCCATTACGATGACTCACATTCTAGAACAGTCTGTCATGTGACCAATCTAGAACATTCTGTCATGTGACCAATCTTTATATATATCATGTTTGGTGGACATTTTTTCAGTTCGACATTACCATCAGTCTTGTAAAGAGCTATTACAGTTGTGAAAATTCATTCCAAATTCTAAGAGAGGAATTATTTTTAAATATTCATTGGATTATAACAGTGCTCATAAACTTTTGGATTTTGGAATTTTGATTGACAATTTTGGAATTTATGTGAACTTATTCAGAGATTTTGGATTACTTCATTTTGACTTCAGCACATCAAGATTTCTAGTACATCAGGACTTTGGAGACCATTGACACATAATAACATTCAAGGACACATTCTATATTTAGGACTTGTGATTAGAACAATCATTCTTATTGGATTATTAGGATACATAAACATATTACTGTAAGTGACCTTTTGATTTTTCATTTTAATTATCTAGTAATAAATTGCTTGTTGATTTTTACTTGATTTGTTGGTTTCACTTTCTTTCTGTTACATTTTTCTTAGACCATAGAGTCGTAACGATATATATATATATATATATATATATATATATATATATATATATATATATATATATATGCCAACTTCGAAAGAGACATAATACATTTGCTTTCAGCAAATGGTTGAAAAATTGCCCTTCGGTCTAACAGCGATTGGCTAATGTACTAATAATCACATGAGTAGAAAAGTATAGAAATAAATTTTAATTCGATGTAAAATGTTATTACACCTGCACTATATAATTGATACCATAGGAAAATAAAGATTTCGTTACTATTATGCTTCTATCATATACATTTTCCATAAGGCTTTGATAAACAA
The DNA here is from genome assembly GCA_029931535.1 of Margaritifera margaritifera. Lineage (NCBI taxonomy): Eukaryota > Metazoa > Mollusca > Bivalvia > Unionida > Margaritiferidae > Margaritifera > Margaritifera margaritifera. Next base: position 55,206 of record JAQPZY010001017.1, on the reverse strand, counting down.
AATCCTCCAGCAAACGAGACTCCAACTATAGTATATAGACAGTGATGCTGAAAAGCAAAGTCATCGTAGCGAGATCTCCAAAATACAAATAACAATGATTTTACAAATAAACATTGCAGGCTTTACAAGAGTAATAACAAAGACTGTAATAATTAGTACAAAGATATTGTAAGGACATAAATATAATATATTTTCAAAAGGAAACAAGTTCAAGAAAATGTTAGAGAAATACAGCTGATCCAAATGGCTGCTCCAGTGTGCTCAAAAAATTACCCTGAACTAGTCCAAAGTACACTAACTTTTGCAGTTATTAAAATAGGGAAAACTAATTTTGCCAGAGTATGCTATACCAGCCTCTGAAAGTGCAATGAATGATTTTCAAAATATATAAAACAAAATGAAAATAAGTTATCGTTTCGTGTTTTTGACAATTTAGCTTTGAAACACATGAAGTGAAAATTACCAAGCAGAGCTAGCAGTTTTTTTTTATAGCTGGACATCTGAAGTTAGTCCAAACTGTATACTCTATAACCCAGAAAACACTCATAAATCATACATGAAAATAAAGGGAATTAAAAGTTCTCTTAACGATACATAAAATATCCAATGTCTTTTTTAAATAGCCAAGATAACCAATAAGGAAAACCTGGGAAATTCTTTCTCTTTCAAAATTAATCCCTTTGCAAAGTACCAAACTGTAGAGCGCAACCAATATAAATTTGTACACACACACATCAATAACACATCGCTGTGTTGTAGCTGTCTTGTTGAAATATGTTAGGTAGAGATGCTGATAATAGAGGAGTAATCACTACTTCTATTATTGAATCAAAAAGGTACAAATTTTATAATAGTAGTTTAATAAATGCGGGCGGAAAACTTCATAGTTAGTCAAGTTATCGTTTACCTATAAATGATATCTCTCCTAAATACTGAAATCTACCAAGGAAAAGACAATGTGTACAGCAGCAAAAGGTTTCTACAATGTTTTGTCTTCTCAAATACTCAGTTGAATTGACTTCAACTCCATTTCACCAGGTCAATATACTTATGACGTGGGACTAACCTATTCCATGAAACATTTGTGCGTCTGTACAATACAGTTTTATCGCTTTCTCAAAACTAATATGTAGAATATTCAAATCAATTAAAGTACTGGTCGTCGATATAATATGAATTGTATTTAGAATGGAGATAGCTGCTATGGTAATCACAAGAGTTTACGGATATTTTGTATAGCGTCTAATATCGCTTTGTGTTAAACAAAATTCACACTTTTCTTGTCTGAGTCATCTCAATTAGATATTAATTTCATGTGTTGGTCATCATTATACATTGTCAAAATTCACATACCTTTTACGGTCTACAGTCTGAATAACATTCTGATAGCTGTGAATGCAAATGGCTAATTGCTTTCTAAAACTCTGAACACAAATGTTCATACTCAAACGGATAATTTTTTTTTTCTGCTCTTATCATGTGCGAAGAGAAGTAACTCGTATGCGAAAGATGCATCTGCTGGTATTTGACACAATCTTTTTAAAGAGTTTGTTGGATTATACTATAAGAGTTGGATTATACTATAAGAGTTGGATTATACTATAAGAGTTGGATTATACTATAAGAGTTGGATTATACTATAAGATTTTAGGTCTCATGGCCAAGCCTCAAAATACAGACAGATAAACAGACAAAGGGAAAGATGTTCAGAAAATAGACAAATATAATATTAAATCATGTACGGACAGGTTGACAAAGCTAAGACTGAAATACACGAGCCTTGATGCTTCAGACGTGTGTCTTTTGTAACACACGCACAACAATTGGTTTTGTTTGGGGTGAGCCCTAATTAAAGTATTTACTAGGCTTTTGGTTTTCTGTGGCTCATGGAATGGTCGTTCGGTGTGTAGAGAAACCAGAGCGAAAAATTAATTCGTTGTGAAAAACCTTGACGCAATAGATGAATTCATAACGACTTCGTAGGCTTTCATAGCTGACTCGTATAGTGTCATGTAGTTTGCCTCCCTGTATATCAAGGAGTTACCTTGCCATAGTAGGCATTTTTGCTGAACAAGACATTGTAAAAACTTTACATCTTTTTTCATTTTAACTGATAATTGTTATAAAATAAAAACACCACAAATTTTATTTATTTCATGTAAATACACAATTTTATATAAATTAATCGACAACTATTTTTTAAAATTGTAAATATAGAAAAATGCTATTTGAACTAAATACAGCATAAGAAAATTCCTACATTGCGTTGTCAGTCTTCTTCTCAGAAAGTGAGGTAACATATTCGATACACAGATAGAAAATTAACTTCATTGAAGCAATTGCCTGAGATCTTTTGGGTCATCCTCTGAAGATAAATGTACGGGAATTGATATAATAAAAAATGTTACAATTTCAATTACCCGTATGAGTTATAAAAAATAAAGACAATAACAGATAATTATTGTAATTTATTTAACCATATTTGCATTAAAACGTAATAAGGTTGAGGAAATTTATCCGTGTCTCTTATATATATATAAAAAAAACAAAAAAAAAAACAAAAAAAAAAACCAAGAACAAGCACACTTCTAAAATAATTATTATAATTGTTTAAACAAGTTTGTATGCAAATTAATAAGCTTGACCAAAAAAAAAACTGACGGACACATCTCAGCACATATCATTTTTGCTGGATCAATTTTGCATTAAAGGATTTTAATCTATATATTTTTGTGCCTCGTCGATTAACTAAATATTTTGAAGTGTAAATATTGATGTTTAACTTAGACAACACATTATTTTAAAATTGTAGACAGTGTAGTGTATCTTTGAACAAATAAAATTGTTGAAACATTTTTATATTCAAAATTACCAAGGTTGCCCCCCCCCCACAAAAAAAATGGCGGCAAACATATGAATTTATATAATTTTCACTGGATCAATTTTCCATTATGTCTCTGTTTGTTCCCCATCGATTAGCTAAACATTTGCAAATGTAACTTATTATATTGAATTAGGCAAATCATTTTAAAGAATGAAGACCTTGTGCGGTGTTTAGTACACTGAAGACCGTCGAATAAACAAGAGGCAAAGGCAAAGTGCGGTTTCGCAAATATTGTATTTAAATGACGAACAAATCAAGACAATACATGAAACATTCATCCCCTTTGTGCTAAAGCTGTATGTAGTGTTGCTTTTAGAAGGTACTGTATCCATTTATCAGACTTTCTGCAACAAATAGAGACTAGCATACAAAAGAACAGATAGACGAACATACTTACAAAGATACATACATACATACATACATATATACATACATGCACATACATACATACATACATACATACATACATACATACATACATACATACATACATACATACATACATACATACATGCATGCATGCAGACATACATACATACATGATTGCATACATACATACATACATACATACATACATACATACACACATACATACATACATACATACATACATACATACATACATACATACATACATACATACATACATACATACATACATACATACATACATACATACATACATACATACATACATACATACATACATACATACATACATACATACATACATACATACATACATACCCAGCCCTAATTATAAACATACATACAAAGACAAAAAGAAAAAAAGAAAGGTGGAAACTAGGAGGGGAAGGAATAACAGGATGACCAGGCAGGTCATACAGATAATAGTAATGTTGGTTAGTAAGGTTGGTTGGTAAGTAAATGGCAGACATACAAACATAAACGCATACAGTTAGTCAGGTGGACATACAACGGTTCTGATCGATGAATGTTTTGGAACTTATTGACTTATTGTTTATTATCCTAGCGTACGCCTTGCTTATAATTTGGTTGTTTACTCTTTTCCACAATTAAAACCTCTACAGTGAATTTGAAAAATACAACACATTTGAATTTAATTATTTATACAGTGGAATTAAGCGTTAACATAGCAAATGTAATAAATTTACAAAGTGTAGAAGATGATTGCGCTATACTCCATACAGCCTAAAATAGTACACATACATTGTCAATCATTGTATACACATCAGCAACGTGCAATTTTCCAAATATCTTAGAATCATTTAGAAGTGTACGTTTCCTATCATACACGTCTCTGAACTTTCCATTCGCGGCCATTTGCAGCAATTAAGTGTTTTTAATTTGTTATTTTTCAGACATAACATAATAGCATGTCATTAGTACCTGGATCAAATGTATTCTTCTTGGTGCTTTTACCAAGTAACATAGGTTCTGTGCCGTTGCTCTACCATCTCAAAAAGCAGGCCAGATTTCAATAATGTGGAACAAACAATGCTTATAGTAATGTCTTCTCTTATAGCCTTGCTTGCACACAACTACTTTATATTTCATTCTATTTTATTGTTGAGAATAATATTTTAAAGTATGAACATACCGTATATTCTCTCTTATAAATCGGGTCCAACTGCAAACAACATAGACCCTGCTCTTCCGTCGCATAATGCGACTGCAGATTAAGGTCTAAGTTGTTTGTTCTACCGATTAGTCATAACAAAATGCATTAGTCAAAATCTGCCGGCCGCAAACCTGTGTCTATGCAGTTTGCAGTTGGATCCAACTTATAAGGGAGTATATAGGGTAAATAAATTTTCCTCAATCTAGCGGTCAGTCTCACCCATTAATGGTCAGTGGTCAGTCTCACCCATTAATGGTCAGTGGTCAGTCTCACCCATTAATACTCTCTTGTCATCATGATCAATCTTTATTTCTTCTTGTCAGAGATAAAGGATACAAGAAAGGAAAGTGATAATGTATTAGTTATATTCAATTAACCGAGGTGTACATGAGAGGAATCTCTTAGAAGTGCAACTTCCTTTAGGGGATTCTCATATGAGAACACCATATTTATTAAAAGTTAAGATGTACTCCAGTGCAGTCCTCCAATAATCAATTATTTTACACATCATTATTACTTTTGTTATAATAAATATTAATTTACATGTATTGTCAAAACTATCAAGCAACATTACTCGATTACGAATATTTCTACGACTTCATGTCTTCCAAACCTTGACAATTTGAAAATCGATCTTATTACTAAGAAAATAATGCGTGCTTTATATGTGCAGAGAATACTGAATCCGACATTATACAATTTCGTAGTATTTCGGCTCGTCTAAGCCTATACCGTTGAGAAATTGCCTAACCAGATGTTGAATAAATTCCTCATCTGATATATTGTGAAGGAACACACCAAGACAAATATAAAACTTATATTTTTTTGTCTCGCCCTGCTTTGGCAGCAAATAAATGTATGGATTATTACATATGAGTAAGAATAACTGCAGTGTTACAAACTTATATGGTATTATTTCGAACTGTTTTAAGGACGTTTGCAAAGGATGTAATTAACTGTAACTCTCTTGTTGTCTTTGGAATGCGCCATAAAATTGAGTTACAAGTATGAACATTTTTTTATATTTTGTAGGACATGTCAGTATGGCACAAGTTTGTAAAGCGTTCGTTTTCATACTTATGAGTAGCATGTTTTATAATTTACATCCACTGTATTGTTTTCTGGAAATATTTCCTCATTAACAAAACGTTCAATAAATTTATAAATATTATATTTGTACAAAATGCTACATGTATTGAAAATAAAAGTTTTCTGTTTTGTAACATCTTTTCTAGAAAGATATATGTATAATCTGAATAAAAATATTATTTTAGATGTTACATTTTCTGGAAGATGACTTAATTTACCAAGAATGTTCAGTTTCCTTGTATCAATTTCCGATACAATTCTCTTTATACCCAGTAAACTTTCGCTCATTCTTGACCGCGTGGTGTGAGGAAAGCCTTGCAAAATATTGGTACAATTATGCTGAAATACATCGAGCATTCTTAAGTCTTTGAGTCTGATATTCAACCAGACTTCACAACTATAAAGGGCTGATGGTATCACAATTATTTTTGTACAATTTGACGTAGGTAAGAGGATTGGATCTAGCTTCATTTGTGCCAACCCTTACAAGAGAATAAAATGATTTTTTACCTTTAGTACAAGCCTTGTCTACATGTGACAAACATTTCATATTGGAACACACAGGAATTCCAACATGCTCGGTTAAAATAGGTATAATATGATTGCTTATTTGCCTATTAAACTTCTCGTATGTTGTTTGCTTATTCTGATTAAAAACTAATACATAGCTTTTACGGACGTTGAAAGTGATGTTCCATGTTAGGATTATCTGTTACATGTATCAAGCCTCTTTTGTAAATTGTTTGCTGTGTTTGCGAGCAGAGTTATATCATCGGCTAGAGCTGGATTTCCTGATGAAATTGACCCAACAGGTAGCCCTAATTTTGACTCATGTAATTTCTGTAAAAGGTAATTGATGTAAACAAGATATAAAAATTTTGATAAAACAACTCCTGCCGAATTATCTTGGAAAAGGTTCGGATTTTGATTCGTTCATAGAGACAATCTTTGAATATTTCAGTACGATTCCTGTATTACCTGTAAAATCTTTCCTTGAATGCCTAGTTTTCAGTGTTTTAGGTAAAGTTTGTCGTAATTGACAGTGTCAAAGGCCTTCTGAATATCTAAGAAAGCAGCAAACACTCTTGATCCTAGTTCTAAAGTAATTAAAAAAAAAAAAAAAAAAACAGCTTCGTGTAAATTGAAAGATGCTGCTATACTACTGAGTCCCTTTTAGAAACCCCTGTTGTTCGGTATTAGGGAAGTTATATATAGTGCTATTACACCATCTAGTTATTCTATTGAATAAACACTTTTTAAATAGCTCTATAATTGTCAGGGTGACTTTATGATTTCCTTGCACCTTTAAATATGGGCACAGTCAACCCTATTTTATAATAGCAGGTATGTAACACTGGTGTATTACCCCGTCAGAAAAGCATTGGTATGAATTATGTGAGTTCTCCCACCCAACCACCGTAACATAAATGTTCATTCTGTGTACCATCGATGTCCGGGATTTTTCTAACTTTGAGTTCTTTTATGACAGAGGCTATTTCTTGATAACTAAATTTTGTATAAAAATATAGATTCATCAATACAGAACCCGTCCGTTTCGTCATAATGTACAGATACGAAACTATCCGATGCTACCATGAAGTCCCGTGTATATGGTTCAGTTTAACTAATGTACCTATGAATTAACTAATAACTCGGTTTACGGAATATGCTACACCGATTCGCTATAATCAGGAAAATAATCACTAACATCTATCGAATCTATAAACGGAGATGCACATAAAAAATTCACATACCTTAAGTTTGTTACATGTACCAAGCTTCAGAAAAACACTCGTACTATGAATCACAGTTTAATAGTACCCTAATAAACACTACCATACACTATTCATGACTCGCAAAATATGTCTCAAGAGTTATTTATAATATAAGATACAGACCCGCTCGATCAAGTGGTTCAATACTTGACCCGTCACTCCCATCAAGCTTAAACTAAATCATAATCTCTGATCGCATAACATACATGCAAAATACTAACGTAGAATGAAAGTGTCAATATCTACATTAAACACATTAGCCATAGTGCACGGCGAGCTCATGCTCAACTTTCTTTTTCTTTGTAATGCACTGTGTGGCTTGGAAAATTCTACCCGTTTTATGCCGTTATAGTCCTTTACCCAGTCAAACAACCGTCACGGATATAGAAACTTTATCCACGATATATCACGTCAATTACGAATGTGTATTTGTTGCAATGTCGGATAGCATGTCGCAAACCTTCAAAATAAACCAGTCAGTTTTAAAATGATCAAAATAGCATACCACCACTGCAACCAGACAAAATATTGTAACAAGCCAGGGGTCTAAATATAGCTAGTGAATAAAGAAAGGGAACCGAACATCAGTTCTTAAGTAAAAGTCAAGACGGAGGGGGGGGGGGGTTAAAAAATACTGCGCGTATTTGGTTTGAGGCCGTTGTTTCCTTTGTATTTCCAAGAACCTCTATAAGTGTTTCACAACGCGCTTACAAATACAAATAATGTTTCCCCAATCAAAATTAACGCCTCGCAAACACGAAATTAATTCCAGACCTATATGTTGTTTCTTGCTTAACACTGACATGATTTATCAGGACGCAATTATAAGCCATAGGCCAATTTTAATTGCCACGTCTCTCGAAACAGGCCTGATACACCAAAATCGAAATATTATTCCTAACTCGAATTACTAAAGACTTAAAGGCCAGAATATTGCAATATGTCCTTATGTTAAGAATTTGTATATGCGCTATATTAGGATACGAACGTATGCAAGTATAAAGTCCCGCGAAAACGGTTCAGTATAAGGACTGTATATATTAACTGGCTATTTACTCGGTTTGAGAAATATTTGTCCAATATCGATTCCAATAATTATACAAATAATCATAATAAATCTATCGAATCTATACACAGAAACGTATATACAAGTATCAGTTACATCAGACTTGTTACACAACGATGACATTTAAAAAATGTGCAGAGTTAGAAACTTCAGTCTTGCATCATATCTCAAACGTCATTGAAACTTATAAAAGAGGACAAAAATTTATAAATCGGAACACCCTTGGACTTTTCCGTGAAAAAGCCCAGATGTGTCACAGAGGCAGTTATATTTTAATTTATTTCATGAGAACGAACCTATTGCATGACTGGATCACGTATCAAAATGTAACTTCGCTGTGTACATTAAAACTTAAGTGTTGATTTATTTAATTGAAAGCATAAACGATTGAAAAAATTCATTTATTTAGTTATATATTTTGAAGTTTGCATAGGTTTATTTGATATGTTATTTAGTCTATGCACGTTTAGGAAACATTGTAACCATTGTAACCAGGATACTATTTTGTTACGTAACAACTTTGGATTGTTCGTTGTTTGGTTAGACTCAAAAATGAAAAATCAATCTGCCGTATACATCCGAGTATTTTTTTTCTGCCAAAGCTCATATATATCCGCCTAAAAATCAGACCGACTACGATGTTGTCCTTTCAATAAATTAAACCAAAAGTGATAGCTTTAGATTAATCTCCTAAAATAATGGAGTCTTTGAACTAATTTCACTATTATTGTGTACGTTCTAAGACAACTGAAATTAGCGGTATTTGTGGCTAATGATAAGGAACGATCTTTTTTGAATTCAAGACAATCTAATCGCAATAGATCGACAAGATAGGAATGTACTGATCTATATTTTTTTCACTATTGTCGTGCTTATCGATCAATAGATAAAATAACGTGATTCATTTGACTAAAAAAGAATATGTTATGCCTATGATCTCATACGACCTCTTCTAATTAAGAAAAAATCAAAAGATGACTGTCAAAAAGAGAGGCCAGGAAATAATAAAACGAATGGATGCGGTTTCATTGTGTCTTGATAACAACTTGTGATGGCTTGTTAGTGTTTTTTTAATTAAGAACCTGAGATTGGTTGAAATTGATGATACCTCAAAAGAGATAACCTTCCGTGATAATGATGCACTAAAAGGAAAGACACTTTTTGTAAAAATAAATGAAAATATTTTTTAGATACCAAAGAAACAAATCTTTTTGTTTCACATAATTACTAAAATTCAGTATATATATATATATATATATATATATATATATATATATATATATATATATATATATATATATATATATATATATATATATATCTTGCTCTTAAATGAAAGAAGAATCTGAGAGATATGAGAGTTTCGCATGGAGAATGAGACTCACTGAAACGATTAGTGATTATGCTGGAGCATCCAATGCCAGTATCCATGAGTTCCGTAGATTCTGCCTACAAAGCGATTATGCTACACACTCTAGTAAAGGTCCAGCTCTACAGGGATTTTTTTCCATGGTGGAAAATGACATTAAGTTGCACAAACAGGATCATACCAAGTAGGATAATGACCCGACAGGAAAGACAATCGCTGAAACAATTATGCGAGAGAGGGGTCATGGTAGCATAACATCAGGTGGGCGACTATCACCAGCACAGTAATTAGAGATGCGAGGGGTATATGGGATACCGTCATGGACAGCCTTAAGCGTATGCGAGAAGACAGCGTGGGTGATGATTCCTCTAGCCACGAAGGCATTACCTTTGATTGTGAAGAGTCAAGTGGCTATCCTGATGAGAAGGTTGTGAACTACATAGAACCACCAGAAACCTTTGAGACCTTATTCCCAGTGGCCGTCAACATTATTTTAACTCGCCTATGAATTACGAATCTTACCCAATACGACTGGAGCCAAGGCCATAACTTTGTACGATGGGGAAATTCCATCCCTCCTCCTTCCATAGTTACCATGCGCAAACTTTTCTTTAGCGCCTCGGAAGAAGAGTTTATGGAGCATGTAGATAATTATTCATATCGTCCAAAATTAGTGTAAACTCGTCCTCGGACAGGGAGGAATCTAGAAGGACTATCGAGACTAAGTCTGAGATTGAATTCAGTTTATCTTCACTTTACCTTCCGCAACTACCCGAATCTGATTGTGCTTTTGAGCCTTCATGCGGAGGCGCCGGATGGTGAATTGCCCAATCAGCGGGAAGAGCCCGAACAGGAGTGAAACGCCCTCCAAGGGGATAGCAAGAGAGGCACCGCTCGTCACTACGTTGTACAGAAGAAACATCTTTGCTCTATCTCAGCCTTGAGCTGAACCTCACCAAGGTCAATCTTTTGCAGACGGTAGTTGTGTGGGTTCTCTGCGGGTGTCACACTTAGAAGCGAGGGATACAACCGTTAAACGACACAGTGAAGACTCAGCCCCCTCACTTTCTGTGCGCATATAAATGTAAGGACCATTTATAGCGGCATGTTCTGGGGTTGCCTCTGGAATAAGTAAGATGAGGCCTAATACCTTCTGAAGTCAAGGAAAAACTAGCCAAACCCGATAAAAATATAGCGAAGTTAGTAGGACGCACCGCCCGATTGAAATATGCTTTGGTGGCCGCGTATTGAGGATCCATAGACTCTACCACACTCACTACTTTATTTGCGTTCATAATTATTGAAGCGATTATATCACCCAGCGAAGATGAAGTACCAGTCCAGTTAACGTATGCTTTGGTAGCAGGTCTTTTGGGCCGACAGCCTCCCCTATATCCACGATTCTGTTGTCGTTCATGCTCAAGGGACCCCACATGGTATCAACAGCTTTGGCTACCCTAGAAAGAGCCAGTTCGAGTTCTTTGGTATCAGCAAAGTCTTTGGTTGCCTAGTCTTTAGTAGATTAGTCAACGTATGATTTGGTCACCGCATCTTGATGGGCTACCGGGTTTGCTGTGGATTTAATATTATTTTCGACCATATCCAAGGGACCAGTCATGCTATTGCTAGCCTTGGAAACGTACACAATGTTTTCTCACATCGTCGTGGTCCCTCGTGGGGGAGGTCAAGCCCGTGATTCTTAATGCCTCCATGTTTAGGTCACCAGTCGAGGTTTCACCAGCCTTGGCCACTCGAAGAGCTACTTCCTCGTCAATATGCTTTATCGCAGCCATGTAGTCCATCCGCCGAATCGCTGCGTCGTAGTGTTGTTTTTGCGTCAGGTATGTGTACTTTTTGCTGTAGCGTCCTGGTCGTCGACGTTCTTGTTTAACCTGTGCGTCTTTATCGTTGATGTCCTTATTTGCGGCTGCGTCTTGGCAGTCAACGTATCATTTTGCTGCGACATTTTCGGATCGAGTGGGTCGGCCACGTTGCGGAGGCCCTCCTAGCAGCCTCCTCGGCCTGCGGCCTATTAAGCGGCCAGCCGCCATCGCGCAGGGTGCCATCGGCCTGGAAGACAACGAGGTTACCTAGGGCCTTTACGCTAGCCGGTAGGGTCAACAGCGAGGAGAGGTCCACGCCAGAAGCATTTAGGTTGCCCACGTTATCGGCGCATGCAACCAGGTCGTTCAGGTTGAAGGCGAAAATGCGGTTGCTATAGGTTACCGCCAGTTCGGCTTTGGTGACATATTGGGCGAGATCCCAGGGAGCCCTGATTACCAGATCGTCTTTCTCCAAGCGCCTAAAAATGTCTACTTGCGTGACGCATATGGTCACAGCCGGCTTCTTTCTAAATAAACCGGCGGATCAGCGAGAGCGCGGCATCAAGCAGTGCGCCGGGCATCGCATTGCGATTCAGCGCCTTTAGCATCTCGATGGATGCATGTCTGCATATTGGCCCATCACCTTACGCAACGAACAGAGGCAGCGGCGCAAGGCCAAAGGAGTCGAAGTAGAGCAAGTGGTCAGGCGTTGCCCAGAAAGCCACCCAATGAATCCCACGGTTTTACGATGTCGAGATTAATGATGCCGGGTTTTTCCCCCTGCGCCCCGCTTGGCGCTCCAGTTCGTCTCGCATATTGACGCAAGTGAAGTGATTCAGGGGACTGGCGAGCCGCAGCGGGTCAAAGCTGGAGACGGCTATAGTCACCGTCACCGCGCTTGTCGGAGGCCTCAACATTTTTTCGAACTGCGGCCGACGGCGCATCGATAGCCTTGTTGGGGAACTAGGTGACCAGCCGCGCCAAGCCCGCCGTAGCCCACTGCCTCGGCAGCGACTGCGAGGACTGGCATTGCCTCCACTTTGACAGCAGTCGCCAGGGAAGGGACGATGGTTACAGTGGAAAGATGCCACCTTCTTTTTAGCGTGGTCTTCAGGGCCGCGACCGAAAGATTAAAGTCGATGCCGCACTTGACTTTGCGGACCGACCGGAGGCTCTTGGCCGGCGCAGCCATCAGCACAATATGATGACGCACATGGCATTCTCCGGCGACCAACTGCAGCCGGACACCGCGGCTGGCGCTCCAGGACCTGGCGAGCTTATTCACCTTTCCTTCGGTGAGTGACACAAGGTGTCGTTTGTGTGACATCCCGTATAGGTGTGCATATGCCTTGACCTTTAATTTGTGTAATTGCGCGGGGCTTCGATCACCCACATCCGCTCTCCACCCCCCTCGAGCAGCATTGTTTTGTCCGAGAGGATGAGGGCAAAGGCCCATTAGTTAGTGCAGGGAGGGTTCAGGCTAACGCGGGCCATGAAATACATGTCCAGTCCGACTCCTTGACTTGGTCCAGGTGTTCCAGGCTGAGTTAGAAGATAGGGTAGAGATAGGGTATAGTCCAGTGAAGTCCTTCTGGCGGATCTTCAGCCCCGCGTCTAGGCTTTGATCATGATCCATCAAGCTCAGGATAGGCGTGGGCCACGTTGTTCGTGGCATAGTCCAGAAGGATTTACTCGGTCGGCTCCTGAAGGCCGTTGAGACGCAGGCTCACTTCCGTAGCGAGAAGTTTGTCGAACACCACTGTGTTGATCTCCTCGTTATTCTGCCGATTTGAGAGCTGGAGAGCTACAAAGAAATGCAGGAGTGCGAAGATGCCCTGCTGGGCGCTGATCTGCCAGGATAACTGGCCAGAGACCGCGCTTTGCTGGGTATCCGTGGTCATGGCCTGGAAGGACAAGGTACTGGATCCTCCTCGCATGAAGTTAAGCCTGTTTGTGTCGTCTACAGCGCCAACGTTACGGCCGGCATCCACAGGCCGAGATTCGAGAGCGTCACCTAGCTGGCGTTGACGCGGCATATAGCGTCGTCGTCGGTGTTTTTTCGGGTCAGAGACATGGCGTGCTTGGCGATAAAGATACCCTTACGTACTCCCCAGCAGAAGCTAAAGATGTGGGCTTGCTGGACGGCCCAGGAAAACACGCCGCTCACGTCCAGATTCTCATTACGCTGTTTGAAATCCATGTTGAAGCTGGGGTTAACAGAGCCCAACACTCGACGGGTGGCGGGGCGGAATCTGCAGGACAAGCCGAGGATAGTCGTAGCAACACACACGTGTACGAGACAGGCCTTAACCTGGTTGTTGTCGATGAGATAGCAGGTGCTATTAAGCAGCGCTATGATCCTGTAGTTTTGAGGAGCAAGTTTTTGTCCCCGCAGCGTAGTCGCTCTCACCCGTCGCTATTGAGACCCGACCCACAACCACTAGGTTAGCTTCGATGGGGAAAAAGTAGCGAGAGGTACCTTGAACCAGCGGATCCACTCGACCCTTTTGGTCGGGGTTTCGGGCCTCATACGAGTAGTACTGCAGGTCGCGCATCCTAGGGTCGCACAACACGTGCGCCCCCCATGTCTATGGCAGGGTTCTGCGCGTCTAGAAAGGAAGTCAATGCGTGTGGATGCCCCTGGATCAACTCTAATAAAGAGCGCTGCGCAGGTCCAGTCCCTTGACTAAGTTAGCGACAACGGCGTCGCGCGCCCCCTCAGCCGCCAAGTCTGCAACCTTTTGTTGACCCGCTTCTTTGACTACCTACCGCACGACAGGCGACATGTTTTTAGTCGCCAGTAGACTGAGCTGACTGAGGCATTCACTCATTCCTGCATCTTTTCCACAGTATTTTTACCGCCCTTGGCGGCTAGGGCCGAAGGAATTCCTTAAGAGCGAACTTCATGATGGCATCGACAACGCACGAGGCTACAACCTTGGCCGTGTGGGTCGCTGTTCTGGCTAGCACCGCCGTCACGTTAGGGGCTACGCTGATGATGGCTCAAAAGATGTCACCAAGCCTGCCACCATAATACACTTGGTACCCGGATCGCGCGCCTGGGTGCGTTCATGACTAATGTACTCGCATTATCGCTTCTGAGAAATTAGCCAAGCGCGGGGCGGTCGCGGATGTAGAGGCCGATGGTGAGCGTCTGGCCTCTGAGGTTAAGCAGGCGACTGTCCGCATCGGTTAGCATAAAGCGCAGGTTTTTATGCTGGGGTTTCGGCAAGGCAGGTAAACGATAAAGTTAGGAGTTCACTCGGATTCGCTTCTGGGGCTATGCTGTACAGAATGTAGCCTGGGCTGGCCCAGGTGCTGGAGTTGGAGTCCACGTAGCAGCCTATCATGGCGTCACAATTGAGGTACACCGCAATAGTGTACGTGGTCTGCATTATACCTGGTGCGACGTGTTAGTCCAGGCCAAGAACGGCGTACGCGAGGTCGACATATTCGCGCCACCCAAACACGTCCGCAGACTGGAGCTCGCGACTTGCACGCGGTAGACTGCTGAGTCGAACTCGTTGGCGCCCATGCTCACCTTGGCCCCCAGGGCAGTGATATGCCGATGGACCTCCCTGTTGATGACGTAGATCTAGTAGCCGCCTGACGGCAACCGGACGGCTTTTGAGGTCGCGATGAGGTTGGGGGATAAAACATGCAGGCTGTGGGCTGAGAGGTCGCCAAACGACTCGGCGCGGACGTAAGGTCAGCTGTA
Organism: Margaritifera margaritifera; assembly: GCA_029931535.1. Lineage (NCBI taxonomy): Eukaryota > Metazoa > Mollusca > Bivalvia > Unionida > Margaritiferidae > Margaritifera > Margaritifera margaritifera. The sequence goes on along the minus strand of JAQPZY010001017.1, from coordinate 39,879 downwards.
GTAGATCCGTAGCTATGACAGTGCGATCTAGATCGCGACATCGAACTGCTTCGAGCACTCTGAGACCATCTTGGTCGTGCGGGGAGCGGTCTGTTCCTTGATGATGTGCAACTGGACCGACACGTATTAGTAAGTACTGGATGGCGCGCGCAAGTGCCTCCATGTTACCGCCTTAGGGTGAGTCATAAACATCATCAAAAATCTCTCTAATTAACGACCGGTACGTGAGCCTGTCCATGGCGTTGGTATGGAACAGCCACCTGCAAATAGCGCAGTCTTTGTTGATTAGCTCGATGGACTTCTTTACGGCTCAGTAGGACCCGATGAGCGTTTCTTCGCGACTGGCAAGTTCTTCCACGTTGCTGAAGCAAAAAGCCGCGCCCCATACCGCAGACCCAGGTATACCTTTGCCCGTTTTATTGGCTTGGTCGAGATTGGCGAGTCCTCAAGCGAGCTCAGCCATCGAACTTTTATACGTGATCGCTCAGATCTGTTCGAATCCGTCCTGGCCACCCTCCAACCTTTTAAAATGTGATTCATTATACTATGGCGCCTGAGCCTCACAATATTGTACTGCACGGTTCCTTAGCTCTTGAGGTGCGTATGGTTTGGTCAGTGCCCATCGAAAGGTATATCGTCTTCCTCCTATGACTGCATCATTAGTTGCGGTATTGGCCACTGCGGAGGCAATGCTTGTTGTGGCACTGTTTGTGGAACAAGGTACTGTCTGCGTCGTTTGGGGTTTACGCCCGGTTTCGAGTTGAGACCGCGCTGCTCCTACCTCCACCGGTTGTGATGCACGCCCGGCAAATGCCCCCTCAGCAGATAGGGTCAGCTTTCCTTTTACACTGATGACCTTTTCTAAAAACTGTTTATGGTAGAAACCTGTGGCCCATTTTTTTTCTCCCCTCGCGAAATGCCCACTTTGGCTATCAGTCGACCAACCTTGATATAGATGTTCTTTTATCGTCTTCGCGCAACAAATATTATTTCCAGGTGTGTGGAACATCGGCCGCTGCCATCAGCGGTCCTTTATTTAGAATACACTGACGACCTTCTTCGGTAAACTTTTGCAGAGTGGTTGTCATTTGAGATGCACTCCTCCACCGCCCGCTTTATGTCCTTGATTTCCTTGCATGAGTCTTTGGCGGCCTTAACAGGCGTTATGACGGGTGCGAGCTTTATTTCTTTTGACCTCAAAGACCGTTTCTTACAACTCGAATTGCTTAACGGTGAGCTTTTCGCGCAACGCGCTACGTGCGGCAATATGCTACACCAGCAAGAGTGTTTTGCCTGTAACTCTGTTTGTATTCATGAATGGCATTTTTGCGGGAAAAGTACTGGAAGACTACCGCCCTGGAGATACAGACACGCTCCAATTACATATCCACGCGCGGTCCACGCCAGCCCTAAACTTCGCCAGGCCAGACCTGGTCAGGTCCACGGCGGCGAAGCCTGTGTGGCGCTGCAGTCGCCTCAGTACAAACGCGGCAGAGCTCGCGCCAGTGCAGATCGACGGCACACCATGTGACATTGCGCATAACGTGGACGTCGGTCCCGCAGAAGACGACGATCATTTTGGCGTTGTCGCGGATCACTTTCGGGATGTGGGCGTACCGCTCGGGTAGGTACACAGTACGTTGGTGCTTCGGTAAGGACCTTTCTATACTGTCGGCAGGCCTTTACTTCTATGCTTTTCGGCTTGTATGGCCTGAGGGCATCAGCGGGCCTTTAGTTCTGTGCATGTCAGCTTGTCGGCCTGGTGACTATCTCCTATAATACCTTGAATCCTAACAGGTTTTTCGTTCCAAGATATATAAAGTCTTCCATCTCTTTGAAAAGTACATCCTACGGGATCTTCTGATGTGGAGGGTAGCGATATGCATCCAATGCTTAATGTACCCCGTTTGGGGGTATCTCACACAAAGCAGTAACTACCGGTATTGGTCGTCCGGCTTCAAGCAACAATTGTACCTGATTAACCGTCCACCTATAATCGCTTAATGTTATGACTGTATCCCATAGACCTCACGTCTCTGATTGGTGTGCTGGTGATAATCGCGCACCTGATGCTATGCTACTATGACCGCCAAAGGCCTGCCTAGACCCACCCTACCACAACGCCCCGGATACAACAAAAACGTTGCTGCTTTGTGACTTAGCATAATTTGATGTATGATGGTCTTAAAACCCACTTTACAACTACTTAGGACTATCTGTCCTCTAAAAGAAAGCCGATTTTCCAAATATCCATAGGTTTAGCATGATGTGCCATTACAGAAACAAGGGGAAATTAACATTATTCCACAATTTTCGTGGCTTCATAGCATCAATATGGTTTGTAACATTATAGGACTGTCTCCCCTCTAACGAAATCCTATGTTCGAAATATCCATAGGTTTAACATGAGGGGTGTTTATAGGGACAAAGGGTAATTAACACTAGGTCACTATTTTTGTAGGATTCTGGAGACAAGGGGAAATCCTATGTTACAAGGATCCATAGATTTGACATACACTACGACTGACCAGCACCCAGAGATCTACTATCCAACACACCCCATAACTTACATCTGTGCACCTGTGTGACCTCTAATTTAACAACAATAATTTAATGTGAGGCAAATGTTCATTCATCAGTTGGTGACAAATTCTGCCAACATAAGCACTGATCGGCCTTTAAGTTTATCTAAGATCTGTTCATTTGTTACATAAATTGTATCTATTGTACGCAGAATGAAAATGTCACCTAGGCGCTTTTCAGAGTAGACTTATTTTTTCTACATTGTCAGACAGAATTTGGCGTGTGCCAAATATGGTTCTTACATTTTGTTGTTACATTTTTTGTTTACAAAAGTATGCAAGCCCTGCGCTGACTTGGCATTGGCTTGCGTTACATTTTGTTGACATAGATTAAGATGAGGAGTGAAGATGCTGCTGCCAAGATTTATTGTGTTTTGAGATTGGAATATTTTTCTGGTTTCTTTTTTTCTCTTATTTTTATTTAAACAGTAAAACTAAAATTTACAAACGGCAAAACTTATATCATACATTTAATATGATGACTGAAATGTACCAAAGCACCACACCAAGAAACACAAACTTTTCTACATTTTTTTCGTTTGCGTATAAATTTCGACGGCCGCAAATTTTATTTACAGTGACTTGCTATGAAATGTTTATTACAAATTTATTGATTTTAGACGAGAGAGAGAGAATAATTGAGAGAGAAATTAAAAATGATAAAGAAAAATAGATTGAGCGTGTGTGTGTGTGCTTGAATATATTATCTATACGAAAGCAAAAGCAGCAATCAAGACATAGAGACTTTTACGTATTTTGGTATATTCCCGTGAATAAAAATCACAATCAAATAAAAAATAAAAACAGTAAAAAAAACACATAAAAGTCTGGGTTTTTTTTCCCCCCTCTTTCTTACTGTCTTGGAATACAGCTATAACATAGCATTTCTGTTCATAAAGTCAATGATATAGTCTTCCAGAGGAGATAATCCATAAGAATCAAAATGTGTCATCTTTGTCATGCTTGGTACATTTCTTTGTACATTTTAACATATTCACTTTCCGCAGGGGTCAATTTTCTGTCGTGCTACCAATGCGTTCACTAAGGTTTTTCATTCTTTCTTCCAAAAATGAACCTTTTTTCTCCACACAGGAAGACGTAAAAAATATATCTTTTATGACTTTCGGAAAATCTTTCTGTTTTTGCCTGGTGGATTTTAGACCCCACCGCTGCAGCAATGTTAGGGGTGTAGTTGGTTTTCAATCACTTTCATATTCTTACCAAAGAAAGAGACCTTTGTATTTATAAACTGTAGACATTGAACAATATCACCCTGCAATGCAAAACCATGTTTTAATAATGTTGACTTTGGAAAAACAAAATGTAGCATTTTCGAAACCTTAAAAGAATTTATTGGAGTAATCAAAGACATATAAAACATGTCAGGGGTTATAGATTAGTCTATTTTTTTCCAGTGCTTTTTGAATTTATAATTTATAAAATAGTTAAAAATCCAAAATTTCAGCAAGACATCGGTTTTCCGCTTCCAGACGTTATATCACGCTCCCTCTGAATTAACAACATGGGCCGGTATCCAGTTTTAGCAGGGACAGTATGATAGTCACAGGTATTAAACCACATTTCTGGCCTCTAAAATTAAACGGTTCGACCCTTTCCTCTCTCAAATGATTAGACATTAGTATGACTCGATCTCTATCCCTAACAATATTTCTGTTTTAGTTATTTTTCATCTCTCTTTGACGACTGGAGGTGCCATTGTCTATTCCATTTCTTGGGTGATCTCGTTTGGAGTAGTGTCAGCACCTTCTTGAACGAGTCTGACTGTTTAACTTTAGGCATTGATGAAAATCTCTTCTTATCATGTGCATTATAAAAGCTTGCTATGAATAGACAAAAACACCATCTCAACTGTGAATAGGGTATTCCAGTTTTGAATAATACATACTATGCACTCAGCAAGGTAACACGTTCAAATATAAGGGAAAAAGTGTGTGCACCATGCATTTTTGTGTTTGTGTGAGTGTTTGTCGTGCATTCAGTGCCCATTGGATCAACAACTGTGAAGTACGACACAATAGTCACTAATTGCTTTGAGAGAGAGAGAGAGAGAGAGAGATAGAGAGAGGGAGGGAGAAAGAGAAAGTATCTTGTTTCAAGTAAGACCACCCACAATTTTAAATAACCTGTTTGAAACTGAAATAGGAGAAAATTTAGCTTTCATGAGCATGCGCCCTCTACATAGGACCTTGTCAGGTGACAGCTCTTTATATCAACTCTGGATCACCACCATACAATTAAAAAGGCGCACACATGTTGTACTTTCATGCAAAAAGACAAATCGGCCACTGTCCTACATGAAATTTTATCTGTATTTTCTTTTTATTTCAGATAACAAATGGAAGATAACAAAACAACAGTAATTACTTATTTTTCTATGATAAAAGGTCTATTTTTAAAAGCTAAAAATAAATTTAAAAAAAGAACTCCAAGAGGATTCTATATGGATACCTCTGACATGTCGTCCATTCTCTCTGTCCACTGGTCTAATCCGACATCAAAGTTCAGAGTTGATAACTGTATCAATGACCATTCAAGTATTTTAAGTTTCAAAAGGCATTTTCAATTTTGTTAAAAAAGTAACTTACTATAGTGTACAGCCAGTTACTTCAGTATTTGATCTTTGAGACAACATTATTTTATTATATGACTTTTCTCAGCAAAAAACTATGCAGGTTCTCACTTGCGCTCTGTGACAAATATTAGTTTCAAATCTGGACCCCTCTCAGAAAAGAACTTTTGAAATAAACAAAATGACTGATTTGATTCCTTGCGTTCAAACTAAAGCTACAATCTCATCTTTCTGGCATATTTTGAAAATTCGGAAACAATTTATGTCAAATATTAAACAAAATTGTGTTTACTATTTAATAACCGGCCTTTCTGGGGACACATAGCTTTTAAGTTTGCCCTTGACCTTTAAGAAGTCATACTATTTCCAGTTTTGTTGGGGTTTTTTTTGTTTTTTTGTTTTTTTTTTCTTCCAATTAACCATGTGCTACAGACTTGTTTGAAATGGGATCTCATTTATGGCCATATGCTGTAATTTCTGTAATCGTATTGATAACTGATTTCAAAATTAAAGGAAACACCACCTAAAGGATGATATGATACTAGCAGAACTTCTTTTTCAGAATTTGAATGAAAGCTAGACTGTACAGCGCAGAGTAGTTAGTGATCCAAGGGAGCTAACTTCTAAGATACTCTTCTCTAGCAGCAAATTCAGTTTATATCCCTTCAATGTGAATTTGTGATATGGCAAAATTTGATCTGAAAATCGCTATTATAAATTACTGTTTTACTGTGCTGAAAACAACCTATAGTCAATATCTTAAAAATATGGTTTATATCGCTAATGGTATGATGTGATGTAAGGACTAGGTACTACAAGGGTCAAATTTGGCCCAACCACCAAAAGGCTCTAAGTTTTGTACAAAGACTCTTTAGGATGCATTTTGTGCAGAATAATAAAAATTTTGTTGAATTCAATCAAATTGTGTATGCTGGAGGCACCAAAAGTTTGGGGATAGAAATGTAGTATTGTTACTTCATCAGGTTTTGGAGATCACAAAATCAGTGCCTGGAAATAGGGTATTGTTACTACATGGGTTTGGGGATAACAATGTAGTATTGTTACTACATCAGGTTTTGGAGATCACAAAATCAGTGCCTGGAAATAAGGTATTGTTACTACATGGGTTTGGGGATAACAATGTAGTATTATTACTACACCAGGTTTGCAGATCATAAAATCATTGCCTGGAAATAGGGTATTGCTACTACATGGGTTTCGGGATTATTGTGTGTACACAAATTTAAAATTCCTTTAAAAAGGACAAGCAAGCAATTCCTTTTTTTTCTGGAAGCCATTTTTTTAAAATTTTTTATTAAATAGTGATATAAAATATTAAATGTTCAAGTTCATGTTTTAAATTATTCTCCTTTTGGTCTGTAATTATCACCTAAGGATAATCTGTTAAGTGTATTTAACTATTTGATCGTCTCAGTACAAAATTAAATTAGTATTAACGCACTGTAGCAACTTAGTGTACAGATATAAAGAAAGACAGACAATTTAGAAACCATAAAACAACAAACACACAGCGACAATAATACCTTAAGGAGATGAGAAAGGTTGCACCTATTTAATAAACTTTCTTTTCCTATGTCTATGGCATCACTGAAGCATAACTGCACAAGGTTTGGTTGCATTTACAACAATTGGGGTTTGCTGCAGAGAACAATTTATATTACGAGATAGCGGTCTAAGTGGGGTGTCATATGATGTCATTGCTGACAAATGTTAGATCCAAACAAGGGGACTAACTTCCCATACTCATCAGAAAATGAAGCTTCCTGGATGTATGAGCTAGTTATAATAAATGTCTACAAACAAATCAGTTTCATTTGTAAAGACAAATTGTACTCAATGTTAGGATACTTTGGTTCATATTTCAGTTTAAAAAATGAAGAGAATTCAGAATGTTTGGCGAAAATCTCCATCCAGTTTCTTGCCTTGAAAGGAGGAGGATACCACCAAGAAGCTTAAAATGAGCTTCTATTCTCTCAATAAATGGATCTGAAGAAAGTATATCTCTTTTGTGCACCTAAGGTGATTTATGAAAAGTTTCTAGATCCATGGGACATTTCTAGAAAGACAACACTACATCGATATTAGTTCTCTTAACATTTGTATACACACTTTGGAATTAAAAAGAGTGTAATAAACTCATTTTGTATGTTTACTTCTAATTGTCAGAAGACATTGAAACTGTTTAGAGTGGTAAATAATCTGATGATTTAAAGGTCAAATATTTTACATGTTACTCACAACTGACTAGGCTAGACAACTCAATGTATGCCTTATCATCCTTCTCTGTGTCATATTGAACAGAAAAATCAAACTCTTTTCTATAGCAAATGGTCACTAAATGTATGAATGTTTAATTTTTGCCAAGACAAACTAAGCATTACTCTAATTATGATGCTGATTCCTGAAACAATTACCATTGTCCCCGCAGATTGTAAGATTGAACAGTCGGTATGTGTCCTATCCAACCTATAGCACTACCCCATAGGTGAAGAAAACACATCAAGGTAATAAGTATGCAATCATATTTAGCTTGCATCCAGATAATGTTATCCACTTTTTCATATTTAAGATGACATCCATTGCATTAGTTGTAAGTTCAGATACATCTAGACTATCTTACTTATGGTAGGCACTAAAAAATCAATACTGGTTATGTTGCTTTTTCTGGAAATAGTTGCATTTTTAAAAAAATGACTGGAATTTTAAGGCAACTGACATAACGAGAACCGGCTCAGTCACACCTCTTTGCTTTGAAGAAATGTCAAATGTTTTTGGCCAAAATCGCCACCTAGGTAGTTGCTTTGGAAAAAAGATACGAAAATAAAACTCTTAAATGGTACTTCTTTTTTAAATAAATGAATCTGAAGTATATCACTTGTGTCGATCAAAGGTAAGATATGCAAAGTTTTTATATCCACTGGCTATTTCTGGAAATACAATACTGCATATATAGTAGTTCCTTTAACATTAGTATACACCATTTGGAATACAAAAGTGTGTTATCAACTCATTTGTTTGTTCATTTCCAATGGTTAGAAGATATTTAAACTTTTGTGAATAGTCAATATTAGAATTGTATACTTTCAGAACCAAATATGTAGAATATTCCTCACAATTGACCATCCAGGACACCCATTCTATGCCCTATTATGGCTCTCTGTGTTATCTTGAGTGAACAAATCAGATGCTTTTCTAGACAAGACAGACTAAACATTCCTATAGTTATGATGCCAGTTCCTGAAATAATTACCATAGCTCCACAATTTTAATAACTGAACAACCCACATGCGTCCTATTCATCCTAAAACAGCATCCTACTGGCAAAGAAAACACATTTCAGCAATAAGTATTCAATCCAGTTTTGTTTGCATACAAAGTTTTAAGTAAATTCAAAACTATGTAACCATGTGAAATCTTGCTGTGTATAGTGCGTGCATTTGCAAGAAAGAAATATAGTCAAAGTCTGATGTTCCCATCTTTAATAGTAGCAAACAATGCATTCTTCCAATTTGCACCATAGAACTGACCAATTTACTGTTTTTAATTGCATGCATTAACAAAATTAGCTATGAATGCATTTTGGCTGCTTTATTTTCAAAGTGATGTGTTGATAATGGATTTTAAGATATCACTGCACTAATAAAGTTAATTATTTAACTCCATCATTTTTCCATATCTTCGATGAAATCCAGTGCATTAGTTCGAAGCTCAGATGCACCAGGATGATATTAAGTATGATATTCACGAACTTCGACACAATATATGCAAAACTCGGCATAGGTTAAGTTGCATTGTCTGGAAATAACATCATTTGAATGAAATCACTGGAATGTTTAGTGCAAGTGTCATCCAACGTAAAAGTCCAGAAGCTGAACTCAATAAACAATATATTTTCTGATTAGCCATTAATGCTGATTTCTATTGAATGCAAGTAAAATAACTCACTGGTCAGCATCTATAGGAAAATCAGAAGAAAAATATTAATGAGTTTAGGAACTACAATGCAATAACAGATAATTGGCTACATCATTATAGTGATACCTAACAAAAGTATCTCTCTCTCTCTCTCTCTCTCTCTCTCTCTCTCTCTCTATATATATATATATATATATATATATATATATATATATATATATATATATAATTTTTATAGAAATCAACTGGAAACAAGAGAACATATATTCAGACAATATAAGAAAACTAAAATTTTGGTTGATTTTTAGGATAATACATTGTATAGATTGAATTTAACAGAAAAATGTATAATGTTTGTTTTTTGGGAAATTAAGGAACAATTGTCAAATACAATATTGATAATAACATAATAGTTCATTTACACACCGAAAATTAAGACACTTTTGCCACTTGTTGAGCAATGTAGGTTTTTTTTTATCTTAAAGAATCTTAGTTAGTTTAAAAAATATATAGTTTGCAATAATTTTGTGAGGATCATATATTTAGCCAGCATTGGTCAAAATAAAAACAAAGTACCTCCCCAGAGACATGGGGTAGAGACTTGATATTTTAAGCATAATAGGAAGTACATACTCTCCTTTGTCCCTCCCCAATAAAACTGAGACTTGTTTACGAGAAATTAATACTGACATATTCGATTTCATTATCATCATCAACTCTCAAAAATATAAGATATAGACTTTATGTATATTATACAGATAAAAGACGTCAATCACGAATACTTAAAATAAGTTCTATATTATTGGGAAGGGTTATATAACATTGGTAAATATTCCTAATAGAAAGACAAAACAAATTATATAATCATACCATTTTACTAACAAACTCAATACACGTCGCTCTATCGATATTATCATGTGTTTTTTTCGTGCAAATTGTACATCATGGAAGAAATTGTATCACACCATAAAATATCTAACATATAGTGTTTGTATCGTTGATTTTTTTTTTCAGAAGAAGGTATGGTAGATGGCATTCGATGCCACCAGAGCGATGAAAGACCATCGCACTGTAAGTATGCTGTTGCAAAGGTTGCTGTTGCATGTGCACGTTTGAACTTTGACCCCGTACAGTGTGCTTTCATCGCATTGATTATCAAATTCCAGACTCGGAAAACATCCGCTTGTAACAACTGCAATGCAGAAATATGTTCAAATTAGATAATTCATGAATGATGAAACTGCATTTTGATTTTTTAAAAAGTCAAGAGTACTACTTGATAATGTATACAATATTATTTTATTTCACTATATTTCCTGTGGCAACATGTATGAGACTAATGATACTCAGGGGCGGATCAATTATTCCTCAATGGAAGGGAGCACCAAATGCCACACATAATTACCTGCCTATGTACCTAACTAACTAACTTACTGAGTAACTAACCACATACCTTAACTACATACAGGCAGACAGACAGGCGTATATACAAAATATAAATCATACACGTGTGACGCCCTTCTCCACACACCAGTTCCGGACATAGTGGAATGGAGGACTGGGTCTACCACAGGTACTGTAGTAGTACAATTGTCATTATACCATTTGGAAGATAAGAAGAGGAGCACAAGAATTTGTGTTAGCTGATGCTTTCCAAGCTTTTATTCCTTTGCTATATTGCTTAATATTGAAAGAGACTTGAAGAACTAAGATAACACCATATAGAATTGTGTTAAGACATGGCGCTTTGATGGCCTATGGTAACAGTTTCACCATTCCATGTCAAATACATTTGGATCAATTGGGCTTTTCTGCATCAGGTTCAAAATCTAACGCGAGTGAACAACAGGCCTAACTTCTGGAGCAAAATAGAGTTGTTCGGGGAAGAAAACCAGACGTCATAAATAGCAGCTACTTTTTTGTCAATGATGTGATAACTTTGCATATATAAAATTAGAGACAAAACATCGCCACCAATCAGACATATTTTTTTCAAGATAGTGACTTCTGTTGTGAATCATGTTTTCGGCCGTTATTTTACTATCATCAATATTTCATGAAACTGATGTAGCGTACTAGAGGCACTGTGTTGGGATCTATTAATCTTGACTATTTATATTGTCACTTCGACCAATCATTGTGAATGTCTGATACATAAAGTCAATGCCAAAGCTCGAAGCATTTTGAATGATCTTGAATTAGGATGGTGAAATGGAAAGTTTTCAGTTTCTTCTTTCTTACGATAGTGCAATAGTATGCACATTAAACAGAAAAACTTAAAGGCACAAACTCAAGCAGTTTTTATATTTGCACAATATTCATACAGCATGTTATACATAACAACATTTTTGTAACATCGACAAAAAGGAAGCAAGTAAGAAGCTACCCTAAAATTAACAGCAAAATATCTCTCCTTACTATACGGCAAACTATTAAGTTTTTGTGCCACAAAGATTCACCATGCTTTCAATTTGCATATACACAATTGATAGTTGAGAAACTGCTCTAAGCCCGCCCACGTTCATTTACATAAGGAAATCATTTTTAATATTTCAAGATGAAATTGTAAGGACATGCTGAACTAAATATTTAAAAAATCAAAATTTGAGCAAAATTAGATCAATGGTTGCTATGTTAATTTAGCTCAAGTTACTGTATATTCCCCATATTTTAGTTAAAACGTGGGAGTAAGTCCCATACAGCAACCCACATTATGAAACATTAGGCAATTACTCGTACCTGACTGAGCTTACAGTATTATAGAGGATCTATATCCTGGATCAGGTCACAAGGTCACAAATGACCTTGTTTTCATTTTTAAAAAAGCAACATCTACCAACGCCCCGATCCCCACGAGACAAAAGTAAGATAATAAAAACCATGAACCCAAGACCCGTATAAACTCTTTCTTTTTCAAAAACCAACACCCTACCCTACAGAATATTTTCTTAGACTGTATGCCTCCTGGCTCTGCCACTACAAACTTGTTTTTATTTTTCAAAAACCAACACCCTACCACCCACCTCAACGAGCCAAAAGTATATTAATAGCAACTATGAGCCCAAGGCCACTCGCATATCTTCTTTTTGTTTTTCAAAAACCAACAACAACACGAAAACATCTTGCCCCTATGCGTCATAGTTTGGGCCACCACATTAAGACAAATAACAAGCAGTACATCTTACCCATGTGCAGCAGTTTAAAGCATTAAACTAGCTAACAAGAGTTATCCAAGTTAACAAAGCAAATTAATTTAACAAGATACAAATATATTACAGTCACAATATCATCCAGCACAGTTCAGTGGTATGCTGTGTGTGATACACATCCGTGCCAGACTATCGGTTAGAAACTGGCTGCGATGTCAAACTTACATACTGTTACAACAGTTGTCTATGATACCGTCATAAGCCACGAGCAAAAAGAGAATGTTAGCAGGGCATAGAGGATTTTTCGCCCGTAACTTGCGACAATGATGATACCCTGTAATCTGTCCTCCAGGCAAAACACAATAACCTCTCTCTCTCTCTCGGTACTATATGCAATTTGAGTGCTTTCTTTGGGTCTTTGTGTGAGTTGATCTGAGCGTTTTTAGCCTTTTACCCATCTCTCTCTCTCTCTCACACACACACACACACAGCTACTACATTTACGCTTTTTTATTTTCATGCGAGTATGAAATAAGGACACAATCTGAATCGGTTTTTATTTCTAATTTCTTATTACTTCATGAAATTGAAAAAGTCATGAAACGTAAAGAAATCTTTGTTGATTGTCTGATGATCTTGTAATTCCCACATCATGAACACCAAGCTGACAACGTGATATACATACACGGAAACAATGTTTAGACTTAATCCTTTTCTTGTTAGTCATGGTAATTACAGCTTTAAGATACGAGAAATATTTCCGTGGGAGATAATCTTTTCTGCCAAGATTCTTGTTACACGTAAACCATGTCCCATCATAGTTTCATGGGAACTGCATTGTGTATCTTATTAACCGTTATCAAGGCATAATAATGAAATGAGGTAGACTGAAATAACACAAGAATATACATCATCTGTCACATATAATTGTCATTTCCTACTATTTTTGTCTGAAGTTAACAAAGAAAGAAAAGTACTTTATTTTTACCCCTTTGAAAATGCCTCTGGTTAGCGATATCATAGACCCCTTGTGACTATCAGTACACAATACATAACAACATATGGGATTCTCAATCCAAGCCAACATCAATGTTTGTGTCTTCATTCAAAGATACACCTAACAAACAAAGTATCCCAGTCATACAAACTGATCGATATGAACAAGTAAACTATTGGTATCCTACTCTCTATGATAAAATAATTTCACTCTAATTTATAAACTTAAAAGAGAGAAATCATATTAAAACAAACCCAAGTACACACAGGCACAAGGGATCAAACCTGGGAACCACAGGCACAAAACTATCTAGATTGTTACAAATATATAACAAATGTATTTCCAGAATGAAATATTGGATACAAGCCCTGTTCGCCAGATTTGTCGCCTCTTTTATTGAGAGGGTCCTTGCATTTGTCCGAATCTTCTCATTCGTAACAATCAAAGGCATTCGCTGTAAAGATAGACATATAACCACAAAAGTGCACGAAAATTCGCACAATGAATGTGAAAGTTTCAAAAACGGCAATTCGTGTAAATATGTTTTCGAACATTATTTACATCACAAATGCAAAATGAACAAGATAATGCTCAGATGTGAAAGTACAATCAAGATTGCGTTGAATGTTGCAAATAAGTTTTTTAAAAAACAGGTGCAAAGAAACAAAATAAGCGTTAAGATATAAATAATACCCAAGCTTATTATTAGTAAAGAAGTGATTATTACATACATAAATATAAATAAATGTGTATTTATTTATTTATTTCTTGATTTATAACATACCTAAGTTATTGCTTGAATAAGAAACTTAATATCCTTATGACTGAAAGAGAATTTTTAATGGTAATAATAAAATACTTCAACTTAGGAACACCTTTTTTCACATTCCTATATGTGTATGATTATGTTTTCTAGTATAGAACATCAGTGAATGATAATTCTATCTTGCCTCATACGTGGCCTTTATCCTGACTTGTGGACTATGCAGACCTTCTACTGCGATCATAGTGTGCACAACGTTGCGAAAGCTTCCCACTTTCAGTCATCACTTGAACATTCTTTTACAATAATTAAGATAAACATTAATTATAGCACACTGGTTGAAGTTAAGTGTTCCACAAAGAAGCCGTTTTGCAATGATCGACCTAGCTACATGTACGTCTTCTTTAGTCCTTATCGAGTCGAAAAAGCTGTTGTTGTAAATGTTATTTTTTAAAAATTCATATTCTCATTATTATTTTTGAAGGATAAATCAATTCTAGATAAAAGTTTAATCGAGAACTATTTCATTATTTTTGTCTGTTTCAGTTAATCTTTTGGATAAAAGTGAACTTTACTTTTTGACCTGTTCACATTTGTATCATTGCGCAAGTTATCTGCAGTAAGTGTATATTCAGATGCTGTGTATTGCCATTACCTTAGCAATTTCAACCACTGTTCTTTGAAAGTTAAAATCTGTTTAAAAGTCATTGAATGTTTACATTGAATATTTCAGTGTAAACCTAAATTGTTACGCACTATCTTAGGGCAAGGAAATGTTCAATGGGTGTTCTACCATTTGAAAGTTACAGCAGTATTCACAATAAGCCATTTTTACTTAGGCTTATTTTGTCGTTCATAAATTTGAGAAAAAGAATCCATCAGTATGCTTCAGTATATGATAGGGAACATCCACGCTCAGGATCAAAATTTTGCTTCAGACACTCGGCACAGCCTCGTGTCTGATGCAAAATTCTGACTCTCATGTGGAAATTTCCTATCCTACACCGATGCATATGATGAATTATATTAATCTCAATTAATCTGAGTAACAAATATACCAAGAGTTGCAAAATCTCACATTACCAGATTGCAGGGAGACACCAATCCCAAAGACAACCATGCACATGACACCGAATATTCTCATTTTTACTGGAGGGTGTCTTTATGGATTTCAGTAATGTAAATTGCATATCACTGCGTCTCCCACTTTAATATATATTGTGGGGTTTATGGGTTTACGTATTATACAGAAATTCGATTTGGTCGATAGTCTGTCCAGATTTTATCAAGGCAAGCTTTTAAAAATTTGCCTCTCCCATTGGTAAAACTATCAAATGATACTGCATCTAGCAAATTGAATAGATTGTTATCTGACTATTGATTGGTTGTTGTCTGCTTCTGAAATCTTTATTCCAGTCATGCTAATAATATATTAAAATAATTTCCTATGTACTAGAGGTTACAACAAAGGAGATACTACCGCTTAATTTTTAGTTTACACTGTGGAAAAGATGGATTCATCATCGCGATAAGTAGGTATCAAATAGGTAGGACTAGCACACTCGTGAAATTTATAAGAGTACATTCTATTGCGTAGGCTTCATTGACGCACAATATAAAACAATATCACTGTGATAAATTCTAATTCCATATCTCCTTATTTTGTCAACATTGTCAGAGAGGTGATAGAAATATGTCATGATTTTAAGATAACTGGCTAAATTTATATATTTGATGTTACATCTTTGCAACAATGCTACATAAAGTATGCGTAGTCTTTTTAGTGGTTTTCTTTGCTATTGTATTGATTTTCTCCATGTTCGTATGCCTATCTCCATATTCTTTATCTTATCCCTGTTTATAATATAGAGTTTCCATCCTTTGCAATCATTGATATATGGGTATTTTACTTTTAGGAAACAATTTCAGCACATATAGTCTTTCTCTTTAATGAATTATGGTATCTTACTGTTAATTTATATACAAAATATATTTTCTGGACAGATCTGCTTTAATTGATATTTCATGCAATCAATACTTGAAATAATTTATTATGCATTAATTTATAATGAGATTCTTATATCTGGGCATTCCTTTTTTATTCTTTCGGCTATTCATGTGTAAATATTTAAGACAGTACATGTCTTTCGGCTATTCATGTGTAAATATTTAAGACAGTACATGTCTTTCGGCTATTCATTTGTAAATATTTAAGACAGTACATGTCATTCGGCTATTCATGTGTAAATATTTAAGACAGTACATGTTTTGTTTTTTTAGGTCTGGGCACTGTCATCAGATTTGATGGTAAGCATTGCCTTGTGCTTACCTTAAAACTACCAAACTACACACTTGTCTCAATAACATGGGAATGTATCTTCATCCCGAGATATAGAGAGGATATCAACGTTTTTGGAGTACATATAAGGAAATATTTCACAATGAATTTCGGTTTGCAATACACGCTCATCTATGCTCGATTTCTCCATCATTTTCAAACATGATTATGATTGTGATGAGAGTTAAATCACTACTTAAACAATTGTATTACTATATTTTTAATCAAGAGCGTTTATCTGAAACTTTTTACCGTTTGTCATAGAGTGTAACAGGTATACAATACTGTATGGGTGACACAATATCGAATAGCAAGAGGTCATGTAATTTCAGTCACTGATAATGAATGCAATAAATTATGTGGAAAAGTAATTATAACAGAGGCACATTCTGTTGTTTGGATTTCGATTTTAGGTATTTCTTGATGACGCCTACTCATTTATTACATAAATGTATACTAGAGGATCTACAGAATGTATACTGTATGATCTGTTTATCCTGATGGAGAGAGAGAGAGAGGAGAAGAAGAAGAAGAAGCAGAAGAAAAATGAAATAGGCTTAAAAATGGAAATACAGGTTTAAATAACCTATAACCTACATACGGGCAGATATATTTCCTAAACGGGAAAAGAAAGTAGCTTCAAATGTGATATCGCCACTGATACATTTCAATGTCTCATTATGAAATATATAATAAATAACTCTACCAAAAGTATGTATTTTCCACCATAGAGACTTTTGTATATGATAACCTGTTGTATAACCTTGAAATTTCTTTCTCGCACTTAAAAAGCCTATTCTTATGACTCTAGGTCTTAAAATAATGTAACACTGGAAAACTGCACGCACTCATAGTCACTGTCTGGCAACATAATTAAGACAAACACATGTTGTCAACAATGTACTCTGCCATTTTCTTTTAACTCTAACCTTACATTACCGTATGTAATTGTGTACGAGAAGAATTCATGATGAACATTATTTCCATATGGGACAAGCAGTATTGATGCAGTAGTTATTTATTATTGTAATTAAGAAAAGAAAACAATACATTTTTTTCTTAATGATACTGTTCTACAACGATACATTTCAACAAGGATTTGGATTTCAAACTAGTATAGGCGAAGACTATTTCTTTTATTGTACAATATAGTCTAGAGTGCTTCCGGTTTCATTCTTCTAAAAATAACTTACAATGGGGCAATCTCAAAATTTTGAAAAGACATTTTTACATAATTATAACAACAACAACAATAATGACCAACACTTAATTAAGCTTGACATATTTACACATGTTGTAAGGGTATATATATATATATATATATATATATATATATATATATATATATATATATATATATATATATATAATAAATATTTTGAATTGTAGATTTTTGTATAATATCAAATATAATGCCATTTATATTTCCTCATTTTATTAATAAAATCACATTTTTAACAAATATGGTGTTGAATTTATTTTTTAAAAATGGAATCACACCTCCACTTAATTATAATTTTTTTTAAAATATATATTTTAAGAATTTATGAAAATAATTTCTTGTGTATAGCTTTCATTTATTTGATTAATAATAATAAAAATAATAAATATTTTCAAACATTGACTCAATTAGTTAAAAAGAATGTTATCTTCTGGACCTCATTTATAAACATATATACCAGCTAGTAAGAACAATTATCCTTTCACACTCACACAGACATACATACACACATTACACTAATAGAAAAGACAAACTTCACTAAGTATGTAATTTTTTTAATTTCCTAAACAGGATTCCCAAATGTACTTGGATATATTGATGACATTTTTATCAAGAGCCAAGTACCACAGGAAAATGAAGCAGAGTATTTACACAAAAAAAGTTTCCATTCTTTGAATGTTCTGGTATGAAATGTTTCTGTTTTTTTTTTGTCATCATATTTACATGTGCAAGAAGTAAATGTAATAACATATTATATTGAATGGGAATAATACCCCTTACCAAACTTTCAAAAGCATGCATAGAATATCACAGACTGAAAAAATAATTATAATTGTACACATTTACTTTTTGGAGTGCAAAATGTATACTACCATACAATTTATGAATGCACACACTATTCCCAACAGAAGATATAGACCACCCTCTCAATGATCCCTCTGTGGTCATGTGCTTTATTTACTAGGCTAGCTCAGCTATGGAGTATGAGTAACTTTCCACGTGCTTTATCTATTAGGCCAGCTCATCTACAGGCTACGAGTAATTTTCCATGTTTGGTTCTTGTCTCTGGATGTTCACGTTTCTTCATATTGTGCAAAGACCACTTGTGCCACTACATACCCATGTGGTTCCAAATACCTTATCAGTCACTGTATCATGATATAAAAAATACTTACTGATGCATGCTAATGACAGAATAGGATTAATTTAAAAATGCACACTAATTTCTTTTAATTATAGCATTTATCCTTTGGTACAAGTGTGGGTCTTTTAATTTATTTGTGATTAGATTATCACCAGATTAAGCCATATTACATAAAAAATATGAATAAAAATGTGTGATCGGCTTATCACAAAATATGCAGTGATCATTAGATAATTATGGTGAACTATAATACTTGTAAAACACATATCCCCATGCTCCACTGCTTTTTCAAAACTAACTATTCATCAGTCAAAATCTAACTCTCTGATCAATGTGCATTTGATTAAAATAGAAGCAGGGGCCAATTTAAGTTGAATACTAGTATATGAATTCATTTCTTAATGCTAGCTGTGTGTCTGTGTGCAGATATATACATATCTCTTTACTTCCAAAAATATGCCACCAGTGTCAATGATAGTTGCATGTATACATTAATTTTTTCATGCCTACTAAAATCATACAGAGTGAGGATCTCAATATCTAAAATTGTGACCCTGACAAAGGAGTTACAACTGTATGGAACCAGTGGTATTGCTCATAGGTTCCATTCAGTGCTACCTGTGACATTTGTTAGCAACTAGGTCAGTTTTCAAACACACCAATTTTCATACATGTTTGTTGCAAATTGAGACTTATGTACAATTTTGTTTTGTTAAACTCACTCCTTAACCACACCCCAATGTCTGGTTGCACCAGAATTTGAAAAATGCTGTGCAAATTGAAAGATCACCTTAAATATTATCAACCGGTTAGGAATTTCTCTTGAATAGTTTAGGATGATTTCTGCATAATGACTTGTGCACATCTTTGACAACATCAAAATCATCACCAAATCATTGTTAAATATAAGGAATTTAATCAACCTATAACATGAAATTTCAGGACTGCACCATGGGATACTACTTGGTGACTCGGGTTACCCTTGCCAAAGTTTTCTTATGACACCATACCTAAACCCCCATGAACCCCATATGGAGAATTACAACAAAGCCCATTGCAGAACCAGGGTTTTAATTGAAGACATTTAGTATTTTGAAGAGAAGGTTTCCTTTCCTGCACTTTGGGCTTACGATCTCATCCATGAGGGCTTGTCAGTTGACAGTGGCCTGTCCTTGTCTACACAATTTAGGTATAGACAGAAAGGACATCATTAGACATAATGACAAAGAGGATCTCATGATATGAATGGGCCAGAGATGAATGACATTTTGGGCAGTATGTTAAGAGATCATATTGCCTGCACCTTCTATTAAGTCTCATTTGGCATATGGTATCTATGTAGTCTCCAGATATATTTTAAAACAATTATCTTTGCTGTTATATATTACACGTTTCGTCTTTATAGCTAAATTAAGTTATATGCAGAATATAATTAAAAACTTTAGCAAGACATATTTACACAATAATATTATGTTCAATATATTTTCTTCTTTCACAGAAATCATATTTAGGTGTGCAATGAAGAAAGAAATGCATACTAATTTAATTGGTCATACTAGCATTTTTCTTGTCTATCAGTCTTGTCTGAAGTTGAATGGAAATACATGTAATAGCAGAAGGTTTGAGACAAAATCTTTCTCAAACATTCAGAATGAATGTGTCAAGTTTAATAATAAATATAAAAATAATGAATTAATTTACCTAACTGAGCCTGATTTTTCACACATGATGATTAATTGTTGAAGAAGATATATTAATATACCATATTTAGAGCATACTCAATTACTAGTATATCATAAGTAATTTGATTTTCGTCATCATCAATCAGCAGCATCAGCAATAGTATTAGTATAGTCAGAATACTATCTCATGAAGTACACTGCTAATGTAACATTAATCTGCAAAAAGGATCTTTTGAACACAATGGACAATACTCAAACAGCAGATGCAGTTCTAATGTTTGAGTATAGCTGATGTCACAAAAGTACATTAAACCAGCCTGAATCAGCCACATCATGCAAGGATATAATTTCATTCAACATTATTTATTTGTGCAATATCATTATGTAGAAAACAAAACAGAATAATATAACTTGAAAATGAATGGAAAAAATGTGTTATATTTAATGATCACAGCTAGAATGTACAAGGATAGGTGATCCTCTACCTTCTCCATAGCAATTTGGTAATTTACCACTATAAACACCTCCTAACTTTTCTTAAGAACAGTGGTCCCTCGCAATTTTGATAATATTTGAAATTTGATATTCAATTGATATTCACTGGAGTAACACACTGGACTTGTTCTTCTGCAGGGCAACATAAAAGTCAGTGCATTCCAATGTATCAGTGCTTCACACATATTGCCATCTGTGAAAAATAAATTGATATATCAATGCTCCATATTTTAATCGAGTGTTTGTCTTTCAATGAAAATTAAGGATAATATCTAAATATATTTGTATATGTGGTTGGAGGTGGGGGTGTGGTGGTGTGGAGAAAGTGAAAGGTTGTGAGGAAGAGAGAAGGGACAATACTGAACCATCCAATTACAATGTTTGAAATGCATCATTTTGATTATCTTAATTTAAAATGACAATAGTTAAGAGTCCTTTCTATATGTGTGGTGGTGGTGGAGATAGTGATGGTGACAATGTAAAACATTCATAGTGATCGATTATTGTCTTAGTTTAACTTAGCCATATGTACATAGACAATTAATATATCTATGAGTACATTTAAAAATATTTACTATTGTTGGTTCTACAAATATTGTAGTAATTGAAATAACTACACATTGTCATACTAGTGTCAAACAGTGAATGATTACAATAATTACAAATGCTCATTGTTTTGTTGTTTCAAATGATAACTTGTAACTACCAGTATGAACTTAGCGTCTTCTTTATACATTTATTCTAGTTACATATAAGTATTCCTTTAAAACAGTGAAAAATTCAGTACAAAAATACAAACATGCTGTGTTTCATGAATAATAATTAAACTGTTTGGAATTACCACTAATTGTATTCTTGTTTCTTACTTTGCTATCCTCAGTGAATGAGAGTAGTAAACTAAAAGAAGGAAAATAATCTCTTATGAAAAGATTAACTGAAAATTTTTTTTTAACATGTTGTGTATGTAAATCAAAATCTAATTATCCAAACACAATTCATCATTCACGTCTAATATTAAAAACAAATATTTCATAATAATTTAGAAAAAAGTATAAATTCCAAAGAAACTGCAAATGTATGCAAAAATATGACTGTTCCTAATTTTGACAAATTAAAATATTGTAGTAGTACTCCTAACTTCTGTCAGCTTCGTATGTCATTCTTATATTGTTATTTTTTATGAACATTAGTAGATAATATTATACACCTAAATGTTATTAAGTAAATCTTCCACATTTCTTTTCATATAAGGGAAGCCACTATATGAAAACAGAATTTGCAATCACACTTTCTTATTTAATGTGATAACTATGTGAAAAAAGTACATAAATTTCAAGTAACATTTGAAAATAACATCATTGTGCTATGATTTCTATATTTAAAAACTTATGAAATTTAAAGGAACATAGTTAATTACTATATGATATTTTATTAAATTCATAGTTCCAATTACTGCAATAAATATATACAAAAGTAGTGACAGAAATTAAAACCTATATACTAAAATCACTTTTCAATAAATTGTATGCATCATGGAGTTTTGTATCAGTGTATAATTAATTGTCAAGATATATATATATATATATATATATATATATATATTATATATATATATATATATATATATATATATATATATATATAATAAAATAACTTTAGTTTAATTTGTTGAAATAAAGATTATTATGGCAATTTATACACAACAAAACACAGATCCAGTTAAGCTTTTATTTATAATTATAATGTTTGTCTAGGGGGACCGTCTGCTGCTACTGATGAAACTGTTTTGGTTCATTCTGTCAGTGAGTGATTCAGTGGTTACTGAATGGCAAAACGTGGTTGTACAGAAGTCACAGCTGGGCTGTGAAACTCTCTGACAGAATGTTATGGATAACCCTTGAGTAAAGTTTCTTCAGCGGAAACTGAAGGAGCCCAGCAAAGACTGGGCTGTCCAACAAAGGTTGGGATGACAGCGGCAACTGTTTGGACTTCACTCAATGGGTTAAGTTTGAATACGCCATATAGTGCTGACATTAGATTCTTGGGTGAATAAACGGAATGGAATGAAGTGAATGCCTTTTATTTAATGTAAGCAACATGCAGCAGCACAGACATTCCCGTGTCCATTGAACACTGTAGGTGTTGAGGCAGGGATGGCGGCGGTTCGACAGAAATATGTGAGCTGTTGCTCTCCACTCCAAACTAAGAACAATTGAACAAAAACGCTGCACGTTACAGCTGGGAATGTTTTGATTGGCTGGCAAGTGATGTATTAATATAGCTCATGCATATTAATGTGAACTATTTGCAGGAATGGTAGTGAATGGGTCACCTATTGCTGTGTATAAACTATGCTTAAGCAATCGCATAAGCAACAATTTATACACAACAAAACACAGATCCAGTTAAGCTTTTATTTATAATTATAATGTTTGCCTTGGGGGGACTGTCTGCTGCTACTGATGAAACTGTTTTGGTTCATTCTGTCAGTGAGTGATTCAGTGGTTACTGAATGGCACAACGTGGTTGTACAGAGGTCACAGCTGGGCTGTGAAACTCTCTGACAGAATGTTATGGATAACCCTTGAGTAAAGTTTCTTCAGCGGAAACTGAAGGAGCCCAGCGAAGACTGGGCTGTCCAACAAAGGTTGGGATGACAGCGGCAACTGTGTGGACTTCACTCAATGGGTTAAGTTTGAATACGCCATATAGCGCTGACATTAGATTCTTGGGTGAATAAATGGAATGGAATGAAGTGAATGCCTTTTATTTAGGGTAAGCAACATGCAGCAGCACAGACATTCCCATGTCCATTGAACACTGTAGGCGTTGAGGCAAGGATGGCGGCGGTTCGACAGAAATATGCAAGCTGTCGCTCTCCACTCCAAACTAAGAACAATTGAACAAAAACGCTGCATGTGACAGCTGGGAATGTTTTGATTGGCCGGCAAGTGATGTATTAATATAGCTCATGCATATTAATGTGAACTATTTGCAGGAATGGTAGTGAATGGGTCACCTATTGCTGTGTATAAACTATGCTTAAGCAATCGCATAAGCAACAATTTATACACAACAAAACACAGATCCAGTTAAGCTTTTATTTATAATTATAATGTTTGTCTAGGGGGACTGTCTGCTGCTACTGATGAAACTGTTTTGGTTCATTCTGTCAGTGAGTGATTCAGTGGTTACTGAATGGCAAAACGTGGTTGTACAGAGGTCACAGCTGGGCTGTGAAACTCTCTGACAGAATGTTATGGATAACCCTTGAGTAAAGTTTCTTCAGCGGAAACTGAAGGAGCCCAGCGAAGACTGGGCTGTCCAACAAAGGTTGGGATGACAGCAGCAACTGTGTGGACTTCACTCAATGGGTTAAGTTTGAATACGCCATATAGCGCTGACATTAGATTCTTGGGTGAATAAATGGAATGGAATGAAGTGAATGCCTTTTATTTAGGGTAAGCAACATGCAGCAGCACAGACATTCCCATGTCCATTGAACACTGTAGGCGTTGAGGCAGGGATGGCGGCGGTTCGACAGAAATATGTGAGCTGTCACTCTCCACTCCAAACTAAGAACAATTGAACAAAAATGCTGCACGTGACAGCTGGGAATGTTTTGATTGGCTGGCAAGTGATGTATTAATATAGCTCATGCATATTAATGTGGACTATTTGCAGGAATGGTAGTGAATGGGTCACCTATTGCTGTGTATAAACTATGCTTAAGCAATCGCATAAGCAACAATTTACAAAACACAGATAAAGTTAAGCTTTTATTTATAATTATAATGTTTGCCTAGGGGGACTGTCTGCTGCTACTGATGAAACTGTTTTGGTTCATTCTGTCAGTGAGTGATTCAGCGGTTACTGAATGTCACAACGTGGTTGTACAGAGGTCACAGCTGGGTTGTGAAACTCTGACAGAATGTTATGGATAACCCTTGAGTAAAGTTTCTTCAGCGGAAACTGAAGGAGCCCAGCGAAGACTGGGCTGTCCAATGAAGGTTGGGATGACAGCGGCAACTGTGTGTACTTCACTCAATGGGTTTAGTTTGAATACGCCATATAGCGCTGACATTAGATTCTTGGGTGAATAAACGGAATGGAATGAAGTGAATGCCCAAAGAGAACATATGTGCAGCAGATGTTGTCCCCCAAGAATGTTATAAGCTGGGGAAGCCTTCAGTGTTCAATGAAGAGAAAAAAAAGAAAAAATGTTTGTTTATACAACAGCAGCATATCAACAACAATGGAAAAGAATAGTATACACACATGTAGAAATAAATCGACAATGGCAAGAAACAGCATGCAAACACTACAAGTAGACTGGTATTACTACTGTAACGCTAGACTTGCACTTATCAAGACAAAGTCACATGAACTGCAATAAGTCTATGATATACGAAAATGTCAAATCTTGTGTGAATGTCTCGGAGTGGTTCCATGCATGCTTAAAACACTGCACTATTTCACAGCAGTCATATCAAACATAATCGAAAAGATAGGCATACATACAGGTAGGAAAAAATCGACAATGGCAAGAAACAGCATGCAATTACTATAAGAAGACTGATATCACTACTCCAACACTAGAATATTGCAATTATCAAAACAAAGTCACCTGAATTGCAAGAAGTCTATGATATATGTAAATGTAAAGTCTTGTGCAAATGAATGGCCGAGAGTGGTTCCATGCATGCTAAAAACACTGCAGTGTTGCACAGGCATCTGATCATGTATCGACAGCATTATGTGAAATAATTGTGTACCAATCCGAGTAGGATGATGGTGGCATAGCATAAGAAAGATACATCTTGGAAGATGGCAAAGACGAACCCGCAGGAAATTGAGAATGGAAATGATTCAATGATCACATCCAACTCGGGCAGGAAGCAAGATGATCACATCCATGAAATGGGCAGAAGAAGACCATGAGAATGCACAAACACCTCCATGAATTGAACACACCGAATGCACATATGGCAATGATGATGATGGATATGCACAAACACCACAAAATGAACACTGGTATCACACGCGTGCAGAACTCCAACATATGATGAATATAGAAACACAATGCACGACTATGGAAACTGGAACCACAGCAATTACATCACATGGCAAAGCACCGTAGAACTGGATCCAGAAAAACACACTGGGATAGAAGAGCACTGTGAATGTGAGACCTTCTATCCTTGTATGTTGAATGCAGCATGATCATGGTCGCTGTGTATTGCTATCTGCATCCATGGCCATGGCCCCCGGCGCTGCCCGGATAGCACTGTGAGGAGTGCGAATGTATCTTGTGTAACAATCTGAAGACCACCGGCCCAGACGTTTGATGATATGGTCTTCCAGCTGAGCCGCTGCCGCTGAAGTAGCTGCACCTATACGGAATGAATGGCCACTAAACTGAGAAGTGTCCATTCCCATCTTACGGTAGACAAGTTGCATGTGATTAAGGAACACAACTCTTGATAACGCTTGACCTGTAACCGTAATGAAGAGTGGGGCATATTGCTGGGGTGATGAGTGTCTCCTGAATTGCATAAAAGTCTTCAGAGCAGAGAATGGACATATAGCACGACCTGCGGCATGAAACTGAACGGTCACACCCTTACGGAAAGGGTCGGTTTTGGATGATTTTAACTTGAGAAAAGCAGTTTCTAGGTGGAAGGGCACATCACCGACACAGAGACGAACGGTTGGATTGAAGGAATCCCGAACAGTGAATTCCCCACATCTCAGAAAGCCGAAGAAAGCAACTATGCAGACAGTCAATAACAGCAAATCGGTGTGTGTGTCAAACACTCCTCCTCGCAGAATTGCACAAATGCTTGTTAGGATATTATACGTAATAGGCTGGCACAGTTTTGCAGGTGAACCTTGAGTTTTTTTGATGGCCTGGAGGATGGTGGCAAGATGAGGCAGATTATTTCTGTCTGTGGTGAATGGTGATTGCAAACCAGCCTGCATAAACTTGAACCTAATGCCACAGAGGTAAAATTTTATTGTAGAATGCTTCAAGTTGAGGACTCTATTGCAATGTGTCGCAAAGTAGATTAAGGCGTCCTCCGTAATATCTGGCAAAAGTTGCATGTTTGAGGCGAAGCCACACATCAGCATGAAGGTCCTAAAAGTGTTGAATGCAGTGTTGTAGGCGATTTGTGTAGTAGGGCTTAAAGCCTGGTTCCATAAAATGTCTACCTCTGTATCCAGGTCCACAAGACTTCCGAGGGTGGGGGGCATTCGCAGGGTTGTAGATCTGCGTCCGGAGCCAGTGCATGAAATTTCTGAAATTGAAGGCAGGACAAGGCATCAGCTGTATTGTTGACAACTCCAGGAATGTGTTTGGCAGAAAAATAAAAGTTACAAGAAGCCGCACACCATGTAAGTTTACGCATTAATTTCATTATATGCAGAAATATTATACGTTTGCCTGCCCATTCCGGACCCCAAATAATAGTAGCAACAACGATGGGGTACAACTCCCTGAATGCCATATAGAAATCATTCTCCACAGATAAAAGCATTTTAAGATCATCAGACCATGCAGCTGCAAACCAGTGAGTTTTGAAGTAACCCCCATACCCTACTGTGGATGAAACATCTGTGCATAATTAAAGTTTGTCCGATGTTGTGGACTGATTGTCAAGAAACATAGAAACTCCTTTCCACGTAGCCAAGAATCGGTGCCACATATATAGTTCCTCTCTGCAATTTGCATCTAAGTGTACATAATGAATGAATTCCCTGACTTTGGTAGATAGTCGTATGAGGTATGACACGAACACACGCCCTGGCAGGATAACACGGGTAGCAAAATTTAAGTGTCCGAGTAACTGGAGCAGTTCTCGCTTGCGGACACTTTGTTTGTTAAGAAAGTGTTTAATGTAGTTCACAATACCTTCCACTTGATCCCGCGGTAAACATGCTTGGATTTGTTCAGAGTCTAGAATTATTCTCAAACATTCTATAACTGGTCTTGTTTGGAGCCATGGGAATCTTCAATCTGTTGAAAATTTAAGTCAACAAAGTTCTCTCACCACATGCAGAAGGAGGATCTATTGTAAGAAAGTCGTCAAGGAGGTGCAAGATGACGTCAATACCATAATTATGTTTAGCTATCCAACAAATCGCCTCAGACAAGGTATCGAATAATTTCGGACTTGAACATGACCCGAAGGGGAGGCCAACACAAACGTAATAATGTCCTCTCCATTTTACGCAGAACAAGTACCATTGCGAAGGCGCAATGGGAATCTGTTTGAAAGCATCTGAAATGTCAGTTTTGCACATAATAGCTCCCTTACCATAACTCTGAATGATTCGGATGGCATCATCAATCTTGACGTAGCCTAGAGAGCATTTATCCTTGTCAATAAGTTCATTGATACTTGCATGAACATGGTCACTATCGGGAGATGACAGGTCAATGATAAGTCTCTTCTTTTTTGAATATTTACCTTCCGCGATACCGACAAGACTAACTCTGTAATTTGGATATGGTGGAGATGGAAAAGGGCCAAGCATGAAACCTTTGGCACATTCCTTTGCTAATAACTGATTCACAATATTCGGTTGTTTAGAAGCAGAAAGCAAGTTTTTGCACTCTTTTGTAGGCAAGCGAGTTTTATGCACCATAGTGTCGAAACCATGTTTCAGACCGGAAGACAAGTATTGAACGAAGTTCTGATCAGGATGATGAAGGAGTTCAAGCTGCAATCTGTTGATGTCAATGGGGGTGGAACCATGTGGCGAGAAAGTAGGTCAGATTTGTTGCATTTTCTCTGGCACTGATTTGCGAGGGGTATTGACATTGCATGTACCAGTGCTGGAAAAACTGTGCAATGGGTTCTTTGGGCAGGCGGCTTACCATGTGCTTACCATCGAGTATCTGCTTCCACTGGATTTCGGATACTATGTCGATTGCTGGTAGTATTTCCGGCGAAACTCCTGGGGACTGCATCAGCTGATTGATCGACATCGCAAGCTGGGCGACTGGCGTTGATGAGAGATGTATCGAGTCGCCTAAGAATAAATCTGGTGAAGACACCTGTTGTCGTGCCATGATGTGAATAATGCTATTATTGAGATCAATGATAGAAAGCTGAATGGAGTGGATCGAGGTCATTATGTAGACACTGTGTTTACATCGATGGCGGCCATGTCGGAAGTAGTTCCTACTTCTGCAATATTGCACTGCACTGCTGTTGCCACTTCACTTATTTCCGCCGAAGTGAATCCCTCTGCCGTATCCTCACGAACAATTGTCGCACTATGGCTACGTCAACGTGGAGTTGGATGTGGAATGAGGGATGCAACTTCTTCTTCAGACTGACGTGTGCTTGGTTGTGATTGGGTTCGGTAGTTCCTCTCTTGTCTCAGTAAACGATCAGCAGGCCATGAAATGGTGGAAGGGGCATTATCCATCTATAGCTGTCTTAAGGCGTGCTTTGGGAGAACAGCAGACACTTTAATGCCTATAGATTCAAGTTTCTGCTTTAAACGGAGAGTAGTCCAGTTGAAAGGTTTGTCCAAGTCGTATGGGACTGACCTCGGTCTTCTTGAAGAGCGTGACGCCATTGTTTGCAGACAAAGGAACGGCCTTGAGGATCCAGTGAACGGCAATGAAACTACTGATGAATTCACGGAATGAGAAGAGGAAACAAACGGGGAATTGTAGCTCCGGTATGCAAAGTCCGTGTTGTGAAAGTAAGCAAGAGATGCACACACGAAGAAAAGTTGTAAAGCGCAATTCGACAGAAATATGCAAGCTGTCGCTCTCCACTCTAAACTAAGAACAATTGAACAAAGACGCTGCACGTGACAGCTGGGAATGTTTTGATTGGCTCGCAAGCGATATATTAATATAGCTCATGCATATTAATGTGGACTATTTGCAGGAATGGTAGTGAATGGGTCACCTATTGCTGTGTATAAACTATGCTTAAGCAATCGCATAAGCAACAATAGTTTTTTCATTCAGTTTGGTTTGAAATACTTGACAAAATTTATAAAGAGGTAAATGGTGTATTAAATTGTTAAAAAAAATGCAAAATCATCTTACCTCTTTGCTTCAGATTGGCATATTTTTTTCTGATTTCATCACGAGTCCATGGGATTGAGGTGCTCTGACTGAAAAATGAGGAATTATAAAGTGTATAGATCGTTTCATATTATATTCTACATGCTGCATAAGTTGTTTTTTTATAAATACAAATTGAAGATATTAGGATGAAAATCATCAGTTATTTTTAGGCAGTGTAAAGACTGAGGTATTATTTATAACAGTTCATAATTTTCATTTTTAAGGAATCTTTCTATTAGTTAGTCTGTACTGATTATGTAATAAATATAACAAATTTTTAATAGATTCAATATTAAAAATTGAAACAAATCATACAATATCAAAATCAACTTGTAATAATAACAATACTAAGATTAATAAAAATAATAATAATAATATTATTATTATTACAACTACTACTTTTATTAATTGCATTTATTACAAATACAAATGATATTATGATTATGATTATTATTATTATTATTGGAAGCAACTTATTAAACCAGCCATGAAAAAAAACCATACATCTTTAAAAATAAACATCTTGTATGTTTGATTTTGTTTTATACATGTGAGAACATACAAAATCAACAGGAGTTAAATTTGTCTGGGATTACTCCTGTGATGCATTGTTTACATTCAGTTTGTGTGTATTCTAAAGAAATTAATGTGTTTCAATCTAAAATAAGTGATAAAATATTGTTTACTATAAGAAATAGTACAATCTGCATACATTATAATTATTATTATAAATTCTAATTTGTAAAATCCTAATTATGATCGATCTATATCGAATACACATACTGGCAATACATTATACATTACATATGCATTAACATTTAAACTTCTTCCCATGCTCTTTCTTTCACTAAAAGTCCCTGCGGACTCCCCTTAAATGTTCCAAAAGAGCAGTTTCTCTTTTCCTAACTTCTGATAATAAAAGAATTTCTTGCTCTTTATCCCATATAAGGCAACTTTTTTGGCGCAGCGTTCGTATCTCCTGTGGAGGACACCATGATTATTTACATTGGATACACATGACAGGTACTAGACACCTTTTTCTTGTCACCTTGCTGAAGAGCATTAAAGTGACATAACATGTCACGTGATTCAAGTAAAACAATCAACTTAAGATCCCGAGTTTTGTACTCGGAGGAGAATATTTCGAAAGCAGGTCAAGATCCACTTTTGAGACCAAATACTTCATGCAGTAAAAATTCCAACTCCAAATATCGAGTTCCTACTCCAGTTTCAGGTACTTCTGAGATCTTGGGGCCTGAAGTCCTGACCATAGAGAAGTAACCAAATTCGACAAAACAATCCCGACCCACACATGTGACACAACTGTATCCCTCGCAGAAACTCGATGCGCACTACCATCCAAATCCAGTATGTGTTGAATGCAACTTCCTGTCCTTGGAAGGGATACAAACTCCACACTAAATTAATGACAAGACTTACAGCATAGAAAATCAATGTGCACTACCAACCACAACAACAAAAAACAATCTGAATCCGTCCTGAAGTCCTGACCATGCAGAAGAAACCAAATCCAACAAAACAATCCTCATCCATGCATGTGTGACAACTGTGTCCCTCACAAAAACTCTGTGAGAACTAGCATCTAAAAAAATCCAATCTGTGTTGAATGCGACCTCCTGCACTTGGAAGGAATAGAAGTTCCAGACTATGTTGATGACAAGACATTCCAATGTTTACAAGCAGTGTGCACTACCAAACCACAACAACAAAAAACAATCTTAATCCGTCCGAAGTCCGGACCATGTAGAAGAAACCAAATCCGAGAAAACAATCCTGACCCATGCATGTGTGACAACTGTGTCCATTGCAGAAACTCTATGTGCAATACCATCCCAAAAATCCAATCTGGGTTGAATGCAACTTCCTGTTCTTCGAAAGGGATACAAGTTCCAGACTATGTTGATGACGACTTTCCAGCATTGACAATCGGTGCACTCAACCAAACCACAACCACAGAAAAACAATAAAAATCTGTCATGAAACCCTGACCATGGAGGAGAAGTAAAATCTGACAAAACAATTCTGACCCAAGCATGTGTGACAACTGTGTCCCTAGCAAAAACACCATGTGCACTACCATTGAAAAAATCCAATCCTTGTTGAATGTGACTTCCTCTCCTTCGAAGAGATACAAGTTCCAGACTACGTTGATGACAAGACTTTACAGCGTTGAAAACCAGTGCACAACATGAAACCACACAAACAAAAAAACAGAATCCCTCCTGAAGTCCTGACCATGCAGAAAAAACTAACAAAAAAACCCCCTAATCCGACAAAAGAATCCTGACCCATGCATGTGTGACAACTGTGTCACTCAAAGAAACCAGGTGTGCACTAGCATCCAAAAAATCCAGTCCATGTAGAATGCGACTTCCTGTCTTTCGAAGGGATACAAGTTCCAGACTATTTTGATGACGAGACTTACCAGCATTGAGAACCAGTCCAATCTACCAAACCACAACCACAAAAAATAATTTAAATCTGTCCTCAAGTACTGACCATATAGAAGAAACCAAATCCGACAAAACAATCCCGACCCACACATGTGACAACTGTGTCCCTTACAGAAACTCGGTGTGCACTACCATCCAAAAAATCCAACCCATGTTGAATACAACTTCCTGTCCTTGGAAGGGATACAAGCTCCAGACTACAGTGATTACAAGAATTTCCAGCATTGAGAACCAGTGCACACTACCATACCAAAACAAAAAAAAAAACAATCTGAATCCGTCCAGAAGTCCTGACCTTGGAGAACACACCAAATCTGACAAAACAATCCAGACCTAAGCAAGACTGACAACTGTGTCCCCACGGAAATTGGGAAATTGTGTTTTGAGGACAGTCAGTTTACACTTTTTGCAGTAAATCAAAGTCAAACTAATATATCTTCACGAAAGGGATACCTTAAACTTACTCAGCAAAATATTATCAAGTTTCATGTACTACTAACAAATTTGTAGCCATCTGAAATGATGCACTGTTGCTGTTCGGCAATGTGCGACTTTGAGGCCTGATGTGCCTACAAATGAGAAATTCAGTTTGTAATAACTTTTTCATTTATTGGAATTTTTTCATGCAGTAAAATTTTATTTGAAATTTGGAACAATCTCTATCAGCAAATTTGAGTCAAAAGTCAAAAGTGCTCAAGATACTAAATTTAATTTTTGTTTAAAAAATAAAAAGGTTGGTCAATATTTTTTTGAAACAATTTTAATTTAAGGTTTTAGTTATAATCAAAATTAAAAGTCAGAAACTGCTACATTTTAGATAGCAAAGTTGACAAATATCTGCTGAGCACAACAAGTGGTCACTCATGCACAGGTTAGATAGGGTATTCAATCTAATGGCAGTGGGGCATGACGGCCCCTGTATAATGCCAGAGAATATACTATACAGCCAAGTCATCAGGTAGTGCACTTGGCAATGAACACATACTGACACTTGCCATGTGGTAGTTGCAAGGTGTCAGGGATGTGTCTAGTTGTCGGGGTAGCTGACATTAAACCAAACATTACATATAAATATGGGAGCTGCACCAAGGTTTAGCTGATCAATCCAAAGTGCAGTACTGAATGCAACGATGAAAGGTGACCATAAGAGAAGAAAAACACAGTTCCAGGGAGGTAATTCACCTTGGAATAAGGGCAGTACTTTGAGAAGTGAAGACTTGCCCACTGCCTCTGTTTCACCACAGCCCAGGATTGTTGCCAGAATGAGTAAAGCTGAATTTTCCCTAGTAGTCAAGTCAAGTGCTGATGGAGCCTCTGTACAAAGACGAGAATGTGAGGGTGCATTCAAGCCACTTCAACTGCCGTGGCCTGTTATCGGTACCAATTCATACCTGAAAAGGACAACAGAATGTCAGGGCTTTGGAGGAATGAGACTACAAGATAATGAAAACATGGCAGATCCATTTAATCCATCTCAAAAGTATCATCACCAAGCATACCCCCATTGCAAACTTTGGGCCCCATCTACCTGAATATACCTTCATATCTGTGGAATGGAATAAACACGACACAACACAAGAGATCCAATCCAAAGCATTCCACAACAATATCCATTGCAGAGAAGATGTGCCCTCTACTAAACAGTCTCGGTCTACATGAATATACAATCCCGTCCGTGGTATGGAACAAACGTGAAACAACACAACCAGTTGAGATGCAAATAGTACTGAATAGATGCCATCGACATGAATACACCTTTATGACCATGGAACAGAACAAACATCAAACAAAAGAAGCAATGCATTCCATAATCAGGAGTATGGATGTGTCCACTAATGAACAGTCCCCATCTACATCAATATATCTTCCTGTCTATGGTATGGAATAAACATGAAACAACACAAGCAATCCAATCCAAAGCATTCCACAACAATGTCCATAACAAGCAACATGTGCATACTCCAGAATATAAACCAGCTACATGAATACAATTTCATGACCAAAAACTGAACCAACATGAAGATACTTACGCAATCCAATTCAAAACATTCCACAACAATGTCAATTGCAGACACAATGTGCACACTGGTGAACAGACTCAATGTATGTGAATATGCCTTCCTGATACATGGTTCACACCATTTTATGAAAATATTGGGCAAGGACTTTATAAGGAAAAATGTCTTGAATGTAAGGACCACACATCGAATTAAACACAACCATGAATTACTAAGAAAAGGTCAATTAAGTTATACAAAATGGCTAGTTAAACTCACAGTAATGAAATATTCAATAACATTAATACAAAAACACAACTTAAAGTAGTCAATTATTAATATGCAGCTCAATATTCAAACAACTATTTGCTATGATACACAAATGGTCTTTGAAATGTCAGTGCTTGAGCTGTTGGAGCCTTCTCTCAAGTTCCCTTTCAAGCCCAGTCAGAGAAAAGTTTGCTTTTCTTCTGCACAACTACAAAAACTGTTTGCTTTAACAATACAATCTATCTTTCCAGTTGTCTCACATTTGTCAGCAAGTTCAATGGAACAACAAGCCAAATTTTCAATGTCTTTCTTCAGCCTCTTAGTGTTATTTCATAAAAAAAACTCTGCCTCTTCTACCTTTCTCTTCTTGCTGCACCGTTCCTTTTCTTTTTTCTCCTCCTGCTCGCTCAAGTGCCTCATATATCTAAACTTTCCATCTCCGGAATAATGTATCACTTAACAAGTAATACAAACTTTTGAAATACAACTTTTGACACGATGTACTCTTTAAAAAGACTCCTTGCAATACGAGTATCATCATTCTGATTTTCACAGATGATATCTTTGTTAACAGAAAAGCCCCTTTCAAAAGAAGCTTGGCCAGGACACAAGATTAGCAACATTCTTGCGACTTGCCACAGCTCAGGATATTTCTACTGCCATGGCAGTGTAAAGAAAGGTGTCCAGCCTATCTTTAGTTTTATTAAATTAATCTAAACGTCCCGTCTCAATTTGGACAAATTCAGAAAATGATGACAAAATGTTGTCACAAAAGCAATATAGAAGCAATATTGTACTAACTGGTAATTTACTAGTGAATTATTGGAAGCCATTTTATATCTCTGTTGGTGATTTTCACCTTGTGCATCTTTTTCCACTGCTGATTTCTGAATGGAGGCCACTGAGAAAAAAAATCTTTGCTACATAAAGTACACATAGCTGAATTCAGATCTCTTTCAACCGATCGTAACCAAGATTGCCATTCCGGCTTTTCTACCCATAACAAACTGAAGCAACAAAAATCTGGCATTTTTAATGAATGCAGCAACATCAAATCGACTCTAATATCTAAAACACAAATATTCCCACAATGAAGACCAAGACTCAAAAAATGCATGTCAACGACATTTCATGTGATTTAATGATATCTTTGTCAACAGAAAAGCCTCTTTCAACAGAAGCTTGGACAAGACTCAAGATCAGCAGCTTTCTTGTGACTTTCCACAGCTCAGGATATCATACGGCCAGGGCAGTGTAAAGAAAGATGTCCAGCCGATCTATAGTTTTATTAAATGAATTTAAACATTAAGTCCCACTTTCGAAAAATTCAGAAAATGATGATAAAATGTGGCCACAAAAGCAAGATAAAACCAATATTGTACTAACCGGTAATTTACTAGTGAATTATTGAAAGCCATTTTACATCTCTGTTGGTGATTTTCACCTTGTGCATCTTTTTCCGCTGCTGATTTCCCCATGGAGGCCACTGCGAAAAAAATCTTTGCTCCATAAAGTACACATAGCTGAATTTGGATCTCTTTCAAGCGATCATAACCAAGATTGCCATTCCGGCTTTACTACCCATAACAAACTGAAACTACAAAAACCTGGCATTTTTAACGAATGCAGCAACATCAAATCAACTCTTAATGTCTTAAACAAATATTCCCACAATGAAGACCAAGACTCAAACTATGCATGTCAACGACATTTCATGTGATTTAATGACCTCTGATCATCCAAATTATCTCGTGGGATATCGTACACCTAACACTGTACACTGATCCCTCGTCACAACTCGGCCGATTCGGTACCACCATACTAGTGAATTATTCACTAGTGTACATGTCTTCACTGCAATGGACATTCCTGTGCAATGATTCAGGTTGGATTGCTCATCTTGTTTTTTGTTTGTTCCATTCCAAGATCAGGAATGCACATCCATCAGAATGAACTCCTCGTGTTGTATTGGGTATGTTGGATTCAAAAGTGAAGAAGGCATATGCATGTACATTGGGCCCAATCAACATGAATATGCCTTCCTGTCCATCCAGTGGAATAAACATGAAACAACACAAGCATTGGAGTTAATTGCTTGTCTCCATTTGTGTTTCTTCCATTCCAAAGTCAGGAAGGCATATGCATGAAGATTGGGCCCAATCTACATGAATATGCCTACCTGTACGTGCAATGGAATAAACATGAAACAAAATAAGCATTGGAGTTAATTCCTTGTGTTGTTTTCAGTTTGTTCCATTCCAAAGTAAACAAGGCTTATGCAAGCAGATTGGGCCCCATCTACATGAATATGCCTTCCTGACAGTGCAATGGAATAAACATGAAACAAAATAAGAATTAGAGTGAATTGCTTGTGTTGATTTGTGTTTGTTGCATTCCAAAGTCAGCAAGGCTTATGCATGTAGATTGGACCAAATCTACATGAATAAGTATTAGTGTCCGTGCAATGGAATAAACATGAAACAAAATAAGCATTGGAGTGAATTTCTTGTGTTGTTTTGTGATTATTCCATTCCAAAGTCAATAAGGCTCATGCATGTAGATTGGGCCCCATCTACATGAATATGCCTTCCTGTCCGTGCAATGGAATAAACATGAAACAACATAAGCATCGGAATGAACTCCTTGTGTTGTTTTCTGTAAGTTGCATTCAAAAGTCAAGAAGGCTTATGCATGTAGATTCGGCCCAATCTACATGAATATGCCCTCCTGTCATTCCAATGGAATAATAA
This sequence comes from Margaritifera margaritifera, assembly GCA_029931535.1. Taxonomy (NCBI): domain Eukaryota; kingdom Metazoa; phylum Mollusca; class Bivalvia; order Unionida; family Margaritiferidae; genus Margaritifera; species Margaritifera margaritifera. The sequence goes on along the minus strand of JAQPZY010001017.1, from coordinate 2,393 downwards.
TCACAAAACAACACAAGAAATTCACTCCTGTTGTTTCATGTTTATTCCATTGCATGGACAGGAAGGCATATTCATATAGATGATGCCCAGTCTACATGGATGTTCCTTCCTGATCTTGGAATGGAACAAAGAAAAAACAACATGGGCAATCCATCCTGAAGCATTGCACAGAAATATCCATTCCAGTGAAGACATGTACACGACCGAATAATTCACTAGTATGGTGGTACCGAATGGTCCGGGTTGTGACGAGGGATCAGTGTACAGTGTTAGGAGTACGATATCCCAAGAAATAATTTGCAAGATCAGAGGTCATTAAATCACATGAAATGTCGTTGACATGCATAGTTTGAGTCTTGGTCTTCATTGCGGGAATATTTGTTTAAGACATTAGAGTTGATTTGATGTTGCTGCATTCGTTAAAAATTCCAGGTTTTTCTAGTTTCAGGTTGTTATGGGTAGTAAAGCCGGAATGGCAATCTTGGTTATGATCGCTTGAAAGAGATCCAAATTCAGCTATGTGTACTTTATGTAGCAAAGTTTTTTTTCTCAGTGGCCTCCATGGGGAAATCAGCAGCGGAAAAAGATGCACAAGGTTAAAATCACCAACAGAGATGTAAAATGGCTTTCAATAATTCACTAGTAAATTACCGGTTAGTACAATATTGCTTCTATCTTGCTTTTGTGACGACATTTTGTCATCATTTTCTGCATTTGAACAAAGTGACACAGGACGTTTAGATTCATTTAATAAAACTAAAGATAGGCTGGACATCTTTCTTTACACTGCCCTGGCCGAATAATATCCTGAGCTGTGGGAAGTTTTAAGAAAGCTGCTAATCTTGAGTCTTGGCCAAGCTTTTGTTTAAAGGGGCTTTTCTGTTAAGAAAGATATCATCTGTGAAAATCAGAATGATAATACTCATATTGCAGGAAGGCATATTCATGTAGATGGGGCCCAATCTGCATGCATAAGCCTTCTTGACTTTGGAATGGAACAATCACAAAACAACACAAGAAATTCACTCCAATGCTTATGTTTTTTCATGTTTATTCCATTGCATGAACAGAAAGGCATATTCATGTTGATAGGGCCCAATCTACATGCATAAGCCTTCCTGACTTTGGAATGCAACAAACACAAAACAACACAAGCAATGCACTCCAATTCTTATTTTGTTTCATGTTTATTCCATTGCACGGACTGGAAGGCATATTCATGTAGATGGGGCCCAATCTACATGCATTAGCCTTCTTGACTTTGGAATGGAACAAACCGAAAACAACACAAGGAATTAACTCCAATGCTTATTTTGTTTCATGTTTATTCCATTGCACGGACTGGAAGGCATATTCATGTGGATGGGGCCAAATCTACATGCATAAGCCTTCCTAACTTTGGAATGTAAGAAACAGAAAACGACACAAGCAATTCACTCCAATGTTTGTGTTGTTTCATGTTTATTCCATTGGACAGTCAAGAAGTCGTATTCATGTAGATTGGGAAAAATCTGCATGCATTAGCCTTCTTGACTTTTGAATGCAACAAACACAAAACAACACAAGCAATTCACTCCAATGCTTATATTGATTAATGTTTATTCCATTGCATGAGCAGGAAGGCATATTCATGTAGATTGGTGCCCAATCTACATGCAAATGCCTTCCTGACTTTGGAATGCAACAAACACAAAACAACACAAGCAATTCACTCCAATTCTTATTTTGTTTCATGTTTATTCCATTGCATGGACAGGAAGGCATATTCATGTAGATGGGGCCCAATCTGCATGCATAAGCTTTCCTGACTTTGGAATGCAACAAACACAAAACAACACAAGCAATTCACTCCAATGCTTATTTTGTTTCATGTTTATTCCATTGCACTGACAGGAAGGTCTATTCATGTAGATGGGGCCCAATCTACATGCATAAGCCTTCTTGACTTTGGAATGGAACAAACCGAAAACAACACAAGGAATTAACTCCAATGCTTATTTTGTTTCATGTTTATTCCATTGCACGGACAGGAAGTCATATTCATGTAGATTGGGCCCAATCTACATGCATAAGCCTTCCTGACTTTGGAATAGAAGAAACACAAAACAACACAAGAAATTCACTCCAATGCTTATGTTGTTTCATGTTTATTCCATTGCATGAACAGGAAGGCATATTCATGTTGATTGGGCCCAATCTACATGCATAAGCCTTCCTGACTTTGGAATGCAACAAACACAAAACAACACAAGCAATTCACTCCAATTCTTATTTTGTTTCATGTTTATTCCATTGCATGGACTGGAAGGCATATTCATGTAGATGGGGCCCAATCTACATGCATTAGCCTTCTTTACTTTTGAATGGAACAAACCGAAAACAACACAAGGAAT